>JAWQUT010000353.1:777510-801463 GCA_033807755.1 Ellobium chinense | reverse complement strand
CCTCTACCTGACAATGTATTATTCAGCTTTTAATTAAGGTTCTGGTATTCCAAATTCAAACGTAAAGTTTGATAGTGTAAGCCAGAAAAAGTATTCTGCATTTTTATTGCCTCAGCATGATTTTGTTTGGCATATCTACTGTTCACAGAGGAATTAAAACATTCATACCAACATGCTATCACCCGTCCGCACAGCACTGGCTAGACAGCTGGGCCATGTGGCAAGATCGTATTTGACGTAAGCTTATGGCCGCCACGCGCGCAGTGGTTGTAACAATTCGGACTGTGGATAATGTAACCCTGTGGGTTGTCTGGGGCCAGCAGAGGCGTTATATCATTATGACAGACACTTGAAAAACTGTTTTATTGGAATAATAGGGTACCGTATGATTTAATATGGTCTGTAGGACGGTTCAGTCTTCCTTTAAGTTAGAAGGAGGATTTCCATATGTGGTAACTGGCGATACATTGAACAATATCTTTATCTTATCAGTCGATCAAATAATTACGAAGAGTTCCCAAACCATTTTTGCAAATGAGATTTCTCAAGGAATAAAAACATGTTTAAATTGCTTCTGTACCAGAATTAATGAATATTAAACTTATGCACTGTGGAGTTGGCTTCAAGCTCAGCAGACATTTTGATACTTGGCTAAACTTGGGAAATCCAAAAACAGTACCATTTCTTTTTCTTTGTTTACCACTCACAGAAGTCCAAGCCCCTCTTTTTTATGTCCAGCCCCATCAAAATATTCCCTCTTTTGTGTGTTCATTGGTACGGGTCAGGAGTTTGTTGTAGGATATAAGAAATCCTTCCAAGTCAGATGTTTTGAAGTTCTCTTCTGGATGTGAATTAAATCATATGTTCCTTTCTGAACTTTTCCCATCTGTTTCTCTTTGCAGCTAACTTTCCTGAAGATGTTATTCGCGGGCTGCCTGCCCAGTTTGAATGTGGTGTATATTATGGGTGGGCCAAGGTTGGCTGCAGCAATGAGGTGTACAAAATGGTCATGTGTATTGGGTGGAACCCATATTACCACAACACTGTCAAAACTATGGTATGTAATTGTAGAGTCACTGGTCTGTAGAAAGTTGCATTGTAATTATGCATTTGAAAAGAATAAATCACATCATGCTCACCATTGGCACTGGTACAGAAATTTACGCATTTTCACTTCGCACACATTTTTTAAATAACTTTATTGAAGTATTTGAAGTCTGTTTGGAACTTTTGAAGGGCCTTGAAGGCAAGCTCCAAGGATTCAGTTGTCTGTCCTTATAAATAGATCTCTGTAGATCTTTGCTTTGAATCCAGTGAATTATTTGATGATGGTTTCATTTCTCTTTGATTTTGCAGAGTGCCCTCATGTAAAACTGATTCAACTCTACACTTTCTACAAAAACTTTGCAGAATGAGCATTTTAGTGTTAAGGCTGACACTGTTCTCAGAAATATGCTGGGCTAATCCATGTATGTTTGAATGATACGAGATCTTAGATCTGCATAATACAATAAAATTTATCTAACTATAGTAAACTTTACTGTTAAATTTTTCACAACCAACAGTTATAAATCTGAATGTCTTCCTTTGTTTTGCATATTTTTGTGCTTAACTGGTATTTGGTAGATGCAGATTGATTGATTTCTTGATTGATTTTTTAACAGGAAACCCACATCATACACAAATTTAATACTGACTTTTATGGTGATCACTTAAAGATCATAGCAATTGGCTTCATTCGACCAATGTGTGACTTCAAATCACTGGGTAAGTACCACAGTCTTCTCTTATTTTTTCTCCTTAATTTTTTCTCCTTAATTTTTCCTCCTTAATTGATCTATTGGTGTAAACTGCAGTAGATCCTACTAACCTTGAACTCATGTTATGTGCTTGAAGTACTAAAACACTCACTCACATCAGATTGCAATGGTCATTTCTCCATTTGGTAAAGTCCTGGGACTTCAGTGGGTTAGTATTAAGCGCAGCTTTGGAGAAAGGAGAATGCATCCTTCGGATAGTTCCAAAGTGTTACTGTTATCTAAGGACTTTTTGTCTAAACCTGGCTCTTAGCCCTAATCCTGAATTTAATTCAAACCCAGTTATATCTTTAGAGAGTGCCAGGATCAAATAAAAAAAAAAAAAAGAGTTCAAGTCCTTCATGGTCATGACTTGGCCGTTTGTGCATTGTTTGGCTAGAGGTTTTGTAAGCATGTTCCTCTTTTTCTAGATGTGGTCTTGCTTTGGTTACCAGGGCTCAAAACTCCTCTAAGTATTGTTTGTTTTGAAATTGGTTTATTTAGCGAATCTTGATTGATGCAAGCATCATCTATTTCATTGCACCGTCTGCCTACCTCTGTATTCATTTCTCATGTGCCTTACAGGCAGTGAAACGACCATTTAGAATTGCTTGGCACAGAACACTTGTAGACTGAGATGACAGCATATAATTATTTGGCCCAAGTCCCTTATATTTGCTTAATATTCTGTATCAAAGTTAATCCACATGAACTCAGACTTGTGTAGTGTGTCCTCAGCAATTTCAGTTCATGAAGTCCTAACTGTTGATTTGCTTTCTGTTACACACATGTATCAGGTTATATCTTCTTTCAATGCTGCCTTTTAGTCTGTGAGCTTACATGGTAATTCTGAACTCCCTTCCTTTCTTGTATTTATCTGTCTCAGCTCTCAGTCTCATTTTGCTCAACATGACTTTGTCTTCTTGCTCTCCCTTTCTATCTCTGTGAATAAACCTTTGTTTAATAACTGAAAAAAGCCTTTGTAATGTAACTATGACAATTGAAAGATGATGTCACATTGTCATGGTTTGTAAAAGTACAGTCTGAGCATGCTTGGCGCTTATTGTCATCTGTGTCATAATCGGCCCGACCCAACATTTGCTCTAATCCTTCCCTGATTATGGTAGGGAAGAAGAGAATAGGGTGAGAAGAAAGCTTCCTATTAATATGACTTGATCACCTTGACCTGACACCTCTCCATATATCTTCCTGTTATTCACCTTTCGGAATCAGCCAACCAATCCTGTTCAGATGATGATTCAGTTGATAAAGTGGCTTTTTCTGTGAAATCTGATGGTTTGTTCTCTTCATTCTAACAAGTAGATGCGGTATGATGGGTGTGATTTGCTCATATTTTGTAAAAACATCACCCTCACTGCTATTCCTCTGGGCCATGAGTTCAGCTGTTTCTGTCTGAAGTTAGAATGGAGGATTAAATTTACAGTGTTGTTATATAATAAATTTGACTTTATATAGACTTTTCATTCGAGTTTTGTTTGTCAGAGGATTAGCAGCCGGGAACATTCTTTGTGGAACATTATAAAATGACATCTGTTGCCTGACCAAGAGCGACTGAGGTTGGGAAAATAATTGAGAATTTCACGCAATCGCTATCTGCCATCATGTTATTGGACATCTGTTGCCAGATGTAGAGCAGATATAGAGCAAGGTTACATTATATCCAGTCCATAGAGTTGAAAACTTACCACTACCCCTCAAGTTCATAATTCTTATCATGTGATCAAACAACTTCAAAACTCACGTAGTAAAAAGTTGTGTTTGTGCTTGTAGATTTTACGTATGGCATTTTGCCAACTGATGTTTTGCCGATGGATATTTCACCGCCGGACATTTTGTCGAACAGATGTCTGACCTATGAACAATTGGTTGACAATCACAGTCACAGTTGTCCATACAGAAGGTCTTTTCCAGAGAACTTGAACCTACAATCTCTTGATCAATTCTCCACTGCCCCAATCCCAGTTTTTAGGTGAAAGAATAAGGAACAAAAACTTACACTCAGAATCATGAGTAGGGTGTTTAAGAATGTATTCAGGCAATTGTCCAGATTGTCCACCCTGAAGTTCCATCTTGATTGTCATTATCATCTATATATCGCCTTTCTTTTAGTTTATTATGACCATTACCTCTTAGAGTGCAGTTCCAAGAAATTTAATTTTAATATATTCATTGTCATTATCATCTTGTTATTGTTTTTTGTTTTTTGCCTGTTTAAGATAAGATAAGATAAACTTTATTAATCCTTCCGGAAATTTGTCTTGAACAAGTGCACAAAGACAATATTGTCTTAATGAAAGTGTCTTAATGAAATATAAATAAATTTAGTCAGAATGAATTTTGTGAATGAAACAATGAAAATAAAATGATATAATAATATAATACTTGATCTGCATCTTGATGTCACTATTGAAGTGAAGGAAGTCCTTAAGAAAATCCTTGGGAGCTTGGGGGGAAGGGGTAGGAGATGGGGTGAGTATGAAAAGGGGGGAGGGGAGGGGAAGGGAAAGTGGAACTGTTTCTCTGCCTTTGTAACCCCGTTTCAGAATGTTAGGCTTTGATGCCAAGTTCAGAGTTTGTCACTTATACCCTGGTCTTCATAATGACAAGGAATTTATACCTTGGTCCACTTAAAGGCAAGTTCATATTCATACCTTGGCATACATAATGACATAATAGTTTTTAATCAGTCTAGCTAGCAAAACCAACTTTATTCATTCATTACACTTTATTATCTCTTGCATGAAAAAAATTGTATGATGCAACATGAGTTGGTATGGGGTGGGCGAGTGTGAACGCATGATCTTACCTCTTTCATCCTTCCCATGCTATTTATCATCACATAGGGCCTGTATTGTTCTATTTTGTCTCTGTCTCGGGCAATCCTATGGATATCTCTGAAGCTGTCGGGCCCAATCTCTCCAGCCCTTCTCAACAAGGTCCTTCTCAAGATATTTTGGTGGCCTTTCTTTTTTTTTTTTTCAGTCATCGTTTTCCACATAAGGGCCAACTTTGGAATTCTTCTGTTATCTCTTCGGCAGAATACCTGTCTTTTTTGTTTTTTTGTTTTTTTGATGACTGATATATTAGTGGATTGCACCAGGCATTTCTCTGTTCTCAGCACTATTTTTAAGTCATCCTATTAACAGATATGACATTGTGTGGGCGTACAGTGAACTTTTTTGTGTGTGAGTGAGTATGTGCTTGTGTGTGTGGGTGTGTGTGTCTGTATGTGAAATAACGTGCGTGCTTGTATGTAGTCTATGTGTGTACGTTTAGGTGTGCGGATGTTGAATTACCTTGATGTTAACACATAATATTGTATTTATTCGAATTGGCTGAAGGCGAGGCGATGGGTGCCGACGCAGAGGTCACGGGTTCGATTCCCACCACATGACTTTCTTTCCTTCTTTCATTTTCTCTCTGCATTTGTCTTCTTGAGCACTTCCCCCTTCATCCTATCTGACTCCCATAACTTAGTGCTCCGTTTCGACCTTGTATTACACCTGAGGGCCTATAATAAAATTGAACTTGAACTTGAACTTGTTTAGAGGCGGAGGGAAGGACAGGAGTTTTGTTTGTGATAATACAATTGACAGTCCATGAATAGAACTTGCCGGGAACACACAAAAAGTTTTGATCAAATCAATAAATGGCATTGTTGTGTTTTGGCCGTTGTTTGCAACAGATTGGAGGATAGGTAGTCTTTTCCTTCTGAGTTCTTATGGGCTTGGGGTTTCACTGGCAGTAGCATGTCATATGCATTGGATATTGGTACTGTTGATGGAATAACTATCCCCCCATCCACTGTGGCATGTTCAGTTAATTGGAGATCTTTGATTTACATGGTTGATCACGGATGGCAGCCTTTTCATCACCAAGCAACATTCTGTAGACACGACAAATGATGTTAGAGCTGGGTGGTTGGGAGAGCAGCCTTGTCACTAATCTCACACATGTGGCAGCACTTCTGATAGATTATCTATTATTATGAGTATAGCACTAGTCTCAACCATATGAACCCTTTGTCTCTTCCTCCTTGCATAAGTTCAGTGGGCCTTCTCTAACGACAGCACCGATTCCATGACTTGTCTACGACTAAATGAACTGTATCATCGGTGCTGTCGTTAGAGATATCCGTTCAGTGACTTGTATATCCTCAATGTTGCTGAATCTAACATGAATTCTTGTATTGACTGAAATGTAGTGATTATGTAGAGAAATGTTATGATTTCCCAATGATTTTTAAATCATCTCTTGTAAGATAGGCATCCAGTCAGTTCTGGCTTAATATGCTGCTCCACAAATTGCTAAGCAGAACCAGTTTGCCCGGTGGTGATGACACAGCAAATGTTAGTGTCAAATTGGTCAGAACTAAGTGACCTATAATGGTCGACAGGTTATACAGGATCAGGAGATGGTTACCTGATGTAATGAGTTGATGCACACCAAATATAGAAACGTATGAGACAGACCGCTGGTGCTGAGTACTAGTAGGAAACAGGAAAGTTGATTATAACCAATTGTACATAAAAATTGTAAAAAATGGTGAAAGAAAATAAGGTTTATGGAAAAAACTGCAATTATGCAGAAGCTGCAGTTAAGAGGATTGAACTGCATTAAAATTGAATATGTT
Source organism: Ellobium chinense (assembly GCA_033807755.1). Classification (NCBI taxonomy): domain Eukaryota; kingdom Metazoa; phylum Mollusca; class Gastropoda; order Ellobiida; family Ellobiidae; genus Ellobium; species Ellobium chinense. The sequence goes on along the minus strand of JAWQUT010000353.1, from coordinate 795,013 downwards.
ATCTCCTTCCAGATGAGTTGATCAGCGCCATTCACAAAGACATCGCTGACGCCAACCGAGAGCTGGAGAAACCTGAATGTCTCAAGTACCGAGACCATCCCTTTTTCAAAGGTGCTGCCCCACCTCTGCCCAGCCACACAGACGGGGACTTGGCTCCAGGGGTGACTGCGGCTGTTGAGCTGGATCATGTGGGAGAAGGAAGTGCGGTGGATGGCAAAACCTACACCAACAAGGTGGACAGTGTAAGCTCAATGCACAGTGGCATGGAGTGCAAGCTGAGCCGCGATCCTGAAAATCCAGGCCAAGTCACTGTGACATGTAATGTCAATGACAGTCATTCTCATGGAGAAAGCGGAGAAAACGGCAGCAACAGCACCAGCAATGGTATATGTACTCAGGAAACATCGTGTTGTGCTGAAAAGGCAGGAAAGAACTGTGAAAACAGTAACATCAAAGCAGGGCCCTGTACAGCAAATGATTCTTCCAATTTCCAGGAATCTCCGACCATTTTGACCAATGGACATGTTGAGAATGAAGACATTCACTGCGGCAATTGTAACAACAACACAAATGGTAGTATATGTAGGTTATAGAGTTTTGTTCTTAGGATATACATCTTGGTTACGGGGTATGTGTATGTTAAGANTATGAATAAGATACGAGGCTTCAGGATGCCTTTTTAAAATAATAATTTTCCAGTCTGTTGCAGACCAGCCAGCCATTCAGATTTAATCTGAATTATTCAGAATTATAGAAAAAATTCATTCAGATTTGATGTTGCCTTATTCAGATTTTTAAAATTTTTATCTTGTTTTTTTTTCTGTGCCCCAGATCTAAATCTAAAATTTTAAAGACAGTCTCACAGAAATTCATACAAATTTATAAAAAAAAAAAAATTGGTGTCATGGATCTTGAGAAATCATAAAATGGAGAGTGAGACTAGCATGTGATTGAAACTTCGTTGGACATTTTATGTCAGGGGATCTTGACTGTCGACGTCTTGATAATGTGGTAGTGGATGTAGCTGCATAAGTAAAGATTTTTTAATCCAGGTCGTAATTAGCAGGCAAACACAGCTTTGGCGGGATTACGTGAAATTGGTTGTGAAATCATATGAGGATTCAGATTTTTATCCAAAATTCAGACTTTCTGCCTTCCGGATTCAGATTTATTTTGAACTAAGAGTGGCGGGTCTGGTGATACTATTCTCCTGTGTTGTGTCAAGCTGACTTAGGTGTTTACTGCAACTCTCACAGGGTTCACACTGATTTTCTTCAAGATTCCTTCAAAATCCTTAGTTTTATGGAACAGTATTTAGAGCCGTGACACTTTTTTAGCGTGAGAACCAGATTTAGTTGCTTGAACTTTGATCTATGCATGATGTGGAAGTTAACTCCACTTGCCACTGGCCGTCCAGTCTTAAGGAGTGAATACCTACAAGACCTTTTGATGTCAAAGCTCTCATCGAGAAATAATGACCTGTGATGCTTACTATGTTAGTCTAAAAAATGAAAGTAAGTGAAAGTAATCTGTAATATGACTTACTTCATATCCAGGGAACAAAGTTCTTGTTTGTATTGAAAATTGTGTAGAGGGTGTTAATTTACATGGAGCGATGGAGGTCCTTTTTTTTTCTTTCTAAGTCTGGCAGGGAAGGCTTAAACTTAAAGTATATAGTATAATATATTTTTAAAAAGTGCAGGGGGTGGGGGCAAGACTGGGTTAAGTTGTGTGGAAGTTTTTATTGCATGGAGCCCGTCTTGTACATTCTCATTCTACCGGTGCCATCAACCAGAGGCTAATGATACTGTCCTTATTTATTGATTTAATTTATTGGTGTCTTGATATTTGTTTACCTCACAACTGTATATACATGTTCTTACACTTAGAACTTACACAGAATTTTTCCTTTATATATGTAATGTTTAGGATGTGATGGAATTTTTAGAGATACATTGATTTCTTTTCTGTGAACTTCTGAAGTTATGGTAATATTGGGCTCCCGAACATAAATTATATTATGGTATAAAAAAGCGTTTAGAACCAGAATGGTTAGTAAATATAAGACCACCTTATAAGACAGCTGAGCTAGATGGTGATGTTCAGGTTGAAATAGGTTAAGATGCTGAAAAAAAAACCGATATTGATATTTCTCCACTTTGATGTAGTTTGTAGAACACGGCAAGATGTGTGAATAAGTTGATTCATGATCGTTTATGATGTTTTAAGAGATGTTGATATATTTTAGGGTAACCTTAGCTCAGGTACGCACCTCTTGTCTCATGAACAGTTTCATTGTGGAGTTAAGAGGAAGCAAAATGCACAAACTGTGTATGTTTTTCATATTTCATTGTCCATATGTATTGCCTTTAAAGCCAAGTACAAAATGGGGATGGAGCACTTGTGGAACGAATTTAGGGAATGAGTGGACGCAAAGAGGATTATACTCACACAGAGTGAGTAAAAGGAGGGTAGTACTCAAAAGACAAATAAGATAAGATAAGATATTTTATTGTCCAGAGGCACATTTGATTCGCTTTGCATGACAATTTCACAGTATTTCTTAACAATATTCCATTTCACATACGTGCACTAAGGGGAAAAAATATACTGAATTATAGAGAGAATATAGAAGAGAGAAGAAGAAATTAAGAATGTGACACAATGGGAATTGAATCTAGGACTTCTACATGGGCAGCTGATTTCGTGCTGTCATCTGGAATCAAGTAGACATCTATACTTAACCAAGCCGCTATTCTACAAGTGGTACTGCAGGCTGTCTGAGCATCTGTAAGTGTCTGCTCGTTCCCTTTTTCTGCATTTAAGACTGTGAGGGAAATAATGTGATACAGTGTCAACTTGTCTTGATATTATGTCTTGACTCTCTTGATCCTGAAAATACAGTATTGAGTATTTTTTTCAAGGGAAAACACACAAAAAAAAATGCATTTTGTCGTAAGTTATAATCCATAAGCCTCCTCATGATAGCAGGCAGAGTTGTATCCGTACAACTCATTCTTGGATGAAGTGGGTTCCTCAGAAATCTCTAAATCCCTTTCACTTGATTGACAAGAACCTTCCTATTTTGGCACCAGAGTGGATTTGATGATGATTTTGTCTCCAGGCGTCAGAATGATGCAAATTAGTGTTGTCATACATCAAAATTCAGAAAATATTCCACATAAGTCATAAAACACTGTTATACAATATTTGAAAAGCACGCACTTGCCAACAGTGTAGTGACACAACACAACAATCCAAAATGAAACGAAGAAATGTTTAATAAAATTTTTGATCCTATGTGGATCTTCTTCAGTATCAAATGAAACAAAGATAGGGACAGTACAATCAAGAACAGTATAAAAGGTAAAAAAGTAGAAAGGAGGGTGTGAACACAGGTCAGAAAGCTGAGAATAGAATAAGAGTGTGAAAGGTGATCAGGTAACAGCTTGAAGGGTGTACACTGTTATGCAAGATACTTTTGTGATCAAGTCTTTAAATACTTAAGTTGTAATAAGATCTACTATTCTTTCATTGTAGATTATGTTGCATTATTGTGGTGTGTATTGCTGTCTTGAATTCAAACAACAAAGTGCAAAATATTGCATTTTCCCTAGTTTATCAAATCTTATTTATTAAGAGAAATAAAAGGCAGCTCAATTATAGAGTATCTTGGCAAGATTTTGTAGCCCATCCTCCACTTTTGTCAACTTTGCTTTATTGCAACCCACTTTATCACAGTTTGCTTTATTGCAGCCTCTCCAAAAAGCAATATCATGTTTTGTATACAGCAGATGTCTCCTCTGAATGTTGCATACTTTGTTTGATCACATTTTTCTTAAAACACCTGCAGACTTACAATGAGGTCTCTGAAAAGCTTCTTCTTGTGGGCAACATATTCAAAGCAAATTGATCTAAAATACCATTCTTTTAAAAATCATTTTACATTGAACATGCCTTGGTGTGCAAATCTCCTGCAGCCTTCTTTGACATGGAAGATTGCACACCAAAGTGCGAAATGGTGTATTAAGTGTTACTCCAGGCACATGACCATAGGGAGATGCTCATAGACCTCATAGAGTTGATTGCGTTTGTCATGATGGTAGAAGCATCCACTAATGTGGAGAACTTTGTGATATTTATGATTTGGTTTTGGGGCATTACCTGTTTGTTACCCTTGTCTTTTGACTCTCAGATTTATCTATTTTGTATTTGTGATGATGTGTGCTGTTGTGAAAGGGTATTAGTATGTATTGTTATCATTACTAACTCTTTATCTCCGGAATTTTTTTCCAATTCTGCCGCAATTATTTCCTTACCATGTAAAATGCATCCGACCCAGGTAGAAAAAAGCTAAACTACTATGCACTGGTTTCATAAAAGTGTAACATTTTATATACCAAAATGTGCGAATTTGAACAAGGAATTTAGATATTACAAACAGATGAATGAAAAAATGATAATATTAAAAATAATAATAATATAACTCAACAAAAAAATAAACAATAAAAAAGACATGCAAGAATTCACACTTACCCCCACTAGTATCAGCTAATCCAGTGATTGTAATCTCTCATACTCCACGGGAACAATATATACATATCCATTTACAAGTCAGAACACCAGGTTTCAGAAAGATCCAATAACAATTATAAATTTTATGAACAATTGAAGATAACAGTCAAAATGGCCAATAAGGTGAAAGAAATGGGAAAAAAACAAAATTACTGATACGGAGCCTTGATTTTTGAGACCCCATGAGGGCATACTGCTAAAGTTATTTGTCTTGCAGAACTGTTTTAGCACTGTGGTACTGCTTGAACCTGAAGCACAATCTAGGATGTAGGTAAGGTTTGTTTGTGCAGCCAGAGCAGAAAAAATGTGTTCTTTGCTGCTTTTCCTTTGTGCTGCAGACAACACAACTGCAATCCCGAGGATCATAATCTACAATATGATTTGCATTGTTGAGCCGCTCTACAGGGTTAGTTGTTCTTGGTCTGCCAGCTCGACGAGCAGCAGGTGGAGTAGGGCCGGCTGCAGGAGCTGGAGCAGCAACTGCTGCAACTTGTGTTTGCTGATGTACTAGTTGGCACTTGAATTGTAGCAAGCTGAATTTTTTGCCATCTGTGCGTGTGAGGGAAAACAGTATGCGGGCATTGATTAGTTCCAGTAATCAGAAGAATATTTTCCGTCACCACTTCATTGTTTTCCTGCTAAACACACTATAGTATGCAGCCAGTTGGTCAGCAACATCACATCCATTCATTTTGTCGTTATATTCAGCGATGACTTTTGGCTTGTTGATGTCATTCTTTGTCAATGTGGTGCCCACTTCTCACTTGATGCTGATTAGGTGCACTGGTTTTTTGTGTTTTTTTTTGTCTCTGAAAGATACAAACAGCAATTCTTTGATCTGGTGGAGATACCACCTCTTCTCTAAATATTGAAGACGTGCAGCTTTGAGTTGAGGAGGAAAGCCTCGACGGCTGACATTTATCATAACAGTGTAGTTTATATTGTATTCATGTAGCAGCATGTTCACTGGGTGCATTGAGGTATAAAACCTGTCTGCATATATATGATGACCCTTGCAGATTGGTTGGATGAGGGTTCGAAAAACCTTTGAAGCATGGCCATCTTCCCAATGTTGCTCTTCATCATGATATGATGTTTCTCCTCCAAAGTAAAGGAGCAGGTTGTAGATGTAGCCTGTGGTGGTATCACATAGTCCAAAGGATTTCATGTGGTATTTGTGGGGTTTCTGAGAACTGTATTGCTTATAACGCCAGAGACCCTTCCATGCAATGATCATTTCGTCAACGCTGAGGGCTTCAAATGGATAGTATGCCTGTTGAAAACGTTGAAACACAGAGTTGAGGAAAGGCTCAGTTTTTTTTTTTTAAAATTTTCTGCCCCAACGCCAGCTGCATGAAGCATTGAATAGTAGATACACTCAAAATGTTCACGTTGAACCATTTCATGGTACCATGGTGTGTATAATTCAAGGGTTTGAGATGCCCAGTAATCTCTAACTCGTGGCCTTGGATCCATTCCCATGCTCATTACCACAGCAATGACTTTGAGATTTCCTGTCTTGTTACTGGTGTAAATGTTCTGAACATTAATCTTTTCTTTGGCTGGCCTCCATTTGCAGCAACATGTTGGTCACACCTATGGCTAAACTGCCCATAGTCTTTGATGTTTGTAATCAGTTCCTCAAGGATTGCATCATCTAACAGAGTCCATAAACGGTCAAGAGGTGTTGACTCGTCTGTAAAGTTAGCGTGTAAATAGTGAAAACAAATCCCGTCATGGAAAACAATAAAAGAGTTTAATCAAATATTTACTAAAAATCTTATAATACAAGCCCCAAGACTTTCCACCAAAAGGTCTTCTTCAGGGGGTGTTAAAATGGATGAAAACGATCTATATATAGGGGGAGAAAGAGGGCGGTCCCAACTAAGGAAACAACAAGACGATCATAAGAAGGTATTAGAACAGTGAAGAAACTGGAGCAAAGGAAGTAAAACGGGTGATTATTGTTTGATGTTCATTCCGTGGGGCTTGACGGTACCGAAGCGCTCAATAATGAAGTATTTCTCCTTGGCCAACCTGTCGGATGGGTCACCATGGTTAGCATTGTAAAGTTAGCATCGACACGAGATGGCTTAGCAACAGGGGGTGGAAATCTGATGGTGTTCTCTGTCCTGTCTGAACCTCATTCCAGTCAAGTGAATCAGTGCCATTAGTACTTGTTGTAGATCTAGCCACCCCTGTGGATCTGGCACTGCTGTTTAATCTTTTCACATCGCGGCCGTCACTGCCCTCGCGTGCCCTCTGAACGCACCCATTGCCTGGTGGCTGTTACCTGCATGCGCACTGTTTTGGGGGTGTTTTTGAAAGCCATTGAAAAGATCATTAAGAGTAGAATACAAAAATATATAGCTTTTACAAAAAACACATCTTCTATGGGTTACCATGGCAACGAAAACAAGATGGCTGACAGGACAAAAATAAAAACATTAAAAAAAAACAGTTGATATATTTATTCTTATCTTATATATACAGCAGAAACCCAATGATTTTCCGTGAAATACTCACAAATATATCCAAAAACATAAGAACACAAGAAGAACTGATATTTACATTATTTACACTGTCCTTAATTCAATGAAAACACGCTTACTTGGCATAGTCAAGTTTTAGAGTAGTAAACCTCAAAACACTCAATACATGGTCCAGTTTTGCAGTCTGGGCACCAAGTTGATGTTAGTTTCTTTTTGTTCTTTCTGTCAGCTGCTGATTGCCCGGCCTGGTTTGCTTTCTCGGCACACACTTTGCATTGTCTCCTATGTTTGCGACCGCTGGCACTGTCCTCAGGTTGGGGGCACTCTTTGATGAAATGTCTCTCGTGAAGACGGGCGAGTGGCAAAACAACATTGTCCGATTCAGCATCGTGCTGCAGTTGACTGTCGGCTAAGCAGATGGTGAGGTCTTTGATGACATTTGCTAAAGTCATGACCTTCTTGCCATGTAGCTTTCTGTGCTTGTTCAGAAGGATGGTGGTCTGTATACCAACCAGTGTCAGAAGGTGAAAGACCGGCTTCTTCCACCACTTCTGTGATTTCCGCCTCATAGGGAAGAAGGAGATAAGCTGATCGGAATGGTCTACACCAGCCATGTTGCTGATGTAGTCGATTACAGCCAGAAGTTTCTCTTTTACCTCAAAGTGTCCTAATGTTTCCCGCAGCCCGGGCATGTGGAAAGAGAACTTATTGGTCTATCTGGTAGCAATCAGCTGGCCCTTTCTCATAATGGAACTGCCCTTGCCTCTGCCTTCCATCAAACAAATTTTGAGGCATGCCTATTCGATTTTTCCTGCACGTTCCGACCATTATTGTGCCTTGATGTCTCAGCTGATTCCAGAGTTCAGGGCAGCAATAATAATTGTCCAGGTAGAGCTTGTGGCCCTTCTTGAGGAGAGGTTCCATCAGCCTTATTGTTACATCTACTGGCCTATTGCTGAGTCGTTTGTCGGCACAGTACAGTTCAAATGAGTAGACGTAGCCAGACTTGCTCTCACATAACTCATAGAGCTTGAACCCCCATTTTGTTGGTTTGTCCTTCATATACACTTTGAGGGACCGGCCTTTGAAGGAACCATGGCCTTGTCCACTCAGATATCCCGATCAGGTTCATAAAGTACTTGGAACTTTGTGTTGAGATGTGTGATGAAGGGTCTTATCTTGTGGATGGGGTCATGATCTGGTTGGTCGTATGGTATGAATGTGGCATTGTTCGAGATATGAAAAAAACCGAGGATGGCTAAAAATCTCTCTCTCTGCATTACTTCCGAGCAGAAGAGGAGTGCAGAGCAGGGTGTTGTGTCCAATAATCGTGCAGGGTTGGTTTTTTTACCATGCCCATGTGCATACATATGGCAGTAAACTTTCTCATTTTACGCAAAGTAACTGGCTTCCACATTTTGAAACGGCTTCTATTTGACAATAGGGGAGATCCTTGCTGTTGATCACATCCCGTGCATAACGGTTTGTCTCCGTTTTCCATGTGTTGATAAGTTCTATAAATATCCATTGGAGAGGGTTCACCTGGCAAAGGGACCTTGATTCCAGGATTACCCGTGAAAGGGGATATGCGAGGAAAGTTGTTAGTATTCCGCACCCATTCTGTTTCATACTCCTCAGCCACTTCATCTGCTTCGACTTCTTGCAGCAATTCTTCATCTACAGTGGTCTCCATTTCATACAGTGCATTATTATCCTCTACACTGCTGGTCTCACTTTCCTCATCAGTGTCCACTGGATGTGTACTAGTGAGAGAAGAAGCCCTACTGCTGTAGGATGACACACTGCTTGCGTTCGCACTACATACACTGACAGTTGGGTCATTTGTATAGTCCAATGGCAGAGCAATATCATCAAACAGGTCACTTTCATCTTCATACTCATCATCTTCGTGTCTCTCAACATCCTCTTCATCACCTGATCTCTCAGTGTGTATTGAATCAATTACCTCAGTCGTTGTCAACAGTTTGCGTCTTGCTGATCCGTGTGTAGCCATTTTGACTGCATGCGACTAGACTAGAAGCAAAGCTAGATCTAGAACTGTCCCAGAAAATTCTTTCTAAATAAAAAAATGTTTATAAATCCATCAACCTGAATCACAAAAGTCAATAAGAAATGGACAAACAGTATTCTATCAGACTCTGATGTTTACACTCAGAAATAACATACAGTGTGCTACGAAACTACAGATCTCCCCAGTGGTGCAGCGTGACGCGAAGGGTTATGGAACCTACAACTCCTCGCGGGCGCGCATTGTATCGATCAGTTGTAATCCAGTCTGTGCACGCTGGGCGCGCAGTGATGTGAAAAGATTAAGGATTTACCTACCCCTTTACCTTTACCACCAGCTGATATTTTCTGTTTTTTTGCTTGTGGCTGTGTCTCATACGATTGATCTTCTGAGCTGGATCTAGATGCAGATCTACGTCTGGATCTCAGATCTGTAACTATCATGACTGTCACTATCGAGAAAAAGGTGCTAAACCATTTCTAGAACTGTTACTACCCACATCATTATCAGAATCAGAAGAATTATCGACCCAGGAGCTTATCAGCTGACTTGCTTGTTGAGCTGTCATTTGAGATGGGCATTGCCTACTCGTTGAAGGCGATGGTTCCATCAAAACACCGACTAAAAATCAACACTTTTGGCGAAGAAAGCTCACAAACCATCAGAACTCTAAGAAAGTACAGATTAGTTTATTATTGTTTTGGAATTACTGGGTTGGAAATATTGGATTACAAATAGGCCTAGTTGCTACTGATGCACAGTGGGGCTTTACGGCAAAACTCGTTAGGTGGAGTGAGGCACACTGCGGCTTTGCGGAGATAAAGAGCTAATCAGAGGCATTAGCAATATACAGCTGTTTGAAAGCAAATGACTGTATGCACTAAATTAGTTCAGATTCTCATTCTGGCACTTTCTGTGTATAATGCATAATATTCCTTAGCATTCCCTCATGGTTGCTCTCTCATAGACTTTATAGATTCCAGGCTAGGCAACAGAATGTGACATTGATTAGTTGATGAAGAGAGGTATGCCAGGATAATTTATTGTGTCTTCTGTGAAACTGTGATTCTGGTGCATAAAATCTTGTTCAGTTAGTTGTAGTTTGATGATTTTGATTGGGGAGTGGGCCAGCATGGGAGGAAAAGAATGACATTGTATGCACACATTTTGGAAGTTGTATCGAGTCAAAAAAAATTCTTGCAGAAATAATAACAGAATAATAATAAGAAAAGCAGCAACAACTGCTTAGGATTTCCACTCAATTCTTGATTAATCAAAAAAAAAAACAATGAAAAAGAAAAAACCTTTGTAAAATGTGCAATGTCTGCAAAAAGTGCCAAACCTTGGAATCTTGGGGAACTCTAAAATCCTCTTTTTTGACCAAGAAAAAAAAAGGTGTAGAGGTTGGGAGTGTTCATAAGATAGTCTGTGTATGTGATTGATGTATGTTTGCTAATTGATTTCCAATATTTCACTGGTGCCATTCCAAATGTGACTTTTCTGCTCAACGATAGTTTGGTACAACTGATGGTCCTGATGGTTGAGTAGCATTTTGTAAAATCTGTTGTCATGAAAATGTTTGTAGGTATAACGATATTTAAGATTAACCCTTCCAGGCACTTGGTATTGGCTACCTCTGAAGTTTTATTATAAAAGACCATACATCCTTTTTTTTTTAAAAGAAAAAAAATCACAATAGAGTTGTTCATAATGGTGTTTAGTTAGTATTTTTGGATGCATTCTTAAAAATGTTTGAAAAGTATACGGTTTTTTAATATAAAACTCCAGAGCTTTGGAGAGAACTCTGTGAGACATTAAGTAATTCCACATTCTTTTTCTTAAGTATGACACATCCAAGGTCCATGAGCACTTTGGATAAATTGCTACATGATATGAGGAATTTAATGTACTCATGAATGTCTCCAACAGCTTGTTTGTGTATTTACTCATGTTAAACAGAAACAGTGGTTTCAATGTTTACTAAGAAGAAACTTCTAGAATACATAAAGTGTATATAAGTCAGGGATTTTATGTTGTGAAGATATTTGAAGATTTTTTAAAAATGCGTAGAAGTACTGTCAGTCTCAAGTGCCTGGGAGGGTGGACAAATTGTTGCATGAGATGATATTTTTACCCTGTACCTAAACCTCTATTTATTTATGCCACTTTGATTTGCCCTAACCTCCCTTCCGTTTGTGGCAGTTTGATTCAATTCTTTGCAATGATTTGTGCATTAAATGGATGCAGAGTGTCTTTTTTTTTTTCCTCCAAAACACCTTAGTGTCCACCTTCATTGGAAAATGAATTACATGTAGTAGTTACTCAGAGATTCATTTCATTCATGCATTGAAAACAAACTTAACTTAAGCATCAACTTGGATGACATTAACAGCGAAGGTTGAATTTCTGATGCGGCCCTGTCACGACCATTGTCATTAATCATTGAATTTTAAGAGGGCGCTCTAAATTGGCCTGTGTTATGTTGTCAATGGCTTTCATTTCTGGGTGTCATTAGTGATTTCTATGTTGTGAAGAGAGTTTCCTGTCTGTTGAAATTATGCAATTTTGTATGGCTAAAGTGGAAACAGTCCTAAAAAGCAAGTAAGCAAAGTGATGAAGTTGTAGCTAAATGTTCATACTAACCAGCAGGGGGTAAGGTCCACATTGTTGTATAATAATTTGTACATGTTACAACCAGGTGTAGGGGTAAAAAACCAGATGAGCTGTATATTAAAAAGTCTTTGCACAAAGACGAACTGAGGTTGTTGTTGAAGTAGTTTCGGTGAAGGTTACTGCCAATGTTGCTGTGAATGTTGTTGTTAGAACGGTTGAGGTGGCTCTCGTCACTCCACCAGACAATTTGTAGCAATTATGCACATGATTTGTTTTCTTTGTACTGATTTCTTTATTTTAAGTACATGGAACCTTGATATTACATATTTTTTTTTTTTTGTTGTTGATATTACATACTTATTTAATAAGTAATTTCTGTTATCAAATATTGAATTTCACATGCACAGAATCATTATGATCCTATCATTTCATCATTCAGGTAGACTTGGATATTAAATACACCTCAGTAACACAAATCTTCTTTTACCATGAACTATGCCTACTTTATATGAACGTTCCACTGGACACCTTGTTATTGAGTATGTATTTGACATGCACAGTTCACAAGCTGGAGTTTTATATTAACCCTCATGCGCTCCCAACCGTTCAGTGCGGCAATAGTATATATATATACATATACATACATACATACATATATATATATATATACACACGTGCATCGCTCTACCTGCTGCGATTGTATTTATGCAGCCATGTATTCTGGTAACGGGTCCTAACCGTCAGGCAGTATGCGCTGATCCGTTATAACATTGGTAAAAAAACTAGGTCACACAGCCAGCGGTCAGCTAGCGCTACTAGTATTAAGAGATCTTGTTTCCACTTTTGTAAATGTTGCATGAGTGCAATACAAATTAGTTTTTCGTCAGGCACACCATTCATGCTAACGCCGGAAACCTCCACCATCATTACGCCATTATTGCCACCACCCCACAACATCATCATCATATTACACTACACTGCTTTAAGATGTAGTCTGTTGTTATGTTACTTGCCCTTTTTGTCAAATAGCAGGTCTAGACTTACACCCTTCCATGTTGACGTGATGTAGGCGATTTCTTCTTTATTATTTGTAATAACCGTTTTTGCCTTATCAGATTTTTTTGGGCCGAAAACTGTCTGACAGTCGGGTTCTGGCATTAGGCCTTAGACTGAATACTATGTTTTTTGGGTTGTTTTTTTTTGACAAAATTTTAAAATAAAACTCCAGTTTTTGTCTTTCAGTAAAATACCTAGGCATATTTAGATATTTAGACAGTCTTTCTGCCTGTCTTACCTGCCTGCGTTCTTACCTCTGTCTATGTATCTTTCAGACTTTATTCGTATTTTTGGCTCCTTGCTCCCAAAAGGGCCACGCGCATACATGTATTCGTATATATCAAGTAGTGAAATGATGATTTCAGACAGAGGATGTAGGAATCTTTGTTTACTATTTACAGCATAGTCTAATCATTTCAGTTCACATTTGAACAAATAATAAAGAAATCCAGTAATAATTAATACCAACACTGATAAACAGCACACAGACATGTATTCATATTTCATGTACCCTTTTCATGGTGGTATTCTGGAGAGGATAGCACAACCAATCACTTGGACACACTTAAATCTCGTTGCTTGAGTGCGATACCACGATAAATGCCAAAATCCAAATTTTACAGAAGGAACAAAAAAAACCATCAGAGACTGAATTTTGTGAAAACAGCACTCAGTAAGGTGATTCTGTAGAAGTAGATTGTATGAATTTATTTCGTCGTCCATCTCGCAGAGGGGCGTATCGTATAAGCTACAAAGTGAACGATACGCCCCTTTGTGAGATGGGGGACGATTTGTAGGTCTGTCAAAGTAATATGTGCTCAGAGCGTCACTGTAATATAGTGAATGTACTAGTAATATGTAACAGAGCACGTCTGTGAAGACTTTCTGAACTACACTTACAGTCAAAACAGTTTTATCCGCTTTCTTTACTGACATTGTTTAACGCAAGAACCCAGTATTAGTTCATGTTGGGAAAGAGACCTACTTTCATATACGTGATATTTTCACGAAGTGCCTGTACAAATATGTGCAGTGTTTCCATATGCAGGAGAACCTTGATATTAGGTGTACCTAGTATTAATTTTACATGCATGAATTATTCCCCTCCTTGATATTAAGTATATAATTTTTCCATCACCAAGACATACTTTTATAGCAGTGAATTATTTTAAAGAAATATTCAACTGAAACCTTGACACAATTATCTTATTCAACACTGACAGTCTAAAACGCATCAAAACATGAACTTTGGTCAGGGATGGTTTTCATAGGGATATTCCATTCACATGCACTGCAGCTAGGCTAATGTTTTGTTTTGTTTTGTTTACCCATGTATGATATGCAGCGCTTAGAGTAACTGACATTAATAGTCTGGGAAAAGGATCTTTTCATTTCAACAAATAGTCTTGCCTATCAAACTGTTGGCTGCCTTCCAGATATTGGTTTCACAGGTACTAAAATTTATGCTTAGCTGATCTCGAAATATTATCTTTGTACATGTATTTGTCCTAGGTAATAATAATAATATTCTAAAGTCATATATAAATCCAAGGGATTTTATTTTTGCTCTTAAACTGCAACAGCTGCACAGTATGTATATATATTATTAAAAAGAAAGAAAATCGATCTCATCTAAGATAGTGCCAAGGTCAGGGCCACTCATAAAAAAATTAATAAAATGGTCATAGCTAGAGAAATACTTTTGCATAATAGAATATCCGTTCTTTTTTTATTGGTGGCAGCTGAAAGCCACATTAAATGAGAGAAAGTCTCCAGCTTTCAAAATGATATGAGTTTAGTCTCACCTTCCTAACTTGAAATCTAGCAAGCTACATGACTGATGTTTATCATGTTTCAGACATGAAGTGAGGTGGGCTGGGGGATGTTAGGGAGCCTAGCTAATATCTCAGTGCAGTAAACATCTAAAAACTGCCGATCTATCGTTCTTCTCTCTCTCTCTCTCTTCTTTCTTATCACAGCATTCATAGTCTTTATTACACAGGTTCAAATTCAGACGTATACACCATGCATACACAGAATGAAACAAACAGGTAAAGTTAGGTCAAAAGTGAGAAGAAACACAAGTGGTAAAGTTAAATTAGCGGATCAGGTTAGATGTACAGGTAAAGTTAATCACATGCCACATCCCTTGCGTCGCACACAAAACACATTAACTCAATAACAGTGACAGTCTCAATATAAACAACAATGCATCGACACATCAGGAAGTAGGAACATTCTGTAGGACACTCAAAATCAAAACAGCCAATAATCAACCACCTATCAAGGCATGGGATTGGCTGGTTCGAACTGAAGCATTCACTCCTATTGACTGATGAAGCTCTTTGTCTGATTTATTTATGAAAGCAGGAGTGCAGCTTCTGTAAAGCGATAAAACTCTAAATGACTAAAGTATGATGTCGTATTCACCATGAACAAAGGTTGAGGAACAGTAGGATTCAAACCAATGATTAAGTCTTATGTAGCAAAAAAAAAAGGCTTAAGTACCTCTTAAAAGTGTTGCGTATTTGAATGTTTGAGTTTGCACAGGATTAAGGAAACTCTTTAGAATGGGCCTTAAACTGTGGACAAAATGATATCATAACTTGCATTTAACAGACGTTTTAGACTACGATGTTTAACATCAATCCGGATGGCTTGTGTGATATGAAATATTGGTTTCACAGCCTAATATCACCAATATGAATTCATGCAAATTAACAACAACAAAAAAATATGTATACTGTAATTACATATATACATGTATCACAATGCTGAGGGTACCGCTACTGATATGTTACATTAAAAAAAAAATATATATATAATGACTGTATTTACATTATAAAGAATTAATTATAACCCCTCTCTACCACATTCAACCACCCTGTACCAGTTCCAGCTTTTATTAAGAGTTAGTCTAGTACAAAATGAAACGCACATCTGGATAGTGCAAACTTTGGAGACAAAAAAAAAAGTGATTTCAATTGACTCCTTTAGTGCCTTTTAAATAGAACTCATTTTGTAAATTATTAAGGAACGCTTACTTGATAATGATAACTTCTTATAATAATGATTTTTTGCATGTTACTGGTGAGTTGCACTTAAACAGAGCCGATCGTAGTGAAGCTGAGTGTGATATGATTTGAATTTCTTAAGATGGATGTCATTACATCAGGTGTTCTCCTCTACCACAACCCCCCCCCCCCCAGTGGCTGCATGTATAATATTATAATAATTGCGTTGATAACAATGAGCAATACAAAGCTATTAGGATTATACATACCGCAACAGTTTTGAGTAAACTTATTAGCTATATCATCCTTTAACTTCAAATCTTGAATAAGTAACGGGAGAGGCTGAAATCTCGTTTCCTGTACAATATAACTGGGAACAGTGAGTAAAGGTATTGTACTAAAAATAATAATGAGGTTTATAAGTATCATATGTATGTATGAACTGCCTCTCACATGACTTTTTTTTTTAATCGATACTAGTTACTACTGTATTTCAATAGGACACAACACTTGAGGATGTTCTCAGCTCTCTTGGGAATAAACTTCATGGTCCCGAAATGCACCATTTAGTGATGTAGCTTTCATTACCTACCACCTGGGACTCATTTTAACATATGTATGAACTGAGCAAATTCAACAAGCTCACAGACCTTTTGGATTAATCAAAGGCAATAAACTTTCACTCAAGCATTAGCACATTACCATGTCTTAATATTTATGATTTTACAGACACCGACAACACTGTGTCCATAAATTCACAAATTTAGGGTATTATGAGAATCAACTCTTCGGAACAAATCAGATTTCAGATGAGTGTACAACATGAGATCAGTTTGAAAATACATGCATACACATACATGTATTGGGATGGCAAGAAAAATTACATCAAAGAATAAACAATTTTAGGTATCTAAAATATACCATCTCTATAAATTTATCATTCTATGCTTCTTTATGCCAATTTCCTCTACAGAATATTAGACGATCTAGTAGATACAGCTCTTTTGGAATGATAATCTTCAAAATGATATAAATAACATTGCTTGTGTTGAGTGCATCTTTGAGATAGTAGATAAAAAATCTTCAGTTTTCTGTAAAAAATCTCTTGGCATGGAAGTTGGTAGTTTCCAAAACTCAGTAATTACATTTTTGTTGAAAAATGAGTTGGTGGTTTCCTCAAATATGTATTTCTGTGTTTATTCATTCAAAATTTAATTGAGCTCAGAACCTGCACCCATTTAAAATTTTACATCATTTAATAGTACATAAATATATGTGAACAGCAATTACCTTTGTATTTCTCTTTCTTTCAAAAAAATATTCAGAGACTATGTACCGAGTTTTGGAAAAACTCTTCAATTGTGCAGCTGCTTGGAGGAGGTTGTTATTATATTATTATGGACTGTGCAGTTTAGAATTATACAGCTCTGCTGAATGTCCATTGTGGAATTTACAATTTTCTTTGTCTGTGGGGAGTCTGTAGAGTTGACAGTATCCTTTAAGCAATGAGAGTACAGGATCAGATAATGCTGAACCAATGAGATCAAAGTTGAACAACTTCAGATTGAGGCTGTCAAAATGAAGCCTGGCACCCCCTTGAGATCAGTTTAATTAAATCCATCCACGCTCTAAATTTAGCAAAAAACTTCAGGTGACTTTTATCCATGGAATAGCTTACTTTGACACTAAGACAGAATAAAGTAGGGTGGTTGGAGGAAGGTAAA
>JAWQUT010000353.1:755447-775252 GCA_033807755.1 Ellobium chinense | reverse complement strand
TAACATTCTCAACTCCAGGGAGAGCACACAGTGCCGCTACCACTTTACAATACAAGCAAGCCCTTACTACCAGTATTGAGAATGTAATATAACAACGATCTTTGCATATAACTGGTCAGGCTGACTCCATCCTACTTTGAACTTGACCAGCACTGGCCGGTTATATGTGAAGACCATTGATAAACTTCACTCCATTTTTACAGCCAGACTGAGGGAAATGTCAATGAAATTTCAAATACCTCTCAACACATGTGCAATGTTATCATGGTGGAATTCAAATCCCAAGATCTCTAAATCTGTTCCTACAGAAAATTGCATTTCAAACCCCTAAGATTTGCATCAAGAATGGCAAAATTTGCATGCGAAAAGTGGTAAAATTTGTGCCAAAATCTGCAAAAATTGCTTTCTATCATGGTTAGATTTATCATCACTTTGCAATGGTTGCTACTTACTGTTGCAAAGTTGTAGAAATGGAACATATTTTTCATGGTTCCATTGATGAAATATGATCGTGGCAGAAAAAGTCCATTTTTTGGCCAAAATTTGTGCCACATTTGCAGAAAAATGCAGCAAACCCCCAAAGCCAAATACGCGAAAATTTGTGCCCGCGATTTCCGGAGNGGGGGGGGGGGGGAAGAGTCCAGCGCCATAACCACATGACTACCACCACGCTTTTCACCTCTCTCACTACTCACTATCTTTTCCCACATACACCATCTATGTTTCCAAGATTTATATAGCACAAGAAGACATCATAAATAATATTACATGTATATATACACAAACTGAAGAGACAGAGATTCTATAAATATCACAAGATGTTGAGTGAGACGCCGGGACTGTCGCTAGTGTTCTTCTCTCCCATTAGCCAGTATGTCTTCACCAGACCTTTGCCCTGTAAGTAAACACGGAATAACAATAAATCACGATAATAATGATGATGCTGTTTTGTAAATACTTACTGTAATGATGATGATGATGAATCATTTTGTGCCTGAAGAAGATCTCATCAGATCGAAAGTTTTCACCAAAAAAAAAATAACTTTATCTGTGAAAACAAACCTTTTTTTATGTCTGTTTTAAAGTTATTAATTTTTAAAATTCTTAAATGATGATGATGATAACTCAAAGCAGAAGTTATAATAAAAAATGTTTGTCATAAGTTTGTACAGTATATGGTCGGTTTAACTGATCAGACCTTAGCCCTGGACATGTGTACCACTACCACGGCTAATAATAACAATAATAACAAGAAAGAAGAAGAATAAACTAGGAAGAGGAAGAAGGAAAGAAAGAACCAAAGATCAACAACAGCAATAAAAGAACAGAAATCGCAAGCGACATGACAATGAAGATGTTAGTTCATTCATATCAGTCAGACCTCGGCAAACGCAGTAAACTACAGTAATTTGCTCTTTAGTCTTATGCGGAAAGCAAAGAGGAAGCCAGTCCTGTCACTGTCAGTGACAAAAACACTAGTCTATCTCACCTTCATCTCCACATTGCCCCTGAGTTCCAGCTCAAAAGATCCGAAGGTGACAAGAACATCTTTACACACTGGGCTTACGTGGATTTTTAGAGCTGTTGAGAGATAGAGAAAGAGAAACTCAAAGTTATCAAATAAATCTTCACAATTTTTGTGACAGTGTATCAAAGTCTGTTGATTTGTGGCCGTATGCATTAGTTTATAATTATTCCGCATTAACTACAGGAAACACCACTGTGAGTTTTCCATGCATTATCTAACGTAAGGATTTTGTATAGAGCCACTGAAGTCAGAGCATATTCTAGAGTTTGTAGCCTAGACTAGATCCACTCTGTGAGTTGTGAGTATTTCGTCTGCTAGATTCCCACTGCAGGTACCCGGATTCTAATCGTTTTTGTTTTGATTCGCATTATTAATGAATAAGTCATACTACTATAGCAGAGCGATCCTATGTGGGAAAGGGTATAGGACAGGGGAAGCAATCATTTCTCGCTACCGTCTCAATTATCTTTATCAAAAGCAATGACAACATTATTACAGCCACAACTGCCCCCACCACCCCCATACTGTATAATGCCATCAACATGGACACCACCAAACTCAATATGGACACCACCAAACTGAACATAAGACACCACACAATAACAATCAATATAGACTGCACCAAAACTCCACACAGACACCACCATCATCAACATACGTAGACACCACCACACTCATCAACAAGGAAGTTAAAAGAGTACTCACGTAGACCGTTGGACTCCATCCTGGAAGCTGTGTTGACCGTGTCACCAAAGAGACAGTAGCGTGGCATCTTCAGACCAACTACACCTGCACATACTGGACCTGTCGGAAAAGGGGAGAGGGACTGGTTGGTTAGCTGAGTGAGTGGTTGAGGGAGAGAGGAGAGAGAGGGAAAGAGAGAGACAGAGACGTGAGAAAGGAAGAAGGAAGTGAAGGTTGAGGAGAGGGAAGGAGTGAGAAAGAGAAGGAGTGAATGATTGATTGATTAGATGAGTGGGTGAGAGAGAGAGAGAGAGAAGGGTGAGGAGAGGGAGAATCATTGAGTGAGGAGGTGAAGGGAGGAATGAGAGAAGGAGGAGGCGAAGGAGACGAGTGAATGACTGGTGAGTAATTCGTGAGGGAAGAAAGAAATAACAGCACGTTTGAATAAGGCTGGGAGAGAAGGAAAAGAGAAAGGGATGGAAAGAGTGAGTGAGAGTGGAAGGGAGGGAGGGAGGGATGCTGGACGGTTATGTTATACAGATGCTAACTATAATCANCCCCCCACCCAAAACTCTGCCTCTCTCTCAAGCTCCACCTACCCGTGTGGATGCCGATACGAATTTTGAGCTGATCGTTGGGCCGGTGACGTATCCTGAAGGTCAAGGTCGCTTTGAGCAATGCTAAGGACATCCGGGCAATCTCTCGCGCGTGCAAGTTGCCGTTCCTGTCTGGAAGCCCGGAAACCACCATGTAGGCGTCACCTATTGTCTCCACCTGAGGGGTATGGGGAAGGGGAGGGGAGAGCAGACAAATTATTATAACGACACGTCAGTCTGAGAATTATGCCATTAAGATGAGCTCTATAGCATGGTCATTGTAGTCCTTGCTCCAACACTCAGTCAAACTTGGTACAGTATGCAAAATTGAGTGAAGGCACAACCATTATCTGTCCTTCATCCCTGCGGAGAACTGCATTTCAAACCCAGAAAATTTGCATGGAACAAATAGGAAACCTTGTGCCAAAATTTGCAAAATTTTGCTAAAAAGTTTCGTAACTTCATTACATTTATTACTATGTAGCATTGTTTACTAAGTCACCATTACAAAGATGTAGAAATGGAACACATGTTCTGAGTTCCCACTGACGCAAAATTGTGACCGTGGCATAAAATGTGCGATGTTCAGCCAAAAGTGGCAAAAATTGCACCTAATTTGCGAAAAGGGTCTAAATTTCCAAAAATTTGCAAAATCGCAGCAGAGCCTCAAAATGCTGAAATCTGCGGTAATTTGCGGCAGCAATACGGTATGAGGATGGGCGACGTCTGGAGTGGTGTCCCTTGCCGTACTGAACATGAGACGAAGGAAAGAGTTTGTAAACATATCAGCTTCGAAACCGATAGTCCCACAGACAGCGACTTCTTTTTTGTGATATCGTTTGAAGGATTAGCAAACTGTGGAGTTAAGAGAGCCAGCTTTTTTTTTTTTGCATCGTCAAGAACTGCACTTGGTTCGGCTCGTGTGGGGTCGCCTACCGCAGTTATTAGGCATTTGGAGAACACCCTGCCCCGTATGTGCTCAACTATCTTTCTACCGGTATGCAAATGTAATAAATTTATTGTCCTTACTGGCTTATTATCTATATATTACATGACAGTATTTCACAAGTTAGATCACATGTACACTTTGGTAATGTTGAATTTTGTTTGTAACTTTAGGCCGGATCTGATAGAAGTCCACAAACTGCTCAAAAACTTGAGACTAATTAAAGGAATTTGGACTGCTCAGTATACAAAAAGAATAAAAAACTGTAACAGCTTCAATTCAATATTTATTGTAAGCCTTTACGGCCAATTCCAGTAAGTCTGTAATATGCAATTCAAAAGTATGAAATCTACAACACTGAACTAACATGGATAATTTGTAGATCTTCCCCTCACAGAGTTTTCAAACAGGAAACTATAGCTTAAAGGTAAATAACAAGAACACTATAAAGTTAAGATGTAGTTGATAATCTCTATTTTAACTTCTTGCTGGTATCTGTCAGACGCTCCCTATTTAGTATTTTATCCCCCCCCCTTCCTTCCCCCACTCCCTTCTCCTCAATCACTCCCCTTATCCTTGCCCCCTAATAGTATTAGTAAAACATCAACAAACCAAAACGCTCTGACGTGCTCACCTTGTAAACATCAAAGTTTTCGATGATGGAGTCAAAGGTCGTGTAGAGGTCATTCAGCAGATCAACCACCTGGGGGAATTAATCAATCAATCAATCAATCAAACAATCAATCAATCAATCAATCAATCAATCAATCAATCAATCAATCAATCAATCAATCAAACAGGGAACGGAATAATGGATCAACGAATCAACAAATAACCTACAAACCAAAAATATCATACTCTTAAAAAAGATTTGGTCCTGGTCGTCCACTTCCACAGTTTGCAGGTTTGTCCAGTACATGAGATTCGAGTCATGAAGTCCTACGTCCGCAAACTCATCATGATGCTGTCATCTGATGTCCATTATTTTATATATAAACTTTTACACATAAACTTGAGATTATGAAGTAGTCCCCTGGAATCTGATGTAAATGAGATTCTATGGTTTAGTTGTTTAATGTAATGAATGCTCATTCATCCAACAATGAAGGAGAGTGGGACAAGTGAAGAGGTTGTGGACATACTTCCATAGGCGTACTCTCAGCAGACATGGCGGTGAAACCACAGATGTCACTGAAGTAGATGGAGACACTGTCATACCACTCTGCTGTCACGGACTCGCCTCTGATCAGCTGGGAAGCCACTTTTCTGGAGAATAGGTTAGAGAGATAGATTTTGTAAGTAAAATTACTATGTCTCTTGCCTGGTTTTCATTAAGAGTGAAGATATGCATGGAAATAGTTAGGAAATTCATTATTTATGATTAATATAATTAATTTTGACATTTTATTTGCACGAAGGCCATTATGTTAGAAATTTACCGAGGTTCCACTTTCACATGCTATGACTGTCCTCATCATCCCATATCATAAAAATTAATGCTTGTGCACAACTTCACCTGGGTATAGTCTAGGCCTATTTATGAACCCATTACTTGAAGAAGTATCCATTACTGATGAAGCTGCACTGGCACGGCCCTATTCTGGTTATCTTGATGTTGTGGAGCAGAGTGGCAAAATGGTTGAGGCGTTGGACTCAAAGATTTAAAGATTATGGGTTCGATTCCCGACCACGGTCATGTTGTAATTGTCTTGGGAAAGCATTTTAATCACATTTTCCTCAGTCCACCCATTTGTAAAATTGGGTATCTGAAAGGTTTTGTCAGAATGCCAGTGATCAGCGCCTATAGATGGCAGTGGCACTTTATGCTCCCATGGGAGCTGAGAAAGATCTAGCGTGATCAGGCCTGCTGGGCTAATAATAATGTGAAGTCACGTACGTGAGCGGGCATAAGCCTGGATACAATACTCATAAACTGCATTGTTGTTATTATTCATGACACTACTCTGATTATTTCTCCTCCTCCAAATCATGTCAACGTCCCCTCCCTCGCCCCCCTTCCTCCTATCCCTGCCTTTTCTCCATACTAACTTTGGTAACATGTTATACAGGAGGTCTTCTGCCTTCCTCTTCTGCTGCAAGTAATCAGCTGTCCTCTCCTCCACCAGCGCCTCCAAGTTGTTGGCGTACTGCTCCATACGGGATAACAGGTTGTCCAAGATGTTTCCCTTGTCTCCGTCCCTGTATGGTGAATTTCAAAAGGATAGAGTGGGATGGGATGAGGGAGAGTGGGGTGGGATGAGGGAGGGTGGACGGAAGGAAGAAAACAAAAAAATATTTAATGTCATGCACTTTTGACGTTCAAATTATATTTGGAAACGCACTTCATAATTTCGTTGTCAAGCAAGTTCGCTGCGTCAATAAACGTGTAAGTTTATTTTAATTTCAAAATCACTTATTGTTATTGCCCTGATACTGCTGTATATTTATTAGAAGCAATGAGATTAATGCTTGCTTAGATGTTTATTGTCCTTGACTACCATACTAGTAAATTAACTACAGTATTAAAATAATATAACGTCAGAAAAAGACCTCTATAATTGATTGTGTAACAAGCTCTTCAACCATGCTGGGTATTAAACTCGTCATGAACATGATGTTAGCAAAACGTTTCGAACATTGAAATTTTTACAAAATATAACATGTTTCATTTGATAAATTCACTAGAAGTTAATGGATGGTGGTTTTAAATTTACTGATTTATAACGGGTCCATGCAACGAAACACTGTTGACCCACTGACCCACTGACCTGTTAAGTTTTCTAATGATAGATTTGAGTGCCTGGAAGTCGGGTCTGTCTGCAGGGTCTTCCGACCAACAACGTCTGGCAGTGAGATGACAATATACAGAGATTAAAAACAAAGAAAACATGAATAAAATATGAAAGACGTGGATAATATTACGTGAAGACTAAACAAGAACACAGAATTTATTCTTCTAAAGTAGAAAATGTCTTTGAGATGTTGAAACGATATAGACCTCAGAAATAAATATTGTGATATAGGGGCCTAAATATCATGACACATTCTACTCCGTGTCAGTGGAGTCAAGGAGCAAATTATCCTAGTGTTCACCCCGAATACTCACCATATTGTAAATGCTTGCAGTTTCTGAATTGCAAAACACTTGTGGACATTTGTAATTTTTTGTTATTCTTTCAAAGAAAAAAAAAAGATGGGACACTAATGGAACTATTTCGTAAAGCAAATAATCTAAGTTATTTTAAGAAACTTCTCACGCGCATTTTGTTCGAACAATAAATTGATTGACCGCTACAGTCTGTGAAACCAAATCTTTTTATAATCATACGACTATATTGTAAGTAGGCCTATATATAAAAATACGTGCAGAGTAGGCTATATGATTTTTATTTAGTCTACTTCTCTATATCGGACGTTTTCAAGAAAAGTGAAGAAGTCCGGAATGAAAATGTGAAATTTTATTGTGGCACCAAATTCTCCATAAACTGGTACAGTGAGACAACATATATCAAAGAATATACACGTATATTTCTGAAGCTTAATTATAACTAGTATGAGTTTAAAGCGACCTTGAACTTGAGTAATTGGCAAAAAATGTCCTCTCCGTTACAATTCCTAAAATCAGTTTTTGAAGAAACATGTAATTGCTTGAATTTTCCTTTCATGCCCAGGGGGTTGTTGAGGGTTGGCTTGAAATAAAAAAAGAGGTTTCAAAATTCTATCCATTAAATAGGAGTGTAATTGCAGCATTTAATTTCCAAGTTTACATATTCAATTGTATCCAG
This sequence comes from Ellobium chinense, assembly GCA_033807755.1. Lineage (NCBI taxonomy): Eukaryota > Metazoa > Mollusca > Gastropoda > Ellobiida > Ellobiidae > Ellobium > Ellobium chinense. The sequence continues at coordinate 767,713 of JAWQUT010000353.1, read as the reverse complement.
GTATGTAACATACCACCTAGGTCTCATGAAAATGGATATTTTGAGCTCATTATCTCTGAAATATTAAAACATGCTCTCTCAAAAACATACAATGAAATATTTGATGATTCAGTTTTTTGTCTTCAGTTTATGAGGCAAAGAAATGTGCGTAACGGAGAGGACATAATTGTAACGGATAGGACATAATTGTAACGGAAAGGACATCTTTCTATACAGTGAGGAAAAACTGCTATGGGGACTTCAGCAAATAATCCAAATGATCTTAAAGTGTTAGTGATAAGTAAGTTTTGTAGAGTAAATACTGTGTCAGAAAAAATAATTGCAAATATAGCATACCGATAATCATTTTACACAGAAAACATAGTGACCACTGACTAGTAACTTATCATCCATAGAAACACACCCCAAGGATAAGTTGTTTCTTTTTTGTCTGCATTATGAGTCAGTAAGAAATATAACTGTATTAAGAGATTTTATCAGTTTTCTGTGATCAGTATATTTTCTACTGTATTTTCATTTGGACACCATTTTATAACTAAGATCCTACAAAATGAAAAAAAAAAAACAATAACAAGAAGAAATCCACTGGTACAAAGAAGGGAAAAGATCCAATGTACAGTGGGTAGTCCATTAGAACCTTCACAGGATTCAAGCAGCAAAAGCATTACACTTCAATTAATAATGATGAGCAAAAGCTAACACTTTCATTTAACTTTCATTCAAATGCATGGCATTTCATAATACTGATGAGTTTGAACTGGGGGAAAAGATCAAACTTCCATTAAAGTAAGCTTTTATGCTGAAATGGTAACAAGGTGATTTGGGACCCAATAAAGAGGTGTAGTCAGACCGTGTAAATTGCGCAGACTTTTCTACAAAATTCATTGTGCAGGTCTTCTTCTTTCCTCTTGTCAGTCTTCGTGCTAACCGCCACTGCGGCGATGTAGTCGTTCTGACATCTGTGACACTGGCTTATAGGCATTCCGTTTTCTTTTACTGCCTTTTTCCTTCATCTCTTCATATTTTGAAACATCACATTTTAACCTTTCACGGTAGGCACGCATTCTGTCTTTAGCTGGCACGGGCTTTGGTTTTGTTGTGGACTGTTGAAAAACGAAAATAAGAATAGCATTATAAAGTGTAAAAAAACAGAGATTGGTATTCCTCCTATTCCACTAATATTTAATAAATAGGAGAGGTTGAAAAACATGACAGTGTTAAGTGATATTGTTAATTACAATGTGTTCTATCTAAATGAAGTCAAGCAGCTGTTGAGTGTCAGGCATACTTATTCCATCTTTCAAGCTAAACATGATTTTGCTGTGTCAAGTTAAGTGAGGCCTGGAGTTTGGGAACAGTTTTAAGTTTGCTCAGACAGAGCCTATAAATATGATATCACAAATCAGAAGTGGGAATGGAATGTGGACCACTTGCACTTTGTACAAGAGTTTCCATACTGATCTCCTACTCAATAGTCAATGCATACAGTAAAATAAAATGGAGGTTCATTATTTCTATTATCCTGCTTTTTTTAAACGAAATGGTTAGTTGATATAGGGCAAGCACTGGATTAAAACTGCAGCAAATGGATCATCGTTCATTGCTNTACCGTATGACCCCGGCTAGCTCGTCACAGGGACAGTCATACTCCTCCAGGGTGGGTCTGAAATAAGGCTTGAGTCCTGTCTTTACCTTCTGGTAGATTTCTGTCAACACACACACAACATGAAAAATATTTATACAATCATAAGATTAACACCCCATTTTACAAATGGGCGGGCAGGCAACGCACCAGCAGCGAAAGAATACCTAGCGCACTGAAAGGCATCATAGACGAATGCATTAGACTCCGTGAAAAAGTTGGACGATTGGCGAGTCGGGCGGATTGAAAAGATCTATCGGAGATTGTATTTCGTTGCTACACACATTCTTTTTTTTAAAAAAGGGTAAAAAAAAATGAAGAGGACTGATGTGCATAGTTACTTTTTGTGTATTTTTCTATGAATTTAGGTGAAAACCGCATGTTTTTACGTTACATAGTTCTCAAGAAATCTGTGACACAAATTTGGCTGAAGCGTTTTATTAATATAGATATATCTTTATATAGGCCGGTGGAAAGTTAAGTAAGGTGTAGACGAAGCGGGGTGACTTTTTCACTTGCTGGAAACCTCCGGTAGGGATCCCACACAGGCCGAATAAAGTGTATTTCTTGGTGAGGCGATAAAAGGAGCTGACTCACTTAAACACAGTTTTCTAATCCTTCAAACGATATTCACAAAAAAGGACATCGCCCTCCCTGGGGCTTTCGGGTTTTGAATTTAATATAATATGCTTTACAACTCCTTCCTTCGTCTCTTGTTCGGTACTGCTAGGGACCAGACCATAACTTTCCAGGCAATGGTTTAAACAGAATAATCTTGTCCGTTTACATTTACAGACTCTACAGGCAGACAAACATTTAAACCCTTGATGTCTTACTTATCACTTTACAGAACTAACATGCAATATTGGAATGTTGCTTCCCCTTATATTGATGTAATTTCTTTCTCCTTTCAGCTCAGTACAATCACATGTACCACACAATTCATAAAATCTCAAGAACATTCTCTTCTTTAACAAAAACATCAGGTAATATCTCTAAACAAATATTTCTATAGGATAATATTTTCAAATTATTTGAAAATTATGCGCAAATTTCAGTGGACATAATTTGATATATTTTGGCTAAAGTCCCGAGGCTGCCCCTAACCAGTCCCCTATATCAATATGTCTTATAAGGAAATTAAATAATCTGCTTACCTTGAGGCGACAGGTCTAGATTTTGTAAATAGAAAACCCCATTTCTGTAGACTATCTCTTGGCAGATGATAGCAAAACTATAGACATCCCCCTTGATAGTTCCCTCTGGGGGTCTGTAGGCCATACGAAGTAGCTCGGGCGCTGTCCACAGTTTGTCTGAGACACGAAAAGAAATTTAGATGAAGATGAGGATGACGGTAGACTTGATGCTAGTTTGTACAGTATAAATTGATATTGACTGACATCACTTTGTAAGAACCGGGACAACATCACAAGCATGAATTTTTGGAACAAGAGGCCGCATGACCATCTGGCTGATGAGTTACTGAAAACAGTTACGGTCTTGGGTTTGTGTGTTTGACTCCTAGGCAAGGTGGTTTAACTTTGTTGTGTCCTTAACAAAGACAGTTTACTTCAATATCCCCACTCGATTCAGGGGGTGAATGAGCACCTGGCTTTTGAGACTGGGAAGACCAGAGCGCTGCTTAGCTACGACTGACAATGGCTGTGTTATAGATTTCGTTTGTGGTACAATTGTCGTGTTATATACAGTGTTTTATAATGTGTAAAACAAAAATATGAAAATACGACTTTTATCTCCCCCGTAAGGAAGTTGACTTCCAGTGTTATACATCACATTTTATAATGCATACACATAGAAGAATACACATTATACATGTAAGTACATAATAATAATATTACAAATGAAATATATAACTATTATAACAAAGTCATTGCTGGTCGCCAGTGGTGCTTAGAGGTGGTGAGTGAAGAAATGGGAGAGAGGCGAACAGAACGTGGGGGGATGGATGGATGGATGGATGGATGGATGGATGGATGGATGGATGGGTGGATGGGTGGATGGATGGATGGATGGATGGATGGATGGATGGATGAGTGACTGGATGAGCGAGTGAGAGAAAGAGAGAGTGAGTGAGAGATAAAGAGAGAAAAGATGATGAGTGTGTAGTGATTAAGACTAGACGCTGAGAGAGTAGAGTGACTCACTGTGGAAATATCTATAACTGTTCTCCTCCTCCTCGCTAGCCCTGACTGAACCTCTCAGATGGTGGAGACCGAAGTCTGTGATCTTGACCACAAACCGACTGTCCACTACACAGTTGGTGCTCTTCAAGTAACCGTGAGACCTGATCTCCGTGCCTTGAAGGTAGGCCATACCCTGGGGGGAACAGAGGGAGAAAAGACTATAATGAAAAAGAGGAAATTGCAAATAACAGTGAGAATTTCCTGTGACTTCACCAAACTCGGTTTGTTTAGGAATAAAAAGGGACAGCTAAAGCTATTTGCTTCACAGCCTAAACAATTCACATTATTTGTTCAAAAACTTTAAACTGTGTGCCTTTTCCTTCCTCCTTAACATTTTCTGAGAAATCATTGCTGGCATGCCAGGATTTTTTACCCTCTGTATGCCAAATTGCCAACATAACTCCTGCAGCGTGCCATCATAAAGCGAGAAAAGTTAGCAAACGATTGATGTCTGTACATGCAAACTATCTGGACCAATCGTATGCCATTGTTTCTCGCTTTCTGACATCAAGCAGCCCGAGTAAAGACAATGGACACAGGGTGAAAATCCCAACATTTCTGCCGTTTTTTTTCCCATAAACTGTCAGGAGCAAAAAAACAATATATGCGGTTTAAATTTTATGAAAAGATAATGTGGACTTCTTAGGATATGAAGCAAATAACTATCCCTGTCCCTTTAAGGTTAGTTTTAGAATAAGAAAAGAAACAATGAGAAAGTCTCTAAATTTTATGTACGCACTCTCCAAGGTTGCATTCTTATCCTTAATATTCTGCCCCTAATCCTAATCTAGGCATACCTTGGGGAGAATCCGAGAATTTTGCCTTACAAGTCTTCTTTGAAGCATCCTTTAAACTACTACCATCATAAAGAACAAACTCCGTTTAGCCGATGCTCCATACGGCACTGTTAATAATTGCAATTAAATGGAATGGATTATGAATTCATAACTCCTCCCACACACCACACCGAGGACTGTGCATAGTTTAGTTCTGTTCGTTTATTTAGACCAAAACCAGCCACAGAGTAAGATACGGTCCATTCTGCTTAATCACAATCCAGATAATCACAACTTCCGCTTAATTGCTGAATTTTCTATACAACATTGAACCCTAAATTACTATGACAAAGTCACTAGATAATTGCATCTCTTTTTAACTGCAACCTTTTTATAGGCTCCTGAAGAGTTGTAACAAAGTGGTGTTGATTGTGTTAGAAGATAGTGCGACAAAATGGAACATTAAAGAAGAAGTAAGGGAACTAACCCTGACTATATCCTGCATGATGGAGTAGCGGAACATCCAGTCCAACTTGATCTGTTCGTTCTCTAGAACATCCTGCAAGAACAAGAACATCTTAGTAATATACAGAACACAACCCAGACTTAGGGCTTAAGGGCATGGGGTGGGAGGTGAGCGCAGGACACAGAAGGCTGTAAATACTGTCATGCCACTCCACACTGCCTAAGTCAATTTTTGAGGTTTTGAGAAATTTAGCGCTCAAAATCTGCTGCTCAAAGTAAAGCAACGAGACAGATGTGGTTTAGCTTGTAAAATTGCGATTTAATTAGGAGTCAAAACTCTACATTTATTTGTTTTAGCAGAAACAAGAAGATAAATGGAATATCATTTATAAACACTCAATTCATCCAATAAAAAATGACTTCAGCAAATGTGGACAGAGCTTGACGATATATTGTTTGAGCTGCACATAGATTAAGCACAACATTGATAAACATAATGATGAGTGTATTTAAGTCTTGCATCCAAGCACAGGCCAGTCAGGTGACCTCACAGTAATATTACCATAGCAGGCCAGAATACTCAGTAACTTTTTCAGTGGGACATATAATACCATTGCAACTTTACAGGCGCTGATCAAACGCTTCCAAATTTTTTATAGCCAGACACTCATTTCACAGAAGTATGGTCTGGATAAAATGTAAATAAAATGCCTTTCCAACTCAGTGACAAGATGAAAACAGAAAGAATTGAACCCATGATCTTCTGATTTCGAATTCAGCATCATATATACTGAGCCACACCATAAATCAGCAATTCATTCACATTTTCCTCAGTTTACCTGTAAATAATGTGAGTACCTGGCTACCGGCAGTGAAATCATATTATTACAGGAGTACTGATCACTGACAACAATACTATGGACTTCCTAGGAAGTTGAGAATGTTCTGAGTGATATGGCCTGCTGGAGAAGTAATAATGTGAATTCGTCTATAAACCTCTTGATTATCATTATTTTTATTATTACCATAAATACCACTGTCATTATTAAAATTGTTATTGTTGAGACCAATGACGACATTTAATATGTGGATGAAGATACTGACTAACCTGTAAACTTCCTTTCGGACAATACTCTGTGAGGATACAGTTGTTGGGGAAACAGATACAGGCACCGATAAACCGGACAATGTGGTCATTCTGGAGATCTTTCATCTGGTTTGGAGAACACAAAGTAATTAGGAGAATGTAAGAAATGTTCATTTTTATTAGGACAACCAATAGGTTTACATGACAAATGACATNGGGGGGGGGGGGGGGTCTAGGAGAATAGTGGAAGAGAATTATACAGTGAGAGAAACTGCAAAATGAAAGATTGAATGGAATAGGATATCAAGAAAAGATTCATCAAGGAGACGTATATATGGAGGTATAATTATATAGCTTTGTGTGTGTGAAGGTGTGTTGGTGTATGTATAAGTAGAAGGGGGCGGTGAGAGAGAGAGAGAGAGGAGAGGAGAGGAGAGGAGAGGAGAGAGAGAGAGAGAGAGAGAGAGAGAGAGGGAGAGAGACAGACAGGCAGAAAGAGAGAAAGAGAGAGATAGAGAGATTGCGAGAGAGAAGAAATAAATAAAGAGAGAGATAACCAATAAAGCGCAGGTATGAAATAAAGTGAAATAGAAAGAAAGAAAATGAGAAAGACAGAATGATAAGGAAATGACTTCAATGAATTTTCTGGCTACCATCAAGCAAATAATAATCCATGTCGGGTTTTTAGACGGAAACTGGAGGATTTACCCATACCAGTTTTAACATGAGCCACAAAGTCTGTCTGTTGATTGCTGTTAACTCTAGTAGTGTAAATCTCTTCGGGTCCAGCCTCCCGCTGGCTGTATAACCCATTGTTATGGATAATGACCTTTTCAGGCAATGTCTGTGGGACCACTGCATCACAGGGCTGGTGCTAGCATGTACATTAATCTACCTTGGCACGCAGAATAGTGAAGCGAAGATGAGAACTGGTTCTATTCATCATTGCAACCACAAACTGTTCCATCGTCAATGATCTCATTTTTCAGGAGAGCAATTCAAAAATTGGCATGTTTTCCGACGCTGGTTTCTGGTGGTGCAACCCAAGATTTTGTTAAAAATTTACATCATCGTATACATCTTTCATTTTCCTTTAAGAAGATGTCTTTTGATTTCATAGTATCTATCATCAGTTGCGCAATTTTGCATAATACGCAACCATGGTCCAATAGAACTGTTCGTGAACAGGAGAAAACTGCTACTGTCCAGTTCATCCACAGAGTGTTCCATTGTATCACCACAAGGATTACGATATCTCCCAAGTAAACAGTGGTTGCTGTCTCAAAAAGGCCACAGTTATGAGTCCGTGTGTACTCACCCTCTTAATCTCCAGTAACACTGGTTGAGTCTGTGTGTACTCACCCTCTTAATCTCCAGCAACATTGGTTGAGTCTGTGCGTACTCACCCTCTTAATCTCCAGTAACACTGGTTGAGTCTGTGTGTACTCACCCTCTTAATCTCCAGTAACATTGGTTGAGTCTGTGTGTACCCACCCTCTTAATCTCCAGTAACACTGGTTGAGTCTGTGTGTACTCACCCTCTTAATCTCCAGTAACATTGGTTGAGTCTGTGTGTACTCACCCTCTTAATCTCCAGCAACATTGGTTTGCTAACAGTGATATTGGTCCTGGTGATTGGTTTGATGGCTACAATTGCACCCTGGGGAAAAACAAACAAAAACAAAAAACTTGAATGTTAGCAGTTGGGATGCATGTTAAGGTCACGAGTAAATTCTAGGTTTACACGTGGAAGTTAAGGAACATAGTTCAGGCAGTAAGTATTTGTGATGTGATGTCAGGTATGATGCGGTGATGTCAGGTGTGATGCGGTGATGTCAGGTGTGATGCGGTGATGTCAGGTGCGATGAGGTGATGTCAGGTGCGATGCGGTGATGTCAGGTATGATGCGGTGATGTCAGGTATGATGCGGTGATGTCAGGTGCGATGCGGTGATGTCAGGTATGATGCGGTGATGTCAGGTATGATGCGGTGATGTCAGGTATGATGCGGTGATGTCAGCCTTCTTTTGATGTATGTCGCAATATGATCAGACTTGCAAGCTGAGAGACCTTCGGTTCAATTCCCGGCAGGAAAGAATATTTTTTAGGGTTAGGTGTCTGGCACATTTCTCTAAAACTCGATCTTTGACAGCCATTTAGTAAAATCCCTGGTGACATACTTCCCAAGATAATGCATAACAGCTAAGAAAATTATCAGATCTAGTTCACATTCCTCCCCTTAATAATAAATAAACAGAGGACTATGCCTTAACACCTGTTTACATATAGAAAATAATAATATTTATGTTAACACAGACGATATCTTAAAATAGCCACCCTCTCCCCCAATATCCCAAAAGAAAATGAATGTTACTAAAATCTCATCACACCAAACAATCATTAAGTCAATCAGACAATCAGACATACAGACAGACATTCAGACGTACCTTGTAGTATCCAGTCTGAGTGAAAAGCTGCCTGTTTCCAGCATCATTAAGATGAACTGCTATTGTGTCCCCTGAACAGTCACTGGGTAGAGATCCTTTCTGGAATAGCACAAGTCACAAAAACTCATGAAGCAAAGACCCTTGCTCAATGGCATCATTATCAAAACTTCCATTTTATAACATCAAATCCACAACGCAAGTTTCTTCCCCTTATCCAGATAACTATTCCTTCAGAGAGATGACATACAACCTGCAAAACATGTCCCTACATGGAATGTGTTGGAAACAACAGGAAAGGACGCTGCCTAAGGGAAACGCCAGAAGAATTCCTCCATGAAAGGCTAAATAGATTAGCTGGACACCTGTAGAGGAATCCTGAGAATTCTACATCATGAATGGAACAGGGTGTGAGACTATTCAGTAAAAATCATCCCCGGGGAATTTCTGGAGTGGCGTCCCTTGCAGTGCTGAACACGAGATGAAGGCTGAGCTTCAAACTGATAACCCTAGTGAGGGCGACATCCTTTTTGTGATTTCAGTTGGCTGAAGTTTTAGTAAACTGGAGACTGAAGTGAGCCAGCTCCTTTTTCGCTTCACCAAGGACTGTTTCTTGTTTGGCCTGTGTGGGATCGCCTACTAGAGTTCTCAGGCACATTGAGAAGTTCCCCTGCCTCGCCTGCACTCCCTTTCTTACCACCCGGTCTACATAATATTCACCATAATATATCACTTCAGATACAGATTTATGAGTGCAAGGTGCTGTCTGATATATTGCCTTCTATATCATGTCGTTCACGTTCATCCTTATGCCAGCGGTTTAGTAACCACTGTGAATCTATTCGTAACACAAAACAAATGAATTTTCTGTCAGTCAAGATGCGCTCTGATTCTTAGAAAACATTAACTCACTAGTTTAAGAGAACACTTGCCCTCAAATGACACAATTTCTATCGCTCTGTGAACTCTCACCCTTAGACTAAGCCGGCTGCCCTGTCTCTCCAGTTTCTTGTTCTTCTCGGGTGCCCCAAACAAAATGTCGTCCCACTTGACCCGCCAGTTCATCTCGGCTAGTTCGGCCTCCAGCTTGATATGTCTGCAGATCAGATCAAATCAATCAATAAATAAACCGATCAGTCAGTCAAATCAATCAATCAATCAATCAATCAATCAATCAATCAATCAATCAATCAATCAATCCACCTATCCACCCACCCATCCATCCATCCAGCCAGCCAGCCAGCCAGCCAGCCAGCCAGCCAGCCAGCGAGCCAGCCAGCCAGCCAGCCAGCGAGCCAGCCACCCACCATCGGCTGGCCTGCAGCCTGTCAACTAGTGAGTGAGCGAGCAAATGAGTGGAAAAAATGCAAAGTAAACCAAATAAATGCAACATTGATTTCCAGTTGGAATTAGTGCTAAGGATGACATGTGCATCAATAGTTGCTGAAATTATGAAACCACGAAGGTATGAAGAAGTGTTTACAGTAAAACAGCGTGTGTTCCAAAGTTATTGGCTATTTCTGACCTGTCACGACAGGAGTTTACATGTATTTTGGTAATCTCTTCTCAGCTTTGTCCGCACCATTTGCAATACTCGATTGAAGTTTTGGCGTTTTCGAAATCGATTTTTAATCTGACAATTCTTAATCTGTCTTCCCATTACTTTAATATCTATTCAGACTTTATCATCATCTTGAAATAGTTGAACCTCATTCCCTATCAACAGATTACGGCCCTTTTCAAATTTTGGAATTCTACATTTTCATGTCTGTAACTGGTTCTTACCACAATGATCAGTGCATCTTACCTAAGCTTATAAAACTAGAAAAATTAAAAGCTCAACCTTAATTCAGGGAATTTATTAAAAATCTAGCAAAGAATTAAGATCGAAAATGACATCTAATCGTTTCGGCTCTAAGGCTTTTATCAATAGAAATGAAACAAGAGTTATAACTTTCACAATAAAAGCAACCACATTAAGAAGAAAAGAAAAGACAAGCATGGAAGAGTGAGTTAAAAGTCAGTTATGATCGATTACGTGAGACGGTCTTAAAATAACGGGTAAGGACAATAAGAACTGAACCTGGATCACGGGATAAAACAGGTGGTAGAGGAGTGAATTAAGGTAAAAAGAAAAGAGTTGTGTGTAAAAGTGGGGAGGGAGAATGAGGGGCTCCCCCAAGAAAAAGTGAGCTCCAAGCAGTCAGTAATATAGGTGGAGGGAGAAAGCAGCGTGTCAAGTTAGGAAGTTAGTGCATCTTACCTATAGATGAAGATAACAGCGATGAGTACGATGACAAGTATCGATCCCAAAACAATGATGACGATACCATACTCCGGGAAAGGTTCTGGAAATAAATCAAGGGGTTGAAAATTGTTTGTTTACAGTTGAACCTGTGTACATTTAAGCTGACCGCCTTTCATTCCACTTATAGTCAATGCAGTCCCTTTATGATCAGACCTCAAGCCAATGTACCATAAATGTAAAAATGAAGATGGTAGGATAAAAATAAGAACGACATCAACATCATCACTACCACCATCACCACCACAAAAACAATAACTACTACCAACAACAATATGGACAGCGACAAGGCCACGACAACCACAACCATTACCCCCTCCCCCACCGCCCAACTCCCACCACCACTACCAACAGCAACAGCAACAATGGTGACAACACCATCATCACCACTATCACTAACACCAATATAAACATCGGCATCACTTTTTTTATCACCCCCGCCACCATCATCCAACTGCCGCCAACAACAATAACAACGAGGGTGATAATAACAATACATGTACCATCATCATAATTATCACCACCATCATCACCACTGCCAACAACAACGACAACACTACCACTATCTCCCCCATCATCATCACCACTACCACCAACAACATCAAGGATAGAGGCAAAACGACAGAAACAACAACAACACTGATGACAACACAGCAACAACAGCAAAGAGAATTTCCTCACCATCTGGTGGGCACTTGGAACCGTCGAATCCACATTTGGGGGTGTCAGGTGGTGGACCTGTCCTTCCCCCAGCCCAGTGAATGGACTTGCCCGGGACTGGTTCATACTTTCTCTTGTTCCCAAAATAATTAGCCACAACCTGAAAAATAATACAAAACAAAACAAGTCTTCTAGACGAAGGCAATTTCAGAGTGTCTAAATATACTGTCATAGATTTTTCAAAGTTGTTTTGAATTAGAGGCGAGCGTCCATTTCACAGACTGTTCTAAACAGCTGGAAGTTGCTAAGTTTTCTGCATGTTTTGAAGATATATGTATAAACTCTTTCTGCTCAACAATTACTTTCTGGAAGTGTGAATTGATGCCGCTTTTCTAGATCCTTGTATTACTGACCAGTATGAACAAAGGGGGACAACAAGGGGACTTCACTCAGATGACAGATGGATGATGTTCATTATGGCTTGGTTCCAGAGAAATTGATCCAATAACTTCTGAGTTATGTTTACGTTTTAAGTTACTTGGCAAAAAAACAAACACACAAAAAAAAACCCCACCCCAGAATAATCAACTTCACTCAAGATATTATAACTCTGTTACATAAAACATTTCGTGAATTGCGTCCCTTGGTATACTTCTAATAGCAGGGTTTTTGTTTGGGGAAGCG
>JAWQUT010000353.1:714279-729503 GCA_033807755.1 Ellobium chinense | reverse complement strand
AAGGTGTTCTCTTAATCACTCTGAATATTTTGGCATTCAAACCTCACTAAGACAGCGTTTCTCATATACGGAGAAAAGCGAACCACTTGAATAAGCTGCTGCGTTTTCATGGAAAACACGATCAAATACCACGAAGTCATCATCCAAGCTCAAGTGCCTTGGCAGGTTTTGCAAGTGATATACTCATATGTTGGCATCTACAAGAGGCAGGCTGGACCAGAGACAAGAACGAGACGTTACCAGACAGTTTTCCACCAGAGCAGTGTTACAAAACCTCAACGTTCACGCAGAAGGAAAACGGCCTATTCGCAAAAATAGGAAAAAGAAAAACGACAACCCCCAAATATCATCCCATAATGGCACGGAACCCATATCGTATTAATGTTTTCGCCCCGATTCGGAAGACCTACACTTTCCTCTTGCCGAATTTGCGAATATCAGCGGATTCCCGAACCACGACCTCTGCTGCCGGTACTAATATGGCCGCCAATTAGGGGCGGCTACTCCCGGTACCGCCTGCCAGCCCAAGGGGCGTTATCGAGTAAGAGATCACCTTAATTATCTGTGGTTAGACAAGAGACGAGCGGTGTCTACGTGTGGTACCGAGCTAGCCTAGAGCTACATCCAAATACCAGACATGTCTCAACTTTGAAAGTTTTCCTTGAGAGATAAGGACATTATCTTGCAGTGAGGACACCGGTAACACACCCTAGGGCTGTTTCTCATATCAGCCAAAATCGGAGTTACGCCGAACTGAAATGAATGCAATGTGTTGGAGGACGAATTGAAAAGAGGCAAAAAAGAGGAAGGGAAGCGTAACAGGACGAGGCAAAACAAGGACAGCGTTAGAAGTGAACAAATTTCAGGCCAGTGACTTGATAATTGAGAATGAAAAAAAGTGAAAACGTTGAAAAGATAAATTGTGATTGGGAGAACCTGAAATAAATCGCAGAAAAAAAATACTGACAGACAGTCCTAAAATTCTAAACTGATACTAAAACACGTTTAACTCGTTATGTGGAATACGATACGCCAGCGCTGATAATATATATTGTTATTTCCGTAAAAATATATTCAAATTCTAATGGAAAGGAGGTGTCAAGTTGGATTTTGTTTTGAATGGACTAAACAAAAAACGCATGTAGGAACACACTCAAAGCTCATCATTCAACGAAAAGTGCACGAAACCTTAGAAAAACATGCTCTTAAATTAGAATTGAACTGTCTGGATGCCCCAGGGCCCATGGCGTGCGCACTCAAACTGATCTAGTGCTGAAAGAAAGTCGTACTCACTCACCATTTAAATCATTAGGCCATATCAAATTTTAACTAACACGGTTCAGTGTAGCTTTCTAACATAATGCATCTCGTCTCGAACTAAACTAGTGCAAGCCAGTGCTGGTATATTATAAACCAATGTGCGAATTTGTTCCGTCTGCATGCCTGCCTTGAACTTCCGTGCTAGAAGTTTCTTCCTCGCTCAGGTGAGCACGAGGCTGTCGAGGCACAAGACTTGTGAGTGAATTCCATATATAAAAAAAAAATTGTCACGTCTGGGTTTTATGGGCTGGGCTCTTGGGCCTACCAGTTTAAGTTGTGGTGTCACTTAGGAAAAACATTTTACGCCCACTCTCCAACTTGACTCAGTACCTACGATCTATTAGAACTAGGACGCTGCATTGCGGCAACTAACAATGAGTTGTCATAGATTTAGTTTGTGATAATGTAGTGGTGTGTATATATCTATATTAATTAAACGCTTCAGCCAAATTTGTGTCACAGATTTCTTGAGAACTACGTAACGTAAAATCATGCGGTTTTCACCTAAATTCGTAGAAAAATACACAAAAGGTAACTATACATATGAATCCTCTTTATTTTTTTTTTATCCCTTTAAAAAGAAAAAGAATGTGTATAGCAACAAAATACAATCTCCGATAGATCTTTTCAATCCGCCCGATTCGCCAAAATCGTCCAACTTTTTCATGGAGTCTCTAATGCATTCGTCTATGATGTCTTTCGGTGCGCTAGGTATTCTTTCGCCGCTGGTGCGTTGCTGCCTGCCCATTTGTAAAATGGGGTGTTAGTCTTGTGTATATATATATATATATATATATATATATCATCATAAATGAACTCTATTTCAGGGCAAGTGAAAGTAGATTGTATTATTGTAATTTTTGAAAAACGATGTCTGTATAAACAGTTGAAGTGAAGCTGCTGATTATCACGAGCTGTAGTTCTTGACACTGAAATCTCTCAGCCTCAACTCCGACTTCAGCTTTTTCCTTAGCTGCCTCACAGGCACTCTGATAAGTTGGCGCCATCAAGTGGGTGTCACCGAATATAGTCGCCTCAGCAGTCAATCTGTCGGCGTCTTCATTCACCAGTCATGTCCAGGATTGTTATATCTGTTGTCATAGAGCAGCTTGAGCCACACGCTTCTCCCAGCCTTCCTCGACTTTTTCAGCAAGTTCATGGAGTCTGTGAGATGCCTGTACGAAATCGAATGGTCCATTTTCATGGTCCATAGCAGCATAGTCGTTTAAAATGGCCCGTCTTAAAAAAAACAAAGGTCGAGTTTCCTGACCCTGACCTCTGCGTGACGTCAAAACCGGGTTCCGCAACTCAATTTGGTGTAATGCGCGTTCTTGTGGTCAACGCTGAGGACATAACAGGTACATGCTGCAGATCATCTCAGTGAAGGCATATCTCTCATTTGCGTGCCAAACACACTAGGACAATGATCCATCTCGGACATGAGCAAATGAGCAGTGAAATGCATAAGTCAACTAACTGACGAAGAGACATTTTGATATGGCCCCCCTCATAGTCTTCACAGATGGACGAATCAGCTTGGAGCTTCAGTCAGCTTTTGTTGCCGCAAGGATCTGAATGTCGATACATATGTCTCACAGATCTCTACCACCCCCCCTCCCCCTCCTCTTTATATTTGGTTACGTTGTGAAGCCTCGAGCTAGATTTTCAGCCTTCGCTCCTCATCTGTCTGCGTAGATTATGACGACATTCGATTCAAAACATCTTAATCAGTTCCTGAACGTCTACGTTTTCCCCCCAGTTGTATTCATGTCTTTCCTTCATCTGCTGTCATTCAATGCCCTCAAGTCTTCCATCAGCTCACGTGCGATACGACGTCCACCCAGGTCATACTGTCCACCCAGGTCATACTGTCCACCCAGGTCATACTGTCCACCCAGGCCATGGTGTCATGCTACTGGTACTGCAGTTTGTGTCCTATTTTCTGCTTCGTTCACATCCAATTTTCGGCTTGTTACCAGTTTCTTTATTGTTGTCCTCTCATGACGTGTCCAAAGAAAGTTTTGCTTATCTCCTCCTCACTGTTGATTAGTACAGATTCTCTTCAATGACTTGCCTCTTTCAAAACCCGTTTATTAACCCTCTAGGACCCGCTATCATTTCTAGTAGTCCAAAAATTCTGACACATTGACCTAACTAAGACAAATATTATTATATAGTTTAAGAGTGCGTTAAATCAGTGACTCTCAAAGGTCACAGTGTACCTTTCCTTCTTTACCCCATCCCTCCCCATCCCTTCCTCCCTCCTCTGCACCCATCGCCCTATTACATATATCTTTACTACGCCTATGAGGAGATGTAGAAGGAGAGTTGGGAAATGAGAAGGAGAAAAAGGCGGATCAAGAGGAGGAGAAGGAGAAAAAGGCGGATCAAGAGGAGGAGGAGGAGGGAGAAAAAGGCGGATCAAGAGGAGGAGAGGGGAGTGCAGTAGTAGAAGCAGGAGATGATGGAGAAGTGAGGGCAAAAACGTGAGATGAGGAGGATGAAATGAGAGGTAACAAGAGTGAGAGTAGGAGACAGAGAGAAGATAGAGAAAAAGAATGAGTGAAAGAGAGAGCAAGGGAGAAAGAGAGAGAAAGAAAGAGGAAGGGAGGGAGGGAAGGAAGAAGGGACGGAGAGAGAAACTGATAGAGGAAAAAAAATGAAACAGTTTCGGAAAGGAAAAGGCAAACAGAAAAAGGAGGAGGAAGAGTAGAAAGAGAAGAGAAACCCAGACATAGGACAATGGAGAAGGAAAATGATGAGAATTCATGACAAACAGTAAAGAGAACGAGATATCAGAGCACAAAAAGAGAAATTGAGCAACTGAAGGTCAAGGAGAGACCGGGGGAAGTGACAGAAAGAAAATAAAAGTAGAAGAGTGAGAGAGAAGCGGTAGGAGAAGATATGCCGATAAGACATGGAAAGACTGAAGGACGGAGGAGGAAAAGAAGGCGAAGATAAAATGACGTGATAGCAATATAAAACAAGTGTTGTACGCATAATCTTTACGTTAGTTAACGTACTGCGATAACCACGGGAAACTCCCGTAATGTTAACTGTAGTTAACGTAGTACATTAGTTAACGTTTAGTTATGCATACGGCCACAAAGGAGTAAAAGAAACAGAGAAAAAGGAAATGTAAGCAAACAGAAAGGAGGTTGAAAAAAAAGAATAATAAAAGAAGATGAAAAAAAGGGGGGTGGGGTGAAAACAGAGAAGAAAAAAGGAAGGGAGCTGAGAAAAAGTAAAAGATAACGTAAGAAATTAAGGAATATCAACAGCTGGAGAGAGTGAAAGTTTGAAAACATCCAAAGAAGAATCGTTGAGGGGAGAATCTGAAGGGAGAGGGAAGGGAAAGAAGGACTATTGAGACAGACACCTATTCAGACCAGCAGCAGAGTGACAGACAGTGAGTCTGACAGACAGACCAGCAGGAAAGGGAAGCAGTACCGACACACTGAAGCCCATGACCAGAAACGCAGCCCACTCTACCCATCGCCAACACACCAGACCTGAGACCTGAGCGAGAGAACGCCCAGCCCATCAAGCCCATACTACCCTTATAGGTGTCATCCTGTCAGAACATCCCCACTCCACCGTGTGAGGACCTTGGATACAACAGGCTGGACCAGGCCAGGAACAATCTCCTGGTGGTCTCTGCGTTTGCTCTAAGTACAATAATGACGACAAGCTCTTAGTGAAAGTGGCTATAGTGGTAGACAAAAACAGGCCTTGCTCAGTAATGTCTTAGTGGCTAACTCCTGATGTCACATGACTCAAACTACAATAGTAAAACATTTGCCACTGATCAAAACAGTGCAGGTCAACAGCAGTTACAACGAAATAATAGCCTGCGATAGTTCAGTATAATAATAATATGTATTTTATTTCAACGAGCATCCCAACACCAGTACTAGTTGCGGCATGTGTTTTCTTGTTTAATTAAAATAAAAATTTTGATTTCGGATCTTGACACTACAACAGCTTTTGCAGACTGGACAAAAAATGAAAGCGAAAATGGGAAGGGTGTGCTGGACATTTCCAAATCTTCGTACGGTAGTACCATGATCATGTCCATGCTTACCAGTTCAAGCTCACAACTCAAAACCTTTACTGTGCAATCTCTATGAAACAACCCACTTGTAGTAAGGGTACCTTGACCTTTGTGATGAATATTTCGAAAGCACTTTGGATTGCAATATAAAATTTACAAATCTACCATGATAAGCAGGATATGCAGCACATTCTAGTGCACAACTTTTCTCATACTCCAGTTGCCAGACCACAGTCCAACAACACGGAGTAAGGATGGTTGTTTATATTGTGCACTCACTGTCTTCATGATCCACACACAGACTGATGTCTGGTCTGTCTTTGTTGATACAGTCTGAGTTTGTTGTTTAGTAACATCCAGACTATCACAGGCAATTCGAGTGCACACCGTTTTTTTTCTTCCATAAACCGGTTGTTAGAACAAATTCTAGCAGCACGGGATGAAGATGGCTGCATTGTTGCTCACCAGGGTTGGGCAAGTTCACCACAAAAACAAAGTTCAGATCAAGTTCAGTTCACTACACAGAAAAGGCCTTAAGATCAAGTTCAGCTCAGTTCTTTGAACACTGAGTACTTTTTCAGATCAGATCAGTTCCTCTTGGATTTAGATATGGTGTTCAGTTTTAGTTTTCGAGGTAGATAATGAACTACCCTGAAATTAAGGTAGAAAATTAAAGTTCAGATCAAGCAATCTTTTCAACATTGATAAAATTCCTAGTGACATATCTCTCAATATACTGTGTAACAGCTAAAATATTATCAGACTGGGCTCACATTCCTTCCCTTTCATGATCTTAAATAAAATAGATCATATCCTGCCATCCAGTTACATGGCTATCAACTAAAGGAAACCAAAAAAAACCATGTAGATGATCTAATGGTACTTTTACTTTTAAAGTGGCATAGCCACCTTCTGTCTTGGTGTTAAGTCCCCTGATTCACATTTCATTTATCGGATTTAGTAATAATAATCATAACTTTTTGGCATATAATTCATATTATTATAGACTCATCAATTAAGTTTGCACTATCGGTTTTGGCAGATTCAATTTTGACGGAACTACTTTTCTTTCTTTGAAATACATTAAATGTCAGTGCCGACGAAATAGATCTATATAACGTATGTAGTACCTTGACTCACGATTTCGGACACTCAGTTATTACATTTATTTAGCACTCAACTGTTACCCTACGAAGTGGCACAGATAAAAAAAAATGGCTTGTTTACACGATACCCTATAATTAAGACTTTGCTTTCCGAAAAGGCTAAAAACAGTTTTCCATGTGTCTAAACTAGGTCAGACGACGCCATTTTGTTTGTTTACTTCGCATCTCATGTTTTCCAATCACAGCGTTTGTTTACCAATAAATAATCATAATTACTCAGGTCTTTCACGTTTTCCAGCCTCATTCTCAGGCAAAAACGGGATTATTTGTCCTTACTGACTGATTCGGAGGGGTGAATTAAAAGGAACTTTCATATGAATCTATAGCATGAGAGATCAGGCGCCAAACGCTAAAACAAATGTTGAGAAGTCTTTATCTCCTCAACCACCATTCTAACCACTTTCACTTGGAGCGTATCGTCAGCATTGTACTGAGATCAAACACACCAGAAGAGAAGACCACATGGAGACTTGTTCCAGACATGGCCCAGTTACCTGTTGTTCCCAAGACCCTCACACGTTGAAATGAGGAAGATCTGGCAGGGTAACACCCTTATGGGCAGCCATGGGTTGATGACCGGCGTCTCTCTCTCCTCAGTCCCGAGGTATGTGGTGGTTGCTGGTGGTGGTAGACGTGGTGCTTCTGTTTCTGGTACCAGACTTCGATGGTGTCAGCCCACACCACCCCTCCCACCTTACCACCCGTCTCCTCTACGGACGGACTCACTTTTGTCGAGCTTCTATTTAACACAACTCACGATTAGGGTTAGAAAATTTGAACACAATTAAAAACAGAGAATTAGAAAAGGAAAATTTCACTACGTGGCCACTGACTTCCCAATTTACCGACGTCTGTGGTCATATGCATAAACCTTAAATACTTAACACAATGCAGTAACCACAGAAAACACCGAAAAAGATGTAGTTTTACTGTAGTCAACGCCAAGCGTTAATTATAGCAAGGATTAGGCATACGGCCACTCAACCTGTTCTTAAAAATATAAGCCCACAATTTTCAGCTAAAAATTACCCGTAAATCAACTGACAAACAATCCAGTGACTTCTCAGGAAGGCCCATTTTTCGTACGTCCGTGACCATGTAAGAAACTCTCCTTAACACATGAGGTTAGGAATAAACAAATAACCCTAATTCTGCTCACCTCGTTCTATGGACCCAGCTTCAATCTTATAACTGTCCATTCCGCATAATCGCAACTCTTCGCAGCTTGCGATTACCCGGTGCGGAATCGACCATTTCAGGATTAAAGATTGGCTCAAGAACAGAATGAGTTTAGAATTGGGGTTACTGGGCAATATCTAGGGACTCTCCCAGAATCATGTCGGGAGATACTCCTTTCAAAACTCTTAACCTATCCCCACTCTACCACTAACCNCTTTGTTTACCAATATATAATCCTAATTACTCAGATCTTTCACATTTTCCAGCCTCATTCTCAGGCAAAAACGGGATTATTTGTCCTTACTGACTGATTCGGAGGGGTGAATTAAAAGGAAATTTCATTTGAATCTATATAGCATGAGACATCAGGCGCCAAACGCTAAAACAAATGCGGAGAAGTCTTATCTTCTCAACCACCATTCTAACCACTTTCACTTGGAGCGTGTCGCCAGCATTGTACTGAGATCAAACACACCAGAAGAGAAGACCACATGGAGATGGTTCCAGACATGGCCCAGTTACCTGTTGTTCCCAAGACCCTCACACGTTGAAATGAGGAAGATCTGGCAGGGTAACACCCTTATGGGCAGCCATGGGTTGATGGCCGGCGTCTCTCTCTGCTCAGTCCCGAGGTACGTGGTGGTTGCTGGTGGTGGTAGACGTGATGCTTCTGTTCCTGGTACCAGACTTCGATGGTGTCAGCCCACACCACCCCTCCCACCTTACCACCCGTCTCCTCTACGGACGGACTCACTATTGTCGGGCTTCTATTTAACACAACTCACGATTAGGGTTAGAAAATTTGAACAAAACTAAAAACAGAATTAGAAAAAGGAAAATTTTACTACGTGGCCACTGACTTCGCAATTTACCGACGTCTGTGGTCATATGCATAAACCTTAAATACTTAACGCACTGCGATAACCACAGGAAACTCCCAAACATTAGTAGTTTTACTGTAGTTAACGCTGTGCGTTAATTATAGCAAGGATTAGGCATGCGGCCACTCAACCTGTTCTTAAAAATATAAACCCACAAATTTCAGCTAAAAATTACCCGTAAATCAACTGACAAACAATCCAGTGACTTCTCAGAAAAGCCGATTTTTCGTACGTCCGTGACTATGTAAGAAACTCGCCTCAAACGTGAGGTTAGAAATAAACGAAGAACCCTAATTCTGTTCATCTCGTTCTATGGACCCAGCTTCAATCTTATAACTGCCCATTCCGCATAATCGCAACCCTTCGCAGCTTGCGATTACCCAGTGCGGAATCGACCTTTTCAGGATTAAAGCTTGGCTCAAGAACAGAATGAGTTTAGAACTGGGGTTACTGGGCAATATCTAGGGACTTTCCCAGGATCATGTCGGGAGTTATTCCTTTCATAACTCTTAACCTATCCCTACTCCACCACTAACCCTAATACAACCTCTACCCCCAAACCTTCCCTTTCTCCGACACTACTATGGACTCAGCTTAAATCTACCTCTCTAAACCTGCCTCTAACCTTACTCCTAATCCAGCCGGTCTCTGCCCCGCCCCCTAACACAGCATCTAATCCTAAACCTACCTACTCTGCTCTGACCCTACCTTTGATAGTAAATCTACCTTTGATAGTAAATCTCTCTCTCCCTTTACTCTGAAACCCGCCAACCCTACTCCTAACCAGCTTATCAAGCTTATGACTGTAATCCTACCTACAAATCTTATCCCAAAACGTGCAAGCTCTCTCTTTACTCCCAACACAAACTCTAATCTAAACCAACTCTCACTATACCCTCAAAACAGATGACCGTATGCATAATTCATATGTTAGTTAACGCACTGCTGTAACCACGGGAAACACCCCCAAAACAGTAGTAATGTTCACTGTAGTTAACGCAGTACGATTAACGTATGGATTATGCCTACGGCCACTGCCCTTTCTCGGCCCATGACCCTACTCCTAACCAAATCTATAACCTCGCCTTTAGCCGTGAACCTATCTCTAGCTGTGCGCCCCCCCCCCCNCCCAACCCGCCCCTACTCTCAACCACACGACATCGTGGAAACTCCCCTGGATACTGCTTAATGTTAATGTTATCATTAATATAAAGGTTTAGTAAAAAGAAGCCCAACTCAAATAGACCATCCTCTGTCTGCGTATCCACCCGGTCTGATGGCTCGTCTATCTCCTCTCTGACTTAACTTACATCCACTTATTCAGGAAAAAAAATGATTGATGGAAAACAAAGAGTTACAGAAGGATAAATAAAAGCGTTGGAAAGAATCATCTCTACATATGAGATGCTTATAAAGAAACAGATGAATATCGTCACGCTCATTCCACATATTTTGCCTAATGTTTGTCAATTTTTGAGGTTCTGAGAAATTTAGCGCTCTCGACCTGTTGTTCAAAGCAAAACAGTGAGGAAGAACAGATGTTCTTTAGCTTGTAAAAGTGATATATAATAATGAGTCAAAACTAAACTCTTATATTTAATTTAACAGGAAAAAGAAGACAAATGGAAGATCATAGTAGTAAAAACAACTCAAATCATCCCGAAAAAAACGTAGGCAAACGTGGAACGAGCGTGATGATATGGTGGGAAAAACAGAGAAAAGCACATACTGAGATGCAGAGTAACAAGAGGAGAATGGACAGTACTGAAGGCGTATCCCATAATCTCTCCTCTACACACCCATAGTAATACAATCTCCTCATTTCTTATTATTATTCCGCCCCTTCCTACAAGTCAAGTGAAACCCATTTGCTATCATCCTACTTCTTGCCCTCACCACCTCCCCCCCTCCNCCCCTCCCCCCGCCCTCAAACCCCATATCCATCTTTCTACCCTAGCCCAACTCCAACAAACTAAAAGGTCTTCTGATGGCGTCTGTCATGTATATAGAGCGTAAAACAAAACTAAAGAAACACTAACAGTTATTTCACACGAAAAACGTCATTGGCTGGAGAATTATTATCTTCAAATGCAGCGATTAGTGCACAGTAGAAACCAGTCAACAATCAACACACACTCCGAAGGAAAAACAATGCGGTACACACAGAGACATCGATGGTCTATGTCAGTGACGTCACTTATGAGAATCGGTGCTTCTGTTGATTTTTTGATATTATGTGGATAGTTCTACACACTGCTGACCATTCTTCAATTTGTAGTTTGATCTCTTGTTGCCCAGTGTAGTTGTGAGTTAGCAGTGGGTAGCCAACTGGTCTCCTTGCACTCAGGGCAAGTTCTTGTTACTCGTTGCTGTACATCATCACTGCACTCCGGACATGTCCAAAGGTGCTCCAATCCACACGCCAAAAGCCACCTCAAATAAAGCAAGTCAGTTGTGCCGGTTGACATCTGCTTGAGGACAGTTCTATTCCTTCCAGACACTCTGCAGCTTCCGCCACATCCATTCACCACATCCATTCATCACAGGCCAAGTTCATGACATGCTCAGTCTCTAAACCAAGAACACAACCAAGGCAGTGTGACTGGCGGCCATCTTGTTGACCTATTTTCCACTGGCTTTGGCCCGGTGCTCTGATCCTCCTCCTTCTTCTATTCCCAGAGTCTGGAGTCGTTCTTGTGCATGTGGCATTCGCATTTCCATCCGGTTCTGTGTAGTTTTTTTTTTTAACCTACTGGTTTTTCTTCTTTTGGCCCTATTAGCATTTTGTGTTATTCTATAAATACCGCTGTGGTATCGGAAAATTTCTCCCATGGGTTTAAGTACTTTTTTTTGCCCGATCTTTTAAGGGGAAGAACAAGGGGGGGGGCGGGGCCAACGCCCAAATTTTTTTCACAAGATCTCTTTCCAAAATGGTCACCTCTAATTCTGATTTGGTCCCCAAGTTTTCATCAGGCTGGTTTTGACCGCATGCTAATACATAGACCTATACATTTTTTTTGTTTGTTTTTTGTATATAGAAGGTTCAAATTGTACCTGAAACTTTAAAATTGGACGCTTTATTTAGATTGGGTGTCATTTTACATATTTCAACGACACTGGCTGACAGGAAGATTTTATATATTAGCAGATTAATTGAGTTGTACACAATGAGCGATTTGACCTTCTAATAGGTGCCAAGAACCTGTAGCCATCAACTGGACCATCTCAGCCTAGGAAGAGTCCGGCGACTGTGTTGGGTGATTCAAGATGTCACGATGTCTTTTCCAGGTCATATGAGTCGTGTATGAGGCATTCCTCGCTTGTCATGAATTTGAGAGGGCGGCGGGCATTTGTAAATTTTTAGAGGGATTTTAGGTTTTCTTCATGTAATGCAAACTTTGGAACGCAGGGCAGAAGGGGAGATTGGTGCGCTTTCAATATATTTTGTAAAAAAAAAAAAGAGGGCGGAGGGATTTTGAAATATAAGGCGTATATCACGTGATCACACGGTCTGGGGGGAAAAAAAACTGACGTTATACAATATCCAACTTCAAAATACTTGTTTACCTTTCAATGGAAACAATACGACTGCATTCTGAATAGCTCTATTAGTGTTTTTTTTATTTCCCCCTCCAAAGAGGTGACTCTCTGCAGATTGTGATTGTGCTTGTTCTTATCTGATCATGAATACCATGTCGCTTCCTGCAAGTTTGCAACTCTTTTCCTTTCGACCACACTTTTCCGATATTCGTTTCAAGGAATGATGTTCTGTCCGTTCCTTTTCCTCTTTCCTCTCTCAGTTGATGTGATGTTTGATATTTACTGTCTTTTGATGGCTGGCAAGCTGAGTCCATCGCGTCAACAGTCTGCGCGTGAGCGGTATTTACACACGTAATTCACTCTTGCTGTTTCTGTCATTTCTGATTTCACGTGATTGCTGCTTCTCCTACTACTGCTGCTGCTGTTGGCTTTTTAAATGTTATGGAGGTAACCACCGTTTTTTGTCGAAGTAGTTGCTATTTTCTGCATTTGGGCCACTGTCGCCATACTGATGTATGTGTTGTCTGGAAGAATTCGTGGTTTTAAAGCTACTGTCTTTTTGCGGCTGATCTTGACATCTGTTATAAATATGGAGATGAGTCTTTGGAGATAAGTCCTATACAGATGAGTCCTGTGGAGATGGTCCTATCTCCTCTGGAGTTGGAGATTTCTTTAGAGATGAGGCCTCTGGAGATGTCCTATAGAGTGGAAATAAGCCCAATGAAGACGAGTCCTACTGATATGTCTTTTTGAGATGAGTCCTTTGGAGATAATCCCATGAAGATGATTCCTATGGAGATGGTCCCACAGAAACTAGTCCACTAGAGTTGTCCTCTGGAGATTTCTATAAAGATGAGTCCTCTGGAAATGTCCTATAGACATGAGTCCTCTGGAGATGTCCTATAGAATGGAGATAAGCCCTATAAAGATGAGTCCTACCTCAGGAGAAAAGTCCTACGAGTCTTTAAAAGATAAGCCCTATGGAGATTCCTATGACAGCAACGCTCGATTCGATACGGAAAATTTTCTTTTGTCCATCTATTCTATGGTTGAAGTGTTTGTCGTAACTTCCATGTCTCTCTCGCAAGTTCCTTTTTTTTCTTTCTTGTTCGTCTAGTGACTGCCCGGCTTGGCTTGGCTGGTTCATCTGGATTTTCACTGCCTTTTAAGGCAATACCTGGTCTTTGCGCTGTAGCTGCTAGTTTCTTTAAGTTATTGTGTGTGCTGCCTCTCCTACTATCACTCTGAATGGGACCATTCTGTGGGGATGGTCTTACTTCGAAGCCGATGCCGGGTTTTTTTTTTTATTTTTTGTTTTTGATGTCGTACATCGTTCGTCGCTGCGGCTTTTATTTTCCTCTTGTCGCTATTGTTTTTTTGTTGCAATTTTTGTCACTTGTGTTATGATTTATTTTAAGAACAATAAACATAATAATCTTATACGGGAAAAGATGAACAGTAATAACTTTTATCCATGCAACTGGCTGTGTCAGAAACTAAGAAGCCATAACAACTGAACTTTATACATCACGTATTATAACTGATGTCCACAAACCCAAACTTATATTAATATAACTCTTCCTCCACCCACCCCACCCCCTCCTCACAGGCCAAATTACTCAAGGACAATTTCAACTCCCTGAGAGTGCCGCTGCCATTTACAAGCGCTGATAACTATCATTCATATTACTGCTATTAGAGCGCTATCCATGCTACAGTCGTTATGTGAGAAAGAAATGCTTCTCAAGGCACTAACATTAATAACTAAGCTGGGAATCGAACCCACGACTTTTGATCCTGACGGCAACACTGTAGCTTTAACATTTCAGCTACGCTGGATTTTTAGTGAAAACAACCATATCCCCCCTCCCCTTCCCTTCCCTTCCCTCCCCTTCCTTACCATTTACTCCCCAAGTGTTGGCAAAATTCAGGGCTTTCTCTAACAACAGCACCGATTTAGTCGAAATATCGATCTAGTCCATGACTTGTCTATGACTAAATGAACTGTATCATTATCGTTGTGTTGCTATCCTTCGACATAGCCATGTGTGTCATGGCTACTCTTTCTCTTTTCCCTCAAGTGTGTTTTAGTACTGTACATGAAGTGTAACCGGCTATGTTGAAGGACAGCACCGCAACGATAATGATACAGTTCATTTAGTCATAGATAAGTCATGGACTAGATCGATATTTCGACTAAATCGGTGCTGTTGTTAGAGAATGCCAAACTCAGACCTGGAACAAGAGAGCTTTGGAGAGCGAGGAGAAACAAAAAGGTAAATTAATGTGTAGTATGTGTGTTCGATGCAATCTGAAAAGTCATCTGAGGTGGAATCACACGGACAGTTCTTTGTGCCTGGACATGGCGTGGGAGTGAGATAATGCAAGAACTGAAAGGCTGGCAGCGGAAGAGATGCTATCAGTTCAAGACAGGAAGAACAGGGGCCCAGTTGACATTAATACTGGTATCAAGAAGAGGAAATGAAATAAAGAAGACCGAGGAAAAAAAAAGGAGGCCTTTATCAAAAACGTGAGAATGGAGAAAATAGGAAAANGGGGAGAGAAAGAAAAAAGAGACAGGGAGGGAGGGAGAGCGAGAGAGAGCTTCTCTGATTTGACATTTAAGACGTCACAACCGATGTGCCAAAGGATGGACAGTAGTTTGCATCAAACGAAGAGGACTAAAAAGCATGTGCACGATTGAAGCATGAAAGATCTTATGAGCGCAAACTAAATTACGCATGCCAATATTCAGCGTGCAACGGTATAATTTTTTATAAATAGCTTACAAGAGGATCCACACGTTCAAGGCATTTTACATTACAAAAGTATAGTCTAGATCTACACCACTGCTAGCTATGACATAACTGCTGGTTACCCCCCTTTTGTTTTTTTGTCATAACGGCTGCGACATTATTTTGAAGGAAGGATATCCATATGTGTGTCATCCTATAACATGCTTTGGAAGGACTTCCATGTGTGGTAACTCCTACAACTACGGTCAGTACCTTAATTCCGAATAACGTACTATTAGTACTAATACAACCCTAACCCTACCCCTACCCCCCCTAACCCTAACCCTAC
>JAWQUT010000353.1:675812-697879 GCA_033807755.1 Ellobium chinense | reverse complement strand
CCCCCCCCAAGCCCACCTCCCTCCAAACCATCCGTCCCAGGCATCTCCTGTCCATCCTTGATGAAAGCTAAAAAAGTTCAACAACTCCTTTCTGTGTTGATCCAGACCACAGGCTGCTGGTTTTAGCTCATTAAGTTCTACTGAGCTCACCCACTCAACTGGACCGCTGACTGCTCACCCACACAATGAAGACAGATGGACGTTAGACATTGCCATAAAAGTGCATGCGTTCGTGTGTGTGTGTGTGTGTGTGTGTGTGTGTGTGTGTGTGTGTGTGTGTGTGTGTGTATAGAGGGGTAAGGGTTAAGGGGGGTTGGTAGAGGAGGAAGGGAGTAAGATCAGTATAGACGACAGTATTGAACCGATACCTGAATGTTTAAGTACCACGATACTTAGCCTTCAAGCTTGAATTACCGAAAGTATCGATTATATTTGGATTCTGAGACTTAGTATCGGGTAGTCATTTCAATAATTTCCAATACTTCCAATACTTTCGATACTTCTCCTCCCCTCCTCTTACATACTTTTCTGCGAGTTTTAGTTGCCGCCCAGATTCTGTCTGTCTGTCTGTCTGTCTGTCTGTCTGTCGAGGGCAGGGTCGAGGACAGGGTAAGCAAGAGAGCGAGAGAAAGAGTGAGAGAAAGAATGAGAGAGAGAAAGAGAGAGAGGGGGAGAGAGAGAGGAAGAGAGAGAGAGAGAGAGAGATTCCCCTCTCCCAGACCAAAATCCCCAGCACGCCACCACCAAAGTCTAAACCCGTGACCGGAAAATGAAGAAATCTCCGCCAAAACAATTACACCACCCGCCAAAAAGTTCCTTTGGTACTATTAAGATAAGAGGGATCAGTTGTGTTTTTATTTTTTTTGGCGTCAAACACAGACTCCTTCACAGCCAGACTAAAACGATCTGACGGTTTCAAAGCTCCGTTTGGCTCAGAATTTATTGTGGTTTTGTTTTGGCATAGTGGTAATGTGTAAGGTTGTCTGAAAACAAAATAAGCCACAAAAACAGAAACAAAAAAAAACCAACTCAACAAAGTTTCGCCTGAATTCAGGTTATGAAAGGACACCACGAAATTTTCAGCAGGAGAGAGGGAAAGTGCCATGGAGAGAAGAAGTGACAAATAATGAATGAATAAGTATGTGAATGTCAGAGTGAACAAAAACGAAAGAAGGCGAGAGAGAGAGAGAGAGAGAGAACAAGAGAGAAAGAGAGAGAGAGAGGGAGGGAGGGAAAGAGAGAGAGAGAGAGAGGGAAGGAGGAAAAGAGAGAGAGAGAGAGAGACAGAGAGAGAGAGAGAGAGAGAGAGAGAGAACTGAAAACTGGAAAGGGGGAATGAAGAAAATGAGAGAGCAAGTGACTGAGAGACGAAAGTCTGGCCTGCTACTTCGAGCAAAGATAGACAGACAGTACACGTTCTTTCATTTAAGTGGACAAAAGGATTCATCCATCTATCCATCCATCCATCCATCCATCCATCCCTCCATCCATTCATCTTTCCCTCCCTCATTCTTTCCATCTATCCATCCATCCATCCATCCATCCATCCATCCATCCATCCATCCATCCATCCATTCCTCCCTTCATCATCTATTTTCCAGACAATATGTTATGTAACGCATCTAACTGAACCCGCCAAGCTTTATGCCGCCAAATTCGCTAATCCGCCGCCGAAAAGAGGCAAATGGACAAACGTCTCACCTCATTACTCATGAAAAAATCCGGCCACACTTTGCTGTTATCCCATAGCGGTCTTTGGCCGTCGCTGATTGGTCACCGCTGTGATTGCGTTTAGGTTGGAGAGTAATTTGATTCCACAATATTTTGGCGTGTTTTGGGTTTGAGGCTAAAAGTGGCCCCGCTCTCCCTGTGAGGAGTTAATGTTGTTTTTGTTTTACCGTCCTGTCCTGGCTACAAATGTCGGCGGTTGAAAAGCGCCCCCTGGTGGAGAGAGGGCAAACGACTATAGGCATCGGTGAAGAAGAATGCATGGTAAACATATCGTTTGCAGCTAGCAGAATAGCAGCTGTCACATACTGTTTTATACATGTACATGATAAATATTGTGGAGAGGACTTTGTTCATAAAATATTTAGACCTAGTCTAGCTCTACTTGTCGAGTAAGACATGTAGATCTAGTAAAAAATAAAACGATCTTTTCGCAAGATCTTTTGTCATATTGGTCTTATGAATCTTTTGCTATAACTTGATGGGTCCCGATATACATTCGACTATAATGATCTATGTCTGGGCTGAGGTGTAGAGAAATAATATAGAACATATTATTACTGTCTCCGTTTAATTGGAACTGCTCACATTAATGGAAGGGTGCTGGTTATGAGGATCTTTGTCTTAGACATGAATAGGCAAATGCTTTTTCTTTTTTTTTTCCTGAAAACTATTTCGATTATATGAATGTTCAATTATCAGGAATGTTTTGTATGTCGTCGATTATAGACTAATTATTACAAGAATAAAACTTGACAGGTTACCGAAATGAGAAATTAATCAAATAATAGCAAATGTCTACAGTTCTGATAAGACACAAGAGATAGACTGTTCAAAAACGAGGCCATATTCCGGGAAAACGGACTTGGGCGGAACAAAAGAGAACAAGAGTAAGTTGAAAATAATTTCAGAACAGTCTAGACATAAATTGGAATAATGTGATCGCTTGCAAAGTCTCTCACTGTTTTTTTCCAGGGCCGTTACCAACACCCACACAGGTGGGTGGGCCCGAAGGTCTGAGGCCCCAAAAGAAAAAAGGAGAAAATAAGGAAAGAAGAGAAGATGTTTTTTAAACGGAAGAGGANGGGGGGGGGGGAGCGGATGAGGATGTTACAATACAACATGCAGATAGTTGGGATGAGCCGAGGCGATCTAGAAAGGGAAGAGAAAATTGAGATAAATAGAATTTATAAAAAAAAAAAAAAGAGAAGCGACATGAGATTGGACCTCCCCAAGAGATGGTTTTGCGAGGAAGGAGACAGATTCGGTAGCTGTAGCACCTCAATAAAACCTCAAAAACTAGAATTTTTAGGGATTTGGTTGTAATTCGTTGTTCATGACATGCGCTAGTTCGTCTGATATATATAGAAAACGAGAGGATGGACCAAAACATTGGAGTGAGTTGCAAGCAGGTGTTTCGAGCACAGACACATTGAGGTTGAGATTGTGAGATCGTGTTGTGTTTTTTATCGTTACAGATGACCGTCATTTTGTCAGAGAAAGCGATAAGTCAAAGACTGTGTACGTTGACAAGAGGGAACACGTTGCATACACGCAGTATATTTGTGGTGAAGCTCACAGGAGAAGGTATTCTTAGCGCGCATCCACTAAGAGCAGTTGATGGCGGAATGCGAGACGTCAGGAATTCATTATTTTAAAGGCACAGAAACCGTCCTGTAAGTCATCAAGTAGCCACTAAACATACGCAAATGCACTAATATTATGGAACATTGGATAATCAAACAATGAGAACGATAACTACAAAACAACGACAACAACAAAGATGACAGCAACAGTAAAAACAACAACAACAACAACAACAACATCAACAACAACAGTGCCCGCCCCAACTATAACAGCAGCAGCAGCATCAACAACAACAACAATAACGGTGACAGCGGTAGTAACAACAGCAACAGAACAACAACAACAGCAGCAGCAGCAACAACAACAACAACGACAACAACAACAACAACAACAACAACAACAACAACAACAAATGCATTCCCTTTCTGCGAAATCCCAGGATTCTCCCTAGGTGTGCACGACGTTAGAGCCACCATGGTCAGGGAATAAAGTTGGGGGTCGGGAAAAGAAAAACAGAGTTGAGAGAGTCACTAGACTAACTCCATCCCTCCTTCTAACCCGAATCCAAGCACACCTCGGGCGATTCCTAGTATTTTGCCTCAGTTACCCCCCNTCCCGCCCTCCCTCCCGCTCTTTTCCTCTCCCTTTCAATTTAGTATACTCACTCCTGGCCTGCCCGGAGACCTGCTTGATCAGCGACGCCAGGACATCCTCCGTGTAAGACTTCTCATTAAAAGACACGTGGTAAGGTTTGTAATAAAATGTTTGGTCCAGGGCCACAAAGATTGGCTCCACTGTGAAGGAACAATCTGAGCGAGCGGTGCGGCCGTCAAATTTCAGATCATGGTAGATAATGCCAAAGTTAGACCAGTTGTATGCTTGGGCGATAGACACGAAGAACTCTGCAGATTTGCCGTAACTTCCCTTGAGAAGATATTATTTAGGAGGACGTTGATGGTGGTGGTTGTGGTGGTTGTGGAGGGGTGGTTGGTCTAGTGAGCATTTGCTCACCTTATGACTAATTTTGATAAATTGAGTTACCGACTGACTGAAGCATGTATACATTCTTTCAAGAACACACGCATGCACGCAGGCAGGCAGGCACTCAGGCACGCAGGCATGAACGCACTCACTCACTCACTCACTCACTCACTCACTCACCTCACTCACTCACTCACTCACTCACTCACTCACTCACTCACTCACTCACTCACTCAACTTTTGTCAGACAAAATGCTGGTCCACTCACTCAGCCATCACACGTGCACAGACATCTTTTTTTTCTGAACCACTACACGAGTTCTTCAAATCATCTCCAACCTTTTCCCCATAAAAGACACTGACAGCTCCAGCGAACATTTCAACTTGGCCAGAACAGTTGGTTACTGAGACTAAACCAGATCACGCGCTCATACCAACTTGATAACTTGGCCCAGTCAGTGCACGGATCCCAGTATAGCTTGTTGTTAATGTTCTTGACAGCAGTGACCAACTGGCTGACCAACTCAAGTTGGTATGTTCGCACACAGCTTTTCTACTTGAGGCAAAGCTCTGTGAAAAAGCTTACTTTCTACTATCAACTTCAAGATATTGCTAATAAAATACGCACGTTCTTTCCCCTTTCAAAATATAAATTGTTCTTGCGGACAAAAATACACTATCATCCGGCCATCCTAATGGACCCTAGAAAAAAAAAAACCAGTCCCACCCCACCACCCACCACCATCATAAATCTACCTGCATTCTGGTGAGCAATCTAAACTCATCCCTGTCCTCGAAGGCGGCGACCAATGCGCCGGCCGTCAAAATGGGGATTCCCGATTTCCCCCAGAAAGAGGAAAATCTGGCAAGTGGGGCGATGGCGTAATCACAGCTGGGCCCGATGAACACATTGGCCAGGTTTTTCACGTAGAGGTCAATGCCCTCCAGGGCGCCGAAAGTTTCCGAACACTGGGAATCACGGAAGACGA
The DNA here is from genome assembly GCA_033807755.1 of Ellobium chinense. Classification (NCBI taxonomy): domain Eukaryota; kingdom Metazoa; phylum Mollusca; class Gastropoda; order Ellobiida; family Ellobiidae; genus Ellobium; species Ellobium chinense. The sequence goes on along the minus strand of JAWQUT010000353.1, from coordinate 692,594 downwards.
TCTCGACGCGATATCCGGGCAAGGAGCCATTGGGAGAAGTGACCGTCTTCACAGCCATCTCTATGGCAGGTTGGGTTTTGTTGATCACCCATGGAAATCGGCCCCTAAAAGCCAAAATGACGCCGATTCTAATGATGGGCCTTGGCGCGATGGAGGAAGACGAAGATGACGAAGCCTGTGTAGAAAACGATGAAAGTGAAAGACGTTTCGAAGCGTGGTGTTGGTGTCGGTGGGTGGGGACCTGCCCAGGAGCGTAACTGCCACTATATGTAGGGGCGTTTCCACTACTGGATGATTCATCTGAGACAGATGACGATGTGGAGATGGAAGAATCCGACAACGATAATAATGATGAGGATGAGGATGAACCTGGTGGTTCCTCTGTTGATATCGGCGTCAAATCAAGTGATGGTCTTTTCTGCCGACTCAGTAATTTCCCCATGTCTTTGATTTCGGCTAGAGTCACTTCCTCCACGCCAACTTCCTCATCAAGCGATGATGACGACGATGAAGAAGGTAACGATAATTTTATGGACGAAAGTGGTGAAAGCGACGAGGATGGCGGCGAGGAAGAAGAAGAAGATGATGTTGATGATGATTTTGGCTTATCGAAAGACAGTGAGATGGAACGTTTGTGTCGATGAAGAGAGGCTGTGTCTTTATAGTCAACCGTGTCTTCCTTATTATTTATATGATTAATATACAAAGTATTATCATCTGAACTTTGAATGTCAGCGCTGGTGTATTCTGGTGGTGGTGTGATTTCAGCAGCGCTGTCAACTATTGTATCACGTATATTGTTGATAACATTCTTTTGAGTACTGACTTTTTGAATGTGACTACGGTAACTTTGAAAGTCATCCTTTTCACGAAGCTGGTTTTCATTAACTCTCACACTTCTGGACGAAATACCTCCCTCATTCAAATTGTCATAATTTTGAATATCATCCCTCTCAAAGAGCTGACTTTCACCCTCACTATCACTTGTCAATACAGCGTTATTGTTGTGAGTAATATCAACATCGCGAATATCATCCATATCAATATCATCCTCATCACTTAGCTGACTGTCACCTTCACTGTCGATGACATTCAACCACATTCCTCCATAGAGCCGCCCTTGTCTCCTCTCCTCCCCCTTTTCATCCGTCCACTCCGCTGGGTAGGCGAATCTTCTATAATTTTCTCCTTCATTCACCTCAGACTCATCATCGTGTTCCCTAAAACTCTCATACGAATTAAACTTCTCAGTCGAAAACACCTCACGACCATCTCTCTCCTTAGAGGAAACAAAACTCTGGAAGCGATGCCTTTCACCAATCGAAGAATGACCAAGACTCCATTGGGGATTCAGAACTGTGTTTCCATACTCCTCAGCTACTCCTGAAACGACGCCGTTCGACTGACTGTCTGAAGAAGTATCTCTATGACTAAGTTTGGCCACTTCGTCTTCATTTACATCCCATAATCTCCTACTGTTCATATCATGACCACTCTCTCTGATGACGTCATTGCTCTCCACACCGTCACCACTGTCTTTGATGACGTCATTCGTGGCTATGTCGTCACCACTCTTTCTGGTGACATCACTCTTGGGCATAACGTCATCTATCCTTCTGATGACGTCATCCTTGACTATATCTTCACTCACCTCTATCATGGCTGCTTTGTTTTCTTCCGTCCCCGGGTCTTTTCTCCATACTTTCACGCTCTCCTTTATTTCCCCGTTCTTACCATCACTTGTTATTCGCTCTATCACATCCGTCTCTCTATCTCCATATTTGCCCTCATTACTTGCTTCATCTTTCCCATCATTTTTGAACTCCATCTCCCAAAGAACCCCACCGTGCTGCCCCTTCTCTCGCTCTCTGTTGCCCTGATCGGTCTCCGTATCAAAAATCAGCATCCTGCCCTGCTCGCCCTCTCCACTCAGCGGGTTCCTGTTCTTGAACCGCCCCTCCTTCATTTCGGGGAGAAATCGTGCGTGAGTACTTGAATGCTCACGCGGAGCAGGGCCGTCGTCGCCTCCTCCTCTACTCCTTACGCCTGAAATCCCAGCCGTACGACGCCATCTTGGGTCAATTTCCTGCGTTGACAGTTCCGGCCCGCGCCATCGTGACAAGCCATCTTTGTTGCGTCGCTGGACTTGTCCTATACTCTGTAACCCATATTCCTTTCTAAGCCTGTTCCCTGCCCAGTCTCTCATGTCACGTGTCATCTTGGGCTTACTCTCCATCCCAGATGCTTGTCTGGACAATCTCTGACGGTGACGCCCGCCATATTTGGCGTTTACGCTACTCTCTAACCCTGACTCTTCGACATTTCGGGGCGTCTCTCTATCGCTAGGAACGCCATTTCTTTCCGCTATTCTATTGTGTATGTCCGCAGCGTTAACTTTTACTGGAGAAACAAACTCTTCTACTCCAAAATCTATTTTTTCCTCTCGTTTTTCAGGATGCCTCACCATTTCCGAGTCTGTCACAACCTCTCGCGTTTTATGCTCCACTACACGACTCCCTCTAGTTTTCATTTTCTCACCCTCGCTATTTTCGACCATCATTTCCTTCTCACCACCACGGTCCAAAATCTCGCCTGTTTTGATTACCTCCCCTGTCTCGCTTTTCCACCCAGTTTTAAATGTCAGGGTCTGGTACCCATCTCTTTCCGTTTTACGACCGAATCTGGACTCATTTTCTTCTGCCTTGTGTGTGTAATCCATCTCGTCTTCCACCTCCGTTCTGTCATTCCTCACCCATTCTCCTTTCAACTGGTTAGGCTCAGACCCTGTAACACTTTTTGACGACGAGCCAGGCGGAACAGCGGTTTGGCCGCTCGATACCGAAAAATCTGACACAGAGGCAGTTCTGGGTGAATGGGCAAATTGCTTTTGTCCAGACGTAGCGGCGGATGTGGTAAAATCAACAAAGCCTAAGGCCGAAGAGGATTCCGCCTGGGAATATCTGGCCATCGCTGGGCGAGTTTTCTGTCTTCCTTTCTGCGAATGTCCACTTTTAGGTCCCCGGTAAGAAAACAATTTTTTCTTGCCTCTTTCAACCCCTTGGACATTATCTCGCTGAGACGAGCCGATTAAAACGCCATCTCCCATCTCCGATACTAGTGCATTGTAGCGTTGGTCTAAACCTCCCCAACCCTTCTTGAACCAAGTTTCATTCCGCGGCACGTTTGGGTTTACAGGGAAGTAACCTTCATCAAAATAGCGTCGACCAGTTTTTTTGCCTGAATGCTCTTTAGACCAACGACCAACTCCAAGCACGTGCAAATGGTTTTTTGACCGTGGGGTAATTTTGGGACGAGCTTCTGCTGTACTCACGGTCAATTGCTCGGCCTTGCGTCCAGGCTGTGATAGCCTTTTCCGCCCCATTGTTCTGTCATTAAGGGCGGTGTGAGGAACCGGGAGTTCTCTCCCGTGATCTTCTGAAGAGCTTGTTATTCTTCGGAGTGACGCCCCTTTGCTAGTTAGTTTGCCTGTTTGGCTGCGGTGATTAGAGTGTATTGGAACTGGGCCTGGGCTGGGTACCTGGCCAGAGATCTGTAGATTGCTTCGATGTCTGTTATTATTGTTGTTATTACCGCTGTTATGTTTATCGTCACTCCTGTTGTTGTTCAGTGCTCCTTTACTGTTTGTTTTGCCTGTTTGTTTACTTTGACTGGCTCGACTTGAAACTTGAGTATTATCAGATTCTATCGCAGAGATCCGTGGGAAGCTTCTTCCGTTGTAGTTGTCATCTTTGTTGTTGTTGTTGTTGTTGTTACTGTTGTTGTTGCTGTTCAGGTCCTTGTTAGTTATGCTTTTATTGCTAATATTCATGTTGATACTCTGAGTTTTCCTTGCAGTTCTGTTGTCAGTTTTAGAAGTTGCTTGTACTTTGCTGTCGTCAAACTGAGTTTCATCAATCTCATTTTCTTCATGATCAGTTGGTGTCATTGAAATTTTCATTTTGATGTTCAAACTTTGTCCTGAGACACCTGAAAAATCCGTGTTAGGGTTGGAGGGTTCGGTCATTTGACTGAGTTCGGCCTTGACATCATTACTCATGGCCTCAAATTTCATCCGGGAGAGAGGACTGGCCAGCCTTGACCTAGTTTCTCCGTCACTCCCTAGCAAGGTTTTCCTGACCTGTCCACGTTGTCCATTCTGTCTAGACTTCGCAAGTTCCTTTGCTATCCGACGCTTTCTGTTTCTCATACGCATGCGCAGATTACTGTCACTAATCTCTTTCTTCGTCTGATCTCCTCGACTGTGGACAGAGTCCTTTTGCAAGTTGCCAGTAGTGAGGGTATTGTCCTGATGTAACCTGTTGGCACCGGGATTTCTCTCTCCCCCGACCATACTCTGCTCTTTATTCCCCGCTTTGTGCAGGGTAGTGGACTCGGGAACTCCAGATGCGAAAATAATTTGATTTGGACGCGGAGATCTATGAAGGAATGGGACTGTATTTTCACTCCAGTCTATACCAACTTTTGTGAATGGCGTTACGCCGCTGCCGCCTTCTAATGTGCCTCCATTATAAATAGTCCTTTCTGGAACTGGCGAAAACTGGGCTACGGGCTTTTCAGGGTTAGCAATGACATGATTCGTCGGTGTTCCGGTATCAGTGCGAGGGGCTGACGTCACTACTCCAGTTCTGAACTTATTGTCTATTCCTCTGTCGTAACTGGAGCTCCAAGCCCGTGGTGTCAATGTCCAAACTTCGTCCTTGCTCGCACTCTCTCTGTCGTTTTCTATCGTCCACGCTGGCGGGATCTGTGTTTCTCTTTTGCTTCTGCCCTCGATCCTGTCCTCGGTGTTTTGCTCTCCGCTCGCCTCTAGCCCGTCTTGGAATGGTGTTAATCCTTGTGACGTCATAACCACTAACGCCATGCACAGGGAAAATAACAACGAAGTAAATATCCTTGGATACGCGAAATATTTACACGCACACTCACCCATTGCGAAAGACATGTACAATATCACTTGATGCCTATGGAAACAATATTTAAGCACGGTTTAAACTGTATATAAAGCTAGTAGAGGTTCTACTTAATTCACACACACAAGAAACAATGTGGTAAATATAGCGAGCTCTGGTTGGTCCTTTGTTTCACAACGTTCGCGCACATATTGAACATGGTTCACAGGAAGTTATCACTACAAACTCAAGTGGTATTACAGAATAGAGAGCTTCAACAAGCCGTGCATTTACCATCCTCATTGACTTGCCTCAGAGCTAATCCTCACTAATTAAATTAGTTCATTGAAGCAGAAGGAAGAAAAATAATCCATTCGATGCCTGAAGGAACAAAATTCCAGTCCACAATGAACACAAGTCGATATCCAAGGAAGATCAGAGGGATAATGACTTGTTGCAGCAAGGCTTATCATGCCTACAGCTTGTTTATGTCCCAATATTTCATCAAGAATTAAATCATCCATAAGTAATATCATCCTTAGTCATGTCATCCCGGGGACACAAATCAAGGCTCATCTTTCAGACGATAGAATATCCCCGCGGTACAAAACGCTCCGTAAGATCAAGCAATTGCCTGCACCCTGGAAAAAAGTGCGGTGTAAATTTGCAGCGTAGCCCACATAAAGAACACATTTTGAAGGCTGGGAATGTTTTTAGGGTTGGTAATTCTTTCCTTCAGATGTGAAGGTTCATCACCACAGATTTATGAATATTGCTCGAGATCCGCATTCTGATAAAATGTTAGCAGCGTCGTTCGTCATTTTTTTCCCGTCCTCCATCTTATCTCGCAGAGACAAGCGCTGAGCGGGTTGGTGGATCGCAGTACATGTATAATATTCCACTTTGAGTCTTTAATTAAGTCTGAGTTGTCGGCCCTTGGTGCAGATAAGCGCATGATGTTGTCTCCCCCTGCACTGTGATGACGTTTCCGGTGCGTTCACATGGCTTGATGGTGATCTACTCTGGAAAATGACCAAAGCATACACTGTACACCAAAACAACAGGTATAATCTATTAAAACAACTCAGAAGTAAGCACTTTACTTTGCGAGTAGATTTCTGGAAGATGGCATGTTTTCAGCATAGGAATGAGTTCAAGAATAGTCTCCAAATGTGTACTTATGATAATAATTGATTAAGAAAGTGTACACACAAATTCATGTAGAGTTTCTTCTTCATGATGGTATGTTTACGCCCTCAGAAAGTGTAAAAGATGTCTAAAGCTTCATCTCTGATGACAACTAGGAAACTAATAATAAAATTTCGACCACAGATTCATTTTTTTTTCTCTCAGAAAATGTGACACAGATTCCGAAAGACATTGCTTTTCTTATAACTGATAGAAATACAGAGTATTTAAAATGCATAAATAATATTGTAACGAGCATAAATATTCCTACACCCTGAGAAAGTGTGAAAGATAATGAAACTTTTTCATACTATAAAAAACCAAAAACTTAATACATGGTCTAACAGGTAAACTTTAATTTGAACACTCCCTTTATGACGATCCTCCCTAGACTGATTGATTGGTTGATTGATTAGTTCTGATTAACTGGCTGAGAGATCGATTGATTGATTGGGAAAGTTATAACGATCCTGCCATCTATTTAACTGAGTGATTGCTACTTACGTCACTTTATTTACATTCCATATCAATGACCATTTCGTAATCCTGTTTTTGTGTTCTGTTTTTGATTTGTTTTTGTATTTCTATGTATTACTGGTTTACAGTAAGCTTTCCTGTATGATTCTTTGTTAGATTTTCTTCTGTGCATGTACATAATATACAATGTTTCACAAGAAAAATGTTTATTTCGTTACGACTATGATACTCGGAAATACTCCATATTTTAAGATTTTTAAAATGAAACACAAAAACCCTGATTCCACAACCAAACTTCGGACCAAGTATTCAGGTATTACATGGATCGTGTTTCGGATATTCTTGAACCGGATAATTTAAAACAGACGAGAGTAGAACTATCGGTGCAACACCACAGTATCATTGTATTGCCATTTGTGAATATCTACATTGCCATTGCTCACTCAAGTAGAAACCAGAGATAACATACTGGGAGAATACAGTCTGAAGCCTGATTTCCTTCATTTGTATCTCAAGTGGCTTTTGGTCCTCATAGCCCGTGCCGTAAAGTCAACCAGAGTTAAGTCAAAAAAAAAATGTTTTGGCCTATGTATGCGGCTAGGGAAAAAAAAATAAGCTTTTAGCCGCTTTTTAACAAGGTCTGGTTATCGACTGAGCAGTCAATAATGAGAGCTTAAAGTATTGTGAAGAAAGTATCTTTGTATATACCTCAGATGATACTTTTTATTTTATTTTTGACTTAACATAATTTTGGCATGAGATACACAGGTAGTTTTATGAGATTTTTATCCACACTTACCAACTATTTGCCTACAAAATCTGCATTTCAGTGTTCAGAAATGGCTGTCTCTTCGAATTCTGCAACTAGCCAATATTCAACACTCGAAGACCTCCATCACATGTATCTTAATCCACCAGGCCGTGAGACATACGACATTCAACCGTTAGCACTCTTAAGTCATAGCATGTACAGATTTTACACATGGCCTGTCTCCTGTCCTACAGTATCAGTTTACTAATCTTTCACAATTCCTAAGCAACTGACAACATTAATAAATTATATCTATGCAGCTGTCTATCACTCATAACAGTCCTAAACTCCAGCGGTTTACCTGATCCTGTGTTTTGACACTAATCGTTTAGACACAAAAGTCCCCAGCCCAAGAACGGCTCACTAGTGTCAGTAAACACGTTAAGAAGGATTATCACGTAACACGAAAATTTACTGGTCACCGCACAGTTTCTGAGCATTACTGGCACACGGCACTCTAGCAAGCTCGAACATGGCTCTGACAGTCTGCTGTGATAGTATATAACTGTGTACCACGAGCGTACGTGGGTCTGTTGTATCCTCGTATCCGGGTTTTCAAAAGTTTGAGAGGATTTACCTCTGCGCTCTAATTTAGACAATGATTGATAGCTTGCACATTAAAATGGGATCTTCTACCATCGTAAGAATAAAACTGATTTTGCTTGTCGAACGATACTAAGGGTGCATTTAGCACCGATGCATTAATGTAACTCTTACGATGGTAAAAGATCCATTCGTTAATGCGCAAGCTCTCAATTTATTTAGAGGTTTAGGAACTGCATTTAAATAAAAGTCGGTATGGGCATTAGCTTGTCAAGCAAATTCCACTTAGGTTTACAGTATCATTGTCACCAATTAGGTCAACACAGTGGTATCAATAGAGGGTACCTTCGTTACTCAAAACATGAAAACCTCTGACGATCCCAACCTAAATCCTGATTATGCAAAAGAGGATAGAATTCTCTTATTGTCATGTCCGGTTTAATTACTGGGGTCAATTACCGTTTAATTGAAACTGCGGGGGAGCAGGGGCAACTTGTGGTCAAGAGAAGGATGTGGTTGAGATCCGGACAATTAAGTTTGATTTGGACTGCAGTGTGGATACATTTATACTGGATTGTTATCCATTTTGCCTTCTGTGTTCTTCCAGCTAATGTCCATCAAACCAACTGATCACATGATTCTATGAATAGATGTGGTGTAGCCTGGATCTTCTGCTGACCAGCATAGCTTTTGATTTAATGTGTAGGGGATGTCCACATGCCTGTCTTGATGTGTTTGTATTGTGGTCATGACTGTTGGATAAATTCTGTGTTATGAAGGGCGCATCCACAGGGGCAGATGTCTGTGGTTGCCACTTCGAACTTCTTTGTACATAGTTGTTTTAGTCGGCTGTACCTGTCCTAAGACTCAATATGGGGAACTGGCGTGACGTACATCTATATAAAAATGTTTCTGATTGAAATTTCGATCCAACAGATTGTCGTAAAATTGCTATGGAGAACTTCCTGGAATCATCTTTATCAAGTTATCAATAAGAAATAGCGGACGTTAATTCTTGGCTGCGAATCTATTATCTGCAATACATTTGTATTTTTTCATGCTTTCATACAGAAATCTGTTCTTTATTGAAGTCGGAATAGGAGATGACGTATGATTAACACTGAAAATAATATTGGATAGGCTGCGTCTTTGTGTTCCTCATTCATTTAACGGACCAAAAAAAGAAAATGCCCTCAGTGAAGATCGAACATCTACGCCCTGGCACTCAAGCCTGTGTTCTGATCACTGAGCCATTGAACCGCTGGAGTTCACAGCTAGAATAAACTGCGTGACGAGTAGCGAGTAACGTCACAGCTATTTTCACCCGTACCTGTCACGAGTGTACTGTTGATAGCAAATTCGTGTCCTGGAAAAATGACGTGACGTCATGTGACATGACGTGACGTGATGTGCCGGTCCACTGGAAATTTACCCTTATGAGTACGCGGCACAACCTGTCAGACTGACACACTGTCGTGAAGAAACGGTTCAGCGATAAGGACCGGAAGTGGTGAAGCAGACATTAACGGGTGGTCTATGTACTTCATGACCTGCGGGAACTCTTAAGTTGTTTAGCGATAAGGAGTATTGGAAGAATTGTCATGTCGTAACAGACGAGCGTAACACCACTTGATAATGGCATTAAGTTAGACCATCGTCCGTTAAGTCTCCGTTAACCGATCTATTACTTATACATTCAGTCTCGACTGTCATGGATAAGGATCGTATGTCAATTTTGCCCCCATTTGATTTTCACGGTTCGTATAGAGTTTGACTTACAACGTCGGAATCAGTGAGTTTTGTGCTCGTATCTGTTCAGACATGAAAGTATTATGACTTTTTCCACGCAGTCGCACGTTTACAACATAATACGTCGTTTTCGAAAACTGTCATATCTAACTATATGACACGAGTTGTTGTAGATTTATTATTGTTATTGTGGAAATAGTCGTAAAAGATATATGGCGTAAGAAGACATACGGTTGTTTACAATGTCGGATTTAAATGTTTTTACTCCCCATCTAGTAAACGTAAGACCTAAGACAACGACGTACAAGTGAGAAAAAAAATGGCTTCTGGTCAAATCGTGTCATGATATACAATTCTTAACACAGATACGTTGTGACATTGTAGAACACAGTGGCTGAGTGGTTGCGGCGTTGGACTCAAGATCTAAAGGTCTTGGGTTCGATTCCTGACCACGATCGCGTTGAAGTGCGTTGGGAAAACATTTTATTCACATTTCCTCAGTCCACCCGTCTGTAAAATGGGTACCTGGCTATAGGCAATGAAGGATATTCTCAGAATGCTAGTGATCAGTAGAAAAATTTGCAATTAAGAAGACAATCTAATGTATTCTGTTCAAAGAGCAACGCTGCATTAAAACAAAATATCCGACTAAGCATTTTACGATTAGGCAGACGCTATTTTTTTTTCCAGTGTCCAGCGGCGCGTGTCAGCGTCAGAAATAATCAGAACTTGACGGGTGAGTCACTGACTAGACCAGTCCGAAACAATGCTCTGTGACCGACAGTGTTTATACTGGTGTTGCGTTCCAGAAGATTCTTCTCTTACAACAAAAGAAAAACATTCCAAAAGTAAACTAGACTATAGCATTTCGTGACAAAAGGGCGTATGGTGGTTTTTCTACCAATATCACTTTTTTTTTTTTCGTCATTTGCATGTTCGTGATCAAGTCAATACTCAGATGTCTATAGATTATCTGCCAAACCGTCAAATGTAGAAACAGAAAATAGACAAGGATTTTGTTGTTGCAAGCGGCTATATTCAACCATATTAAACTCAATTTTCTCGGAGACAGATCTGGTAAAGTTAAGCCTTTTTGTCGTTTGTTAGAGTAAGTCTCTATAAAATTAGGCTAATATCTTGGTTAGAATATCGTGCAGGGCGTGTGTGTGTGTGTGTGGGTGGGAGGGGTTATGACGGTGGGGGAGGGGAATATGACTCATAAAGTCTGGCTTTCATACTGTATAGACTAACACCTTGTCAAAACATCTGTGTAAGAATGCATATTGAGTCTTGAGAGAGAGAGAGAGAGAGAGAGAGAGAGAGAGAGAGAGAGAGAGAGAGAGAGAGAGAGGACAGGCAAGCAGGCGAGAAGGTAAGCAGGCAAAAAATGGAAGAACGAATGAGAAGAAAGGACAGAGAGGAGGGAAAATGAGAGACAGAGAAAGAGAGAGGAGAGAGAGAGAGAGATAGAGAGAGAGAGAGAGAGAGAGAGAGAGAGAGAGAGAGAGAGAGGAGAGAGAGAGAGAGAATAAAGAGGGTAAAAGGACTGATTGATTGACTGACCTTTATTTGATAACGGGGGAAATATCGGCACTTCAGGTTTTTTTTTTTCTTTTTGTAAAACATTTTGGTTCGTTTTAAAAACAAATAACAAGACAGAGCATGAGAGAAACGCTAATTAATGTTATGCGGGTATAAAAAATTGTAGAGGCACTGTTCTTTCCAGACCTGCTCATTTGCTGAGAAGAATTAAATTTAGTCCAGCGAGCACAAACAGATCAACACAAAAGTACACTCCAGTATACTTGTTAAGACGAACATAGAACGCCCCCAAAACCGTTCACATAAAACGTATTTCGCAATATCGATTCGACTAAACACAGCCAACACCACTCTGGCAACTGGAAAGTATTTCACAATAACGACAGTCTCATATAAGGGGTTTTCGTAATAAGCGGGGTTCAAGTATGTATGATCAAAAGAAATGTCTCGCTAAAGAGGTGGATCGTGGATAAGCCTACGATTATTCTTGGAGACTGGTGTTGATTAAGACAGTCGCAGTGCCAGACACAACCACGTTTAGCACGACCAGGAGCTTTTTGGAAAAGAAAGGAAGAATAGACAGGACTGGGTGGAAAGCATCAAAAGGTGACATAATTTACAGCAATGATGAAGACAAGAGGCTTGAGAATATGATAATTGTACAACTCATTCCAAAAAATCTTATATCAGACAAGTTTCAGATTCTCTATAATGTTCTATGTATCCATAACAAAGAAAACTTCACCAAAGACATTTTGGATATTATTTCCAAATTTTCGACCTTTTCCTTGGCCTCCTCTTCGGGTACAAAATGACATTGCATTCTGAACATTGTACTGTAACAGGTTTGACAGAGTGACAGTCCGAAGTCGACCCCAAAAAGTGACATGTATTATCAGTGCTGGTTCACAAAGAGTGAGTATTGGATTGTCACTGGTGATGTGTTCAAGGCAAGCTGGTGACGATAGGGCTGATGTTGAGTACTGAAAAGACTCAGGAGAACTCACGGACTGGAAAATTAGGATTTGGTCTGACGCAACGAAGAAATACTGGGGGAATGCACTTGGAGTTTGATGAGATGGAGAGAAAAATGGAGGGGAGGGGAGGGGGATGAAACCATCGATATATTTCAACCTGAGCACTGAATATAACATGCATTTTTCTGTGTGAGCAGAGGAGGTGACGTTTTAAGTATGTGAGGTTACAGGTATGAAAATGCCAATAGCACCTGGCATAAAAACATGCACTTTTAAACAGTCACTTTAAAATCAGAAAACTGGCCATGGGGAGTGGGGAAGGGGTTGGATTTTAATTTCACAGACTTAGATAGGTGCAAATACATGTGTAGACTCAGAATAGCTGAGGTTTAGTCACTCAAGTATAACATTTGTGGTTGTTGCTAGGTGGGTAAGGTTACCGTGTTTACTGAGTGAAAAGGCCTAGAATAATAGGTTGTCTGCTTCACTGCCTAAATTCTCAAAATCTAACTGGTTCAGGTGCATTTTTCTTTGTGTCAAAATTTGGAGGAAGAGCTAAACAACATAGGAAAGTATTTTAACACGGCACCTCAGGATAAGTTATTGAGAGGTGTAAAACCTAATATAGCCAACAGTGAAAAAAACATTGCATCTTCATACCTTTAACAACCAGTAGTCTAGTGTCTTATCAGTTTTGTGTACGCACATTTAAGCAACTTACGTAAAATAAAAACAACAGTATTTTACTACATAACTTGAGATGGCCTAAACAGATTTAGACTGAAGAAACTTACGAAGAGTCACATGATATTATCTGTACATTACCTAGATATATTAGACATTTTTCATCTTTATGACCTCTAAACTGAGAGTTCACATATTTATGGCATTTACTAGAAGTTTACCGAAGCGATGAGAGCCTTAGTTTTCACATAGAATAACGAAAAAACAATGTTTTCATTGCGTAAAAGTTCCGCGGACGTTAATGTACGGTTGTTAGTGACACGAATCTAGGCAGAGTGAAAATGCATAGACTAGACTATATCTAGACATGTTTTTTTTTTCTCACGCGAGTGCAAGGAATGTGTAGGCCTACTCTCTACTGCCCATGTTAAAAATAGTCCACATAAATTCATTATTCTATCAACGCCTCTTGCCCGTTCAATGCCATGTTCTCGGCCATCTATTTTTGAACCTTTTCAAGTGCCCCTCAATTCAGCATTGTTGACCCAACAATAGCCCCCACACACCCCTGGCCATTCTATCGCCCTAGTACCATCGCTGGACGGAGCAGTAAAGGGGGAAATTGAAAATTTCATGGCTCGTTAGGGCCATTTTGTAGGCGGGGTGATTGTGCCGGAAGTGAGGTAAAGGATATCCTAATGGAGGTCAGCGAAGAAGGGTTGATGGGTACGGGGAGAGATAGGTGTTGATTATGACAGGCAGATTGTTATAAGACGGATTTCTACTGCTGTAAGTAACGTTAGAAAGGGGAGGTATTGCTCCAGTGTGCCCTCTTTGGAAGCCTAAGCCTTCTTCCAAGAATGATTTGAAGTATGGCATTGAATAGAAGATTACAGTAGTAAGAGTTATGGTGTTGGCATCAGCACCATCCAAAACATCATCATCATCACCACCAATAACAACAACAACAACAACAACAACAACAACAACAACAAAACTATACAACAAACAGCAACAACACATCCGATAACATGAGAGCAATATTACCGAGAACACCACAACTACATTAACAATACAACAATAACAAAACATGACAACTACACAACTAACGCAATAACACATTATGCAACAACAATAACAATATCACTGAGAATACTATGGTCTACAACAACAATGCCATAACAACAAACACAACAACAACAACAAAGATATTTGAACCAACAAATCACACCCTACAACAACAACATCACAGACGCCGACAGTGCCAACACAGAATTATCAGTGGAAAATATTGATTGGTCATTTGGCAGTAGGGGCTATCTATCATCCACAAGAATAATGACAGGTCACTGTGACATGACTCTACAAGCGCTAAGTGTCACCCATTTCACTTGCCGCTAGTCTGATGTCGAGTTTGCATGACGTGCATACAGAGGGTGAAAATTGTTGTTTTGTTTTCCTCCACCTAGATCGATGTCAGGCCACAACAACGCCAACTGAGTGACCCATAGCGCAAACAAAACCCTGGCGCAATGAGCTGCCTTTACTTAGAGCCGTCGCCCTATTCGGAGACTGCTAAATAACCCCAAAAATAATTCCGCTCTATAAAGAATATCAGTGTCATGTTTATGGTTTATATAGTGGAGATTATAACGAGAATTTGTCTTATACCGTCAGTATCATGTCAAAAAGTTCGCAGTATCGATAGCCTATCTCCAACTCACATCTCTTCAGTTGGTGATATCGCTATATCCGATGTTCATTCTAACCGGCGGTCTCTCTCTCTCTCTCTCTCTCTCTCTCTCTCTCTTCTCTCTCTCTCTCTCTCTCTCTCTCTCTCTCTCTCTCTCTCTCTGTTGTGTTTGTTCAGACCACAGACTGTAAATATCTCGCTGTCCACTGATGGTGTTTAGATAGAGGTAATGACTTATTTAGTGAGAATAGCTTCATTACTTCCCCTTCACTGAGTTATAGCCCTTTAATGTTGACTGGCCCCCATCGCTCAGGAAACATCGCAGAGTTCTCTCCCCATTGTTTTTGTTGCATTTTTGTTGTGATAGAAACTCGTGTGTGCGTTGCGCTCAGCAGTGTTTAACGTAAATCACTATTGTACTCACTTTTCACTCTATCACACTGAGCGCATACCGTGAGTGTACATTTTTGTGCTCCACCTGGTTCCTGTGCGTGTCATTGTTCTAAAAGACCTAAGTCCCAATTGCCATAACTAGACTAGACTGTTCGTGTTGATGAAGAACGTGTATCCCACATTAATGAAGTTAGGATACAAAACGGAATGGGATGGTGTATAGTCTTTTAATTGGAGCAAACAGATCTAATTCCTCATAAAACTGATTGAAATGTGTTTGCGTTTTTGAGCTGCCACATGAAATGGGATGTTGTTACGAGAAGGGCCTAAAATTCTGAACAGAATGAATTTGATCTGATTTGTAAAACACGACGTTCTACCTTATTAGGGATGAATTTGTTTGAGAACTTGCGCATTAACGATGTGATCTCTTGCCATAGTAAGAAAAACATGTAAGAGCTTGCGCATTAACGATGTGATCTCTTGCCATCGTAGGAATTACATTATTTCTGCATTTTGAAAGTTACTAAGGTGCATTCAGTGTCCATACAGAAACAGTGGTAATAAAAAATCCCATCGTTAAAGCACAAACTTTCTATTACATACTCAAATTTAAACCTTCCATCACGGCCCGATTTGATACAGAAAATTCAAAACAAGCTTCACGATCAAAACTTTTCAGCAGGTATGAGCTCTCTGAGTAGATTTAGTTCGAGTTGGCGAGGTTTTGATGTCCTTGTCAGGAATTTGAGAAGAAATGGGTGCCCTCTGGCAAGGAATTGAAGAAGTGTGGGGGTGGAGGTGGGGGAAGGGGAAAGGGGAACAGAATTTTGATACNGGGAATAGGAAGTAGGAAGTATAAAATGAGAGAGTGACTAATTCGTCTATTAGTTTTTGAAGGTTTGGGTGTCAGCTATCTGTCTTACTGGTAGATAACCTGGCAATATAAGTGCATGAGTGTGCGGTTTTACAATGTAGTGCGTTCATGAAATATTGTATTGTGAAACGATGTGGCCTGTGGCCGTATAAAAGCTTTAATCTTGAACTTGCCGTCAGTGATGAGTCCTTGAGACGGTAAGGAGAGATCTCTTATTCATCTTGACGGCGTTAAAGTTCAAGGACATGGTTCTAAGTTCCAAACTCTAGTCCACGGACAAGTGCCATTTCTGACTGACAAAAGCTGAAATTGAAACATTCAAGGAACACAAGAGTGAAGATGTAACGTAATAAGTGAGAGCTGAACGACACACACGTAAGGAAGTTACAGGATTAAATGACGACGGAACATTGCAGTCATGGACTCCGCTACACCCCGTCATCCTAAGAGTACAAACGAGTTGTCATTATACGGAAGGTTGGGAATAAATGTGGGCTGACAGGAGGTTGTATTCGTGTGGAAACATTATGCCTTGATTTTGAGATAGAAGGCTGTATTCCACACATTGAGAATTATGCAAATTGTTGCGTCATTTTGCGCAAAAATTTCAGGTCAGTTCTGATGATAGTTGAGACCTTGCGCACTATCGATGGAATCTCTTACCATCGTAAGAATAACATTAGGGCATCAGTGCTGAATGCACATTCGATAGCGTTCAGGTTGGGTCAACACGCAGAATTTAGTGTAATTCGAACGATAGTGTTGTTAAAGCGCAAGTCCTCAAAAAATCAGAAATCGTATTAAAGCTAAAAATAAACGATACCGACCCGAACACTTTTATGAGACATTATGTCTCTTCATGTGCAAAAAGGAAGTAATGCGATTAACCGCATCTCTGTTAAGTTGAATCAGCTGTGCACTCGTCTTCCCCTCCCCCC
>JAWQUT010000353.1:649500-666566 GCA_033807755.1 Ellobium chinense | reverse complement strand
TTTTGCTATTTGTCATTTGCTTACAATTTTGATAAGACTTATATCCTCATAAATTTGTAAAGTACTTACAATTTTGAAATCAAATACCAGAGAGCTTTCTCATTATCGGTGGGGTCTCTTACCACTGTACATCAATGCTCAATGCACCCTCAGAAGCATTCAACCTGCAGAGTGAATGTAATTCTTACGATGGTAAATAAATCGTCTTCGTCAATACGCAGGCTTTTAAATATAATTCTTAACATTGTAAGAGATCTCACCGTTAATCCGCAAGCTCTCAGCTGTCTAAAATCCTGTACAAAATGAAAGTAAATCTGGGATCTGTATATGATATAATTTGTAGAATATGATCTTAAACATCTACATATTTGATATGTATTCTAAATATGGCAGCGACACTGTATCCTACCCAGGGAGCTGAGAAAATCATAGAGTGACTTGACCTGCTGAGGTAATAACAGTGTGAAGTCGCGTGAGCGGGCATCAGCCTGAATACGACACTCATACACAGCATCAATTATTATTATTAAAAATACTCTTTTTAACCTTTCTTGGGTCAAAATTTACGTAAGTAATGAAACAGTAATTTGGAGAGACCATGCCAGAGGTATGTGGAAAATGCTGGACGGAAACAATAAAACTCAAATTTTTTTTTTTCTAGAATGCCTTTCCGGCACTTTGGCGTTTTTACTCACAGGAGGGTGGTCGTGACGTCACCAGACTAATTGGAAATAAGAGAGACAAGGAGCTGACTGAAGAATAACTGGCGGACAGATCGGGCAGATAATGGAATAAACTTCGCTTATTAGGAATCCGAGATATTGCAACTTCCGTTTAAAAGCAACATTTTTCCTGCTCTCAGCAACACAGTTTTTTAACCAACAAGTCACTAGATAATCAAAACTCTTCTTAATCACATTAAATCCGTTGACCTTGGTTAGTGGTGGTTAACCAGAGTCTACTGACCTACATTTTGCTCAAAGTAAACATAGAAAGACGTGAAGAAAAAAGCTGCTGTGTCATACAAAGGTTTCTTTAGCTACTAGTCCGTGAGTCGGAATCTTGGTGTCCATTTAAGATACAATTTAAAGCCACCCTATCCGATCGTTACTACTTACAAATGACCTTGGACATTGCTTCGACAAAGATGGATTTGCGTTCATTTTTTTTAAGAACTAGAGGGTTTCATATCAACTTTCTGGACCGGCAGTAAAATCAGCGATTGCAAATTTTCTATGGAGAATGAAATGTACGAGACTGGAATACACTAACCCATATTTTATCATCTCAAGAGACTTTTACTCAACATAATCCTTCAAAGTACTCAGCGAGCAGGGTGGTCCAGAAGAAAAGCAAAATGCTTCTATATTGGTACGAAGCATACTTGGTTCGAATCTGAAGGGAGATGGTTTTTCCTTCAGCACTCTTCGCGATGGTTTGTGGGACAGGGATAGATATTTGCATCACAGCTTAAGAAATCCACATTACTTTTTCAAAATCTTCACCCCTTGTACATCTTCTCTCCGCCCGAGCATTCCGAAAAATTAGCGCTGGAAAGTCGGGATTTTTACCATGGGTACGCCGCCATTACTCGTACTGCACGACGTCATAAAGCGAGAACTGCTAACAGATGATTGGTGAAACCGTCTGGACCAATTCTCTGTTAACCTTTCTCTCTTTTTGACGTTACTAGGCACGAGTAATGGCGATGCGCGCGAGGTTAAAATCCCTACACTCCGTCAGTGTTTTCTCAGAATAGATCAGACGAAAGGAAAAATATACTCCGTTTCAATTTTATTGAAATACAAAGTGGACTTTTCAAACAATGAAACCAATAATTATCCCTGTACCACAAACAAGCTCCCTCAACTTGGAAGACATTCACGTCACAGACATGCTAACTTCAGGACAATTGAACCTCTTAGATACTTCATCTTCTCTCTTTCCAGATGGTTATGTCAGATGGTAATGTCAGATGGTAATATCAGATGGTTATGTCAGATGGTAATATCAGATGGTTATGTCAGATGGTAATGTCAATGTCAGATGGTAATGTCAGATGGTAATGTCAGATGGTAATGTCAATGTCAGATGGTAATGTCAGATGGTAATGTCAATATCAGATGGTATTGTCAGATGGTAATGTCAGATGGTAATGTCAGATGGTAATATCAGATGGTAATGTTACTAAATTATCATGAGCTCACTAGCCAATACCGCAACGTTGCCGAATGGTTGTGGTGTTGGACTCATAATCTACAGGTCGTGGGTTCGATTTGATTTCCGAACACGGTTGTGTTGTAGGTGCCCGAGGAAAACATTTAATTCACATTCACCTCAGTTCACCCGTCTGTAAAATGGCCACCTGGCTATAGGAAGTAAAAGATATTGTTAGGAGTACAAGTGATCAGCGTCTGTGCATGGCAGCGACTCTGTATATTCCCGAGAGAGTTGAGAAAGTCATAGAGTGACCTGGTCTACTAGGGTAATAATAGTAGGAAGACACTTGAGCTGGCGGCAACCTGGATCCGAGACTTATAAATCATATTCTTCCTCTTCTTCTCCTCCTCCTCCTTATTATTATTATTATTATTGTTATTATTATTATTATTATTAATTGTTAATATTATTATTATCATGTAAGAGATATGACAAACTGGTATATCGTNTTATTCTTTCACTCCCATAAACTTCCTTCCTTTTCTTTCCTTCATTCACAGCCAGGCAAAATTAATGCCCGTTCACCCAGCGTCACTTTATTCACCACATTTCTTAACTCCATAGGGAGCAGACGGTGCAGCTGCCATTTCGCAGTCGCACAATGTGTTTCCACTGCCTATAGCCAAGTATTAATTTTACAGATGTGTAAACTGGCAAACTTCTGGGACTTCCGGAACATGTGCAAACACTGGGCTTAGATGCTGGTTTAGAGTAAGAGAAGAACAATATCTTCAAAAAGTCTCCATTCAATATTTCAGGGCTTCTCCGAGGGTGCTTTCTGTTTCCTAACCTTAACCCTAATCCAAAACTAACCACAATCTGGAAGTGTCCAGTATATTTTTCCCCTGCAGACCAAAAAAGAAATATGAAGAATATGCTTTCACAAGGCTATAGCAGGATTCAAATCTACGACCTTCTGATCTTGAGTCTAAAGTTTGAATCATTCTACCACGTTGCTCCACTGTATAACGCTTCCTCCACACTCTATCATTTCAACATGGAACAGACTTCAAATCTGTGGCAAGCTCTAGTCAATAATCCCGGGAAGAAAGAGTTAGTTCAAAAAGACAGAAATTACCTTTTCATCAGTGCAAAGAAAAAAAAAACTGCCCAGAGGAACTGAACGCCAGAAAGGTAATGTGCTTCATACTATACAAGACTAACACCCCTTTTTACAAATGGGCAGGCAGGCAACGCACCAGCGGCGAAAGAATACCTAGCACACCGAAAGGCATCATAGACGAATGCATCAGACTCCGTGAAAAAGTTGGACGATTGGCGAATCGGGCGGATTGAAAAGATCTATCGGAGATTGTTTATTTCGTTGCTGATGTGTATAGTTACTTTTTGCGTATTTTTCTAGGAATTTAGGTGAAAACTACATGTTTTTACGTTACGTAGTTCTCAAGAAATCTGTGACACAAATTTCAGTGAAGCGTTTTATTAATATAGATAATAACCTTCTGTTCTTTATGCATTGCTCACAATTAATGAGATCCAGGCTTATAAAATCAGGAACAGCAATGCAAGAAGCCTGGAACAGCAAGATAGCACATTTCATATCTGTATATCAATATTCGTGCTACAATATTCTGATCCCCCCACTGGTCACACCTATGTATTTCTAGAGTCATATGGCTGGGGAATTCAAACGCCATGTTTACCCGTGTGTCTAAGCTCAGATTAATTCTGGATGAGGTTTTTTGACTTGATATTCGATTAATCCGAGTTTACTCTTCTCTCGACTTTCTTCCTAAGGAAAATGAGCAATTGACTTTTTTACTAAGCATCTTAGTCCCAGTCAAAATCCAATCGCCTCTCAAGAGATGTTCTTCACTATTAAAGCAAGGAATCATTCAGAATAAATCGATCGTTTTGTCCGTCCCCTGGGAATTTACCGTGGAATTGCTTTTTAGCTTCCTGGAGGTGGTGACCCTTTTAATAATACAAAGCGCACGAAGAAAAGTTTCCTTTTAAAGCATTTCATGAGAGTTTGTTTGAGTAATATTTTTTGGTCTGCATTTGAAAGATAACAGACATGTCAAATAGGCATGACTTGTGTATGCAGCTTTCATATTAAATGCCCATTTCAAACGGAAAGAGAGAACTAATAATACGAACAACAACAAATATAGACGAAAAGAAATGAGATGCAAAATATCACTAAGCCGTAAGTCCATGTATTAATATGAAATAACAACTAAGTTACTTATCAACTCTGCTGTGCTCTAAAAGAAGTGGGGAGTTAAAGAAACAGGGACCTATTTCAAAGAGTCTTCAAACCAATCCAAAAACGACCATACAGTTAGTGCTGAAATATCGGAGAAAAAGATGTTGACCTACTTTAAGCAGTTAAGGGCGTCTATACTCTTCGGTGATATTTATTAAACAATCCTACATAAAGTACATCTCACACGATGTAACAAATCAGATAAGGCACTGTCAGGCCACTCGGTTAGCGGTGACGAAAACAAAACGAAGAAAAAAAAACCCGGTGAAATATCATGCGATGCTCAAAGCAATGCTTGCTACGATGTGTTGACACATCTCAAATTTGATAGAGTGGCTCCCCTTTGATAGCCCTTGTTAGAATGTTAATGCTCACTTTCTCTCCCCTGATATGAATTCAGTTGTGTCCCCTATGAAAGGAATCTGACGCAAGAATAGCAAGATTAAGGGCAATAACCCGGCTATAAAGGGGAGGTCACTCAGCCAGCCTGAGATACTGACAATCTCTTACGCCATTTTAACCTCTGAATTCGCTGACTTCCTTTAATGTTCTCAGAAATATCGATTTTATGCATTTCTTAAACTTTATTTTAGAAAATCTGACATTAAGTGCAAAAACATGCCACCATTCTCTTCGATGGAAAGGTACGTTCTGACCCATCACAAGTCTTTCAAACCTAGTTTCTTAGAATAGAGCATCAAATCCAAAGAGAGAGAGAGAGAGAGAGAGAGAGAGAGATAAAAGAGAAAGGGGTAAAAGCAAAGAAAACCGAAATAATGACGTCAGTGTTGGCGCTTACTGTCATACTCTACAGAACAAAAATGAACAAAAAAAACCAGTTTGCCATGCAATGACAAAACATCATATAACAATATTACCGAACAGTGATTATACAGTGTTCTGTTGCTGCATGGCATAATTTTACCAGCATGATGTAACAAGTTCCACAGAAGATATCCATTGTCTTTAACATTTTGAGGTCCGTCCGGGGTTTAAAAAGAAAAGAGATGCATGATAGAACATTTCACTGACTTGAATTAAGACGCACACTTCATATCAGAGGCCTATTTTTTTCCGAATTTCACGAATAAAATATTTCATACTGCATTGAAACTCTGCAGATGGTTCATTCATTATCTCTCCGTATATTACGGTAAAGAAACTTGATTTCAACATGTCTAATATTGAAACATGAAGGTGAGATCGTCCATCCGAATCCTGACGGTGTCATGAGGTAATTAGAGTTGTCTTAGACTGTAACGATCGGAAGGCGCAGTTTTAACTCGTACAGGATGAAAAATAAAGAGACGAAGATAAAGGAAAGAAACGAAACAAACAAGAAAGGAAACATGGAATGAATTTGAAGAGGAGGAAGCAGAATGAGATCATGAGCATTTTTACATTAAAAGAAGAAAGTTTAGATAGTGAGACAGAAGCTAGTGAAAGAAAAAATAATTTTAAAAAAGTATGCATATGGAGGACGCAATCGGGTAAATAGAGAAAAAGAGATAGAAAGTACAACAACAGCAACAACAACAACAACAACAACGGAAGCACAAACGTGTAAAGCAGAAAATAACCACAAAGAAAGAAGCGAAAAGAAAAAAAAGTAGAGTGAGTAAAGGCTTGTTTAGAGCACGTTACTGTGTGCCTGACCGCCAGCGTGCAAGACAAAATGTGGCCCGTTCAGGATGTAAAATAATGGCCCTCGAAATTACCACAGCTTGTAGACAGCGCTTTATATATTCCGTGTTATGCACTAATTGGAAACCAGCACCAACATTTTAGATATTTTGGTCCTGGGAAAATGGCTAATGAACAACATCGCCTCATCTTCTCTCCCCCCCCCAACCTCCCCTCCCCATTCCTGACAATGTTGAGCATCGATAGTCTAGACTGTCTCCAGTCTGTGCTACTGTGAAAAGTGAGTAGCGGCCTAGTTAAGTGGAGACACTCTAGGGGTGAGTTGTGAGTAAATATTAAACAGCAGCCATTAGGCAAATGACACGACAGTAAGATGGCGACATGAACGAGGAGAGAGGCCATCATTTGAGTTTACTAACCACCATTACTTTAAGTACGGGGGAATGGAATGTCAGGGTGCTGGGGGTTGTGTGCCCCATTTCAAAATTTTTTTGTCTTTTCAGTCGTTTTTATACATCCTCTTCTAAAGCGGGCCTTGAATTAATTTTGATTCATATTTTCCTACCCCGTAATTACTCTCCTTAGGTAGAGTACTCCTTCCCTCTTCTTATCCATAATACAACATGACAATCAATAATATACTTCTGACGTACCGATAAAAACATAAATTACGTAACCTCTTACTACAAGGTTTTGAAAATGACAGCCAACAAAAATTGCCTTGATCAATGTCAATGATAAACTCTGCTGAAAATAGGACCTGGACCAAACTGGAGAATACATTACATGAAATAGTTTCTTTAGCCATACTATATGAGAAGATGTTAATAACATGGCAAATATATCATATTGAAATAATACTTGTGCTCCTCAGACGCTATCAGGAAAATACTTCCCACATTTCCTTCAAAACTCATTACTTTCAAACCAGATTCTAGTAAACATCATTCAACCTCTATACCACTGAAATATAATGATTAAGACCTTTTGCTTCCTTCCAACTCCCCCGTCTGTTTCCTCCTATCATTTATAGCATGTCTCAGGTTTTAGTGTAGAACCATCTTTCTGTAACAGGTAATTTGTTTTGAATCCTCTCTCAACTACTTCAAGCTAGTGACCATTATTTTCAATGTCAGTTTGTAAAACTCCTAAAACTCAACAACCAATCTTCCTCCTAACAGTTCCCCCATCTTGTTGGACCCTGAACGTTTTCTTAGGTTAAGGACGATTTTCAAAGTTGAATGCAATTCTCCTTTATTCCTTCTCTCTAAATTAGGTCTTCATGGCACGCGCACGCATGCGCATTTGAATAGACGGCACGTTCATAGTAGAGGATTATCGGACTTGCGAGTGTCTAGAGGACACAGTGATTGTCTCCCCCTGACTACCAAACTGGTCTTCAGTGTTGGAGATTTTTCTTTCCCCCTCGGACACAAAAGAGGAGGGGTGCTCTCAAGATGTGACACCGGTACATCCTATTGTTAGAAGCATCATCACATCTATAGACCATAACATATTAGGACATTACCGATAACGAGGATTAGTGAGTCAAAAGGTCAGGCTATCCCTTCCTTCCACCGCCAGACCGAGTCTTCTAGAAGACATCTAAGCCTAGAGTCTGGAAATAGACGAATCAAGAATGTTTGCTCTAACATGGAGTGACGTGGTTAAATCTTCCCTGCCAGACTTTCGTTATGTCTTTAAGGAGGCGAGGAAAATCCCTGGAACAATGACGGACTATGATCAAGCTCTTTGGGATACCGCTGGCGAAAAACACCTCCAATGCAAAATTAAAAAAAAAAGTCTTGCCGGAACTACCGATTTTTAAAAAACAACAGAAAGACTCAACATGTACCAAATTACTTCCATTGTTGAAATAAAAAATTGAAAAAAAAATTGACAACAACAAAAAACTAAAAGTTTTGATTATCATGTATTTATGCCAGATTTGTGTCACAAACGAGCAGAGTTTCATATATTTTTTTGATTGCCTGTTTGCCCTCTGTTCTTTTTCTTTTGAAGATTTTTCCAAATCAATTAAATGCTATTTCTTTTTCTTGCCCGATAAACAATGAACAATTTGCTATCATGATGACCACAGAAACTGGTGTCGTTACTTTTCCTCAGGAGTATTTAAAATTCAGCTTGAACTAAATG
Source organism: Ellobium chinense (assembly GCA_033807755.1). Classification (NCBI taxonomy): domain Eukaryota; kingdom Metazoa; phylum Mollusca; class Gastropoda; order Ellobiida; family Ellobiidae; genus Ellobium; species Ellobium chinense. Next base: position 658,315 of record JAWQUT010000353.1, on the reverse strand, counting down.
TGGAGAGGCATCCAGAAAACCAACGTCATTAGTTAATGAAATCTAATGATGGCGAAAATAAGGAGATTTGGGTCTAAATCTAATCAAGACATGATTCTGTCTTTAAACCCTTTAAAAAGAAATTAGAATATCCACTTAGTAGCAAAGACAGTCTGGCGGCCATTATCTAGTGGTACAGACCATCGCTCGAATGAAAAACCGCGACAAATACCACCCTGATCGAATTCGGAGCTGTAACGCCTTGAAACTGCCAATGATGTCATGTATTTTGTGATTACATCTCAGATGTCTAGAGTCACTAATTTACATGGTTCAATAGGAAAGTGACACATACGTCTTTGTGTGATTCACCGACAGAAACACATACTGGAATACTGAATGCACTAGCTGTCCAGGCACTTTACACAATGTCACTAATGAAAATGCAACTGCTCTTTGGTGAAATGAGTCAATATTGGACTTTGGTACAACGCAATGTCAGTGATAAACACCGGTAAAGCTCCATTGCTTGACTGTAGCTCAGTAAATTCTAATTCAACAGACGAACAGTGTTAATACACATCATTCATCAGTACATATTACTCTCTAAGACTTGCTCTGTTAAAGGTTGCGGGAGCCGAATTGGCTAAAAATCTCTCTCGACTGTCAGAGTAAAAAATAACAGAGTATGAAATTTGTGAAGTTGTTAAATAAAGGCAGTTTTTTTATTCAGTCCTCAGCAGTTTCTGTTTGTGCCAGCAGATGGTCTGCAAAAGAATGCCAAATTTTGAACACCTCTTTCATCGAAACTGAAACTGCAAAAAATGTAAATGAAGGATCCCTTCTTAAAATTTCAGTATACTGGTAGCTTCAAACATACACACTAGTCTTGGACATTTCGGAACGTCCATGTAGTTTGAGGAGAAAAATTTTATCTAAATGCCTGGTTTTGAGGCATTTCCAATTGGTCGCCCGTAGCTTTAATGCAATTTTACGAAAGTGAGGCAGTTTATTTATTTATTTATTTTTTTTTGGCTTCTGTAGAATTTGAATATGGCATGTATCGGGGTATTGTATCGAAGCGGCGAGAGTATGTAGGGAGTTTTTCATCTAGTAGCCAAAAGTAGATGGGCGTGGAAGAGAATAGCTATAGGATGTCACCTTGACCTAGTTATGATGATCGACAGCAGAGCTACAACCAGTAAATAGAAAAACCAGCTGGCAAATGGAAAATATCATATATCCGGTCAACATAGGTTTTACGTCGCTTTTAGACTAATCATGTTTTTTCATACCACATACAATCTAACGTAATGTTTTTTTACGACACAGTAGGGAACTGTTTCTATTAGGTCCTTGAACCTAGCCCTGGCCACAGGTCTGACCATCTTAAGGCCAACTTTAATCAAAAACGTGAGCACTACCAGAGCTGTGTTTCACGGCTTAAGAGAGCAGCTTAGGGCGGTGTTGCGAAATCTGTGGGATATATAAATTTAGCCACTTCGCACGCACTGGGCCTTCAAGTTGTAAAACATAACCCTGGCCCGAGATCATTAACAGCGATAGAGGAGTTGGCACCTCAAAGTAATAATAAATATTCTATAAAAAAACTGCGCTTGAAAGAATCATTTTACACATCATGAATAATATACTCCTTTCCAGTAAAAATTGGGAATTTATGTAGAAGTACTTTTACTTCAGTAATACAATTATTATTTTCTGGGACAAAATTGATTTTTACCTTCAATTTCCGCTACCAACGAAATAATCGATATTGAAACGCCCAGATCACTTTCTAAACTCGATTTCAGTTTCTTGTCTAAGCCTTATTTCGACTGCCCGCCAGACATTTTATGAAGCAGGAGACACAACAATATTATAGTGCGTCCAACAATATACGTTCTCGGATTTTCGCGAATATCTTTGATTTGTTTGGATCAATCTCCGCCAAATTTTGCATAGCCTCCTGTTTCAATTTGTCTTGAGAGAAACATATTTTTTCATCTTTATACAGTTACAGATAAAAAAGTTTTCTTCATTAAAGTATATAAAAAACTCAAGACACGCGATTGTTTACAATACAGAAGTTTTACAGTTTTCACAGTTGTCTTCTGTTGACATCAGTTCCACATAAGAGCAAGTCCAAATATTTCAGGCAATGCAATGTTCTGTGTTTTAGCAGTCTCACGTTCTGTGTTCCGCAATTGAGACAAAACATTTTCTCCTCCCTCGTTGCTGTTTTTATCGCCGACCGCATCCGTTGAAATGGACAAACTACTACGTCCACGACCAGAATTGACATAAAATAAAATACAACAGTCATCAGCAACTAACAGAAAGTCTCTTCGCTACCTCTGACTTCTTACTATCCCCACCCCTTCCCGTCGTCATATTTTATCAAAAAGAGTGTACAGTTTGATGGCTCCATCTCGATGCATTTCACCCCCTCCCCTTTTTACACATACAATAATACACACACTGATTTTGGCGCAGATTTTTTGGACTCCCGATTGTGCATCATTGTGCACACCCCAGTTTTTGTTCTGCGTAATGAACATGCCAAGCATACTGATGCAAACAAAAGGCTGGTCTACACAAACATCAAAAAAGCAGACTCACAACTATTAAAATCTTAATATATTTTTAACGTCATGCTAAAGTAGATTGAAAAGTTACATATTACAGGAACAAAACAACCTTGATATTAGAATTTTGAAACATGCACTACAATTATCCGTATCAAAAATGTTTGTGCTTAGAGAAGCTGCGTATCCTCACGTCATAAGCCACGTAGCTGTAAACCACCTTATTTTCGCGATTTCCTTTGGGTCGAATTTTTTATATAAGTTGATGAAGAAAACTTTTGTATTTCCATCTCCGTAACCGCCAAAAAATAGTTTCTTGTCAAGACAAATGGAAACAGGAGGCTATGCAAAATTTGGCGAAGATTGATCCAAACAAATCAAAGATATTTGCGAAAATCCGAGAACATATATTGTTGGACGCACTATAGTACTCTATAGCCACGGCAATATTCCGTCTTGCTTAATTCTGTCAGTACGTGTGATCTATCTATCTATCTATCTATCTATCTATCTATCTATCTATCTATCTATCTATCTATCTATCTATCTATTATCTTATACAGATAGATTTATTATGAGAAGTTAGTTATACGCTCCCCTGGGCTTAAGGGTTAAGAAATACATGGTTACTCCAGTCTGCCCGTCTGTAAAGTGGTACCTGGCTCTAGACAGAGAAATTTGGAAACGCTGGGAAAATGAGCTTATTTTCCTTTATTTTGGCTGCACGTGTTTTCATAGCTATATGCGTCCATTTACAAGGTGAACAAAGATAAAATACTATTTCCCGATGTACAATAGAAAAAGAGGGGTCTGTTTATAAATAGCAGTCTAGGTGAAAATTTCGTGGGCATGATATGCGTTTTGTGAAGTATAAAATTTGAAGCACAATTAATCTAACCGGTGATATGATAATGGATTAAGAGATCAGATAGAGGCCGCTTTTAGAAAGTAGCTAAAAAAAATATTTATAAAACGTATCGCAATAGATAAAAGAAAGGGAGGTAAGGGAAAATGAATTTACATGAAAGGCGTGTAGCAGCAACAGCAGAGCTAACTGTTTGACAAGTCTTAATTTTGTGTCCTTAAAATCTTGACAGGGCTGGGCTTTAAAATTAAATTCGATAAATTAATCGCTGCCTTTATTGCCAATCACATCATTCAATGTCTAGATATATTGAGACAACGTTTTGGCTTGGAGGGACGGTACCACCTTTTTTTCCAAGAGGTTGTTATAAACATAAGGTGGTGTGCAACTTAATGCCGTGAGTGCATTGTAATCTTCTGTAGAATTACACACCAAAGTGCTGAATGGTGCATTCATCTCTCTCAATGAAGATGCTCTTAGAACAACTGTCATTTGGAATAGCACTGGTTGTTTGGCATCAGATGTCACCCTGTCTCTTAGACGTCCTTCGTATCAAAGGAGGCTTTTTCGACAAAACTTACCCCAATTTAACACCAAATATGTTGCTAGTTTTTCATATTCTGTGCCAAAACCGAAAATCAGAAAACAACAACAACAACAAAACCTCCTGAGGATCATACATAATGTTATCTAGAAAACGTGGGTTAAATCTGAGCCCCTGAAGAAGACCTTTTGGTGGAACGCTTGGGGCTTGTATTGTAAGATTTTTAGTAAATATTTGATTAAACTCTTATATTGTTTTCTATGACGGGATCTGTTTTCACTATTTACACACTTAAATCTGGTGTCAAACGATTGGTGCTACCACAACTGCCAGTCGGCCTTTTCACGCTGAAGAAAACTCCACAATTCAGCACTTTGATGTGTCATTTTCCATAATCCATCCAGTGCACTCGTAATGAAAATGTCACACCATGTCATCTGCATGACAATCTTATGAATGCCTCCCATTATGATACCAAGGAGATGTTTTTGCTTTAAGACACGGCCACTAAGCCACTTTTTTAGGAGTGGCGGCGTGGTCGTGTATAGACATCTACCTGATTCCAAACTGACGGCGAGGCGATGGGTGCCGACGCAGAGGTCGCGGGTTCGATTCCAACCACATGACTTTCTTTCCTTCTTTCATTTTCTCTCTGCATTAAAATTTGTCATCTTGATCACTTCCCCTTTATCCTATTTGACTCCTATTACTTAGTGCTCCGTTTCAACCTTGTATTACACCTATTTAAGACACGGTTTTCCTACGGTACTTGCAATGTTGATAAGCGACGTTTAAAGGTTTAAGTGGAAGCCTAAGTCTAGGACTAGCGTGTGTGCGGTGATCGTTAAAGACAGGGTGAGAATGAGCGCACACTCGTGTGAGCAGATGTGTTTTTAATGAGTATGCATGAAGAGAGAATTTGATTGGTTAGTCTGCGAGACTACAGCGACAGGAGAATGAAAGGAGAGAGGAAATGAGATTGGACCATAGGAAGAAAGGGGGATGGAGAGAGAGAGAGAGAGACAGAGAAAGAGAGAGAGAGAGGGAAAGGGAGAGAGAGAGGAAGAGAGAGAAAGAGAGAAAGAGAGAATGAGAAAGAGGGAGAGAGAAAGAAAAAGAGAGAGAGAGAAAGAAAGAGAGAAAGAAAGAGAGTGTGAGAAAGAAAGAGAGAGAAAGAGAGAGAGAGAGAGAGAAAGAGAGAGAGAGAGAAAGAGAGAGAGAGAGAGAGGAAGTAAAACAAATATACAGTAGAACATTATGAATTTGAATTTCAGGAACCCACTCAATCATTGCGATTCTCTTTACAGAATGAGAACGTCTAGGACGTATTGGTCCGTTGAAATTGACGGAAACGTCTGGAACCAAAGATGTCTAGTGACTTCTTTGAATTTTTGATACATCGTTGTTCAGCTGTTGGGACCAGCGTAAATCTTTCAAGCGTTTGCGAGAATGCAGCTTATAAATACATTAAGGACGCCATTTTCTCCCTATGTGAGTGTATTAAAGAGAAGCATTTCCGATGTGAAAAATTAAGTGGCGTAAAGAAAGTGTAGAATATCATGATGTCCAACTTTTATTTTTCCCACCCGATTTTTGTAGTGTGCTTTCAGCAGACAACACCCGGCAATGCAGGGTTCTACGAGTAAGCTTGTAAATACGAAGTAAGGCTAGGAGTTTCTGAATAAAATGTCATGTGGAATTCAAGAGATTTTGGGGCCAGAACATTTCAGCAAGCAGGTGGGTTTTACCAGTTCGTGAGGTCAAGGTCAAACAATCTCACTGAACTGAAATGGCGGTCATGGGAAAGAAGGAGAGAAAGAAAGAAATCGATTTAAAGAAGTGATGATAGAAAGTGAGTATGAGGGAGAGAGAGAGAAAGAAAGAGAAAGATGAATAATTTGAAAAAAGCGGGGGGAGAGGGAGGCGGAGTGGTAAGGGGGGGGGGGATTGGCAGAAAATAGAGTGACAGAATCAGAGGAAGATAGATAGAAAGAGTGGATGAAAGATAAACAAATATTGAGTGGTAGAAATAGGGAAAGACAAAAGAAATTAGAGTGACGGAAGGAAGGAAAGAAAGACAGAAGGGACTAGAATGATAGAGGGTGGAAAAGATAGAAGGAACTAGAATGACACGTAGGCAGATTAAAAAGAAATAACTGTGACAAATGACATGGGGGAAGACGGTTACTATAGAGTGTGCCTTTGGGAGAGAGAAGGACAACTGTTTTAGAATAAACATTTGTATGTAGCCCCATTCTTTGAACGGGCCCCGGCTGACTAAAATACCAGCTCTCAATTCCATGCACTTTGTAGTAAACAATGGTGCAATTACAACAGAAAGCTTTAGATCTAAAGTAATTTAAGAAACCATGACAACTTTTATCATCATGAAAGCTTAACAACAGCTCTACATCTACAGTCTTTGAAAAGCGCAATGATCTATATTTTGCCTTTGCCCCTTGAGCACGGTGCATTACGCATGTTCTAAGCTTTCGAGAGCGAAAAAAAACCAACTGGTAGAAGAAGTTTGCTTATGTAAATTGCAGATCGGAAATCAAGAGAAAACAAAATGGAAAACAATTTTCAGAAAAATACAATACACCACTACAAACCTGAACATACACTAGTTTTACTCCTGTGTACGTAATTTCACCACCACTCATATGTGTACTGATGTCTTGGAGACGTTCGCATTGAAAATTGCACCTCGTCTCCCACCTTCCTCTCCCCTCCACCCCAGTTTTAAAAATAATGTATGATTGCGCTAGGAATACCAGCGGCCAAAAGACAAACATCAAAGTGATTTGCAAGTGAGATTTAATGATTATCTTGTCTGGTCCCTGTGTAGCAGAGGACAGTCAAATCTGCTTAAAGACAACGGCTAGGAAGCACAACAGAAGCTGTGATTAAGCGGAGGTAGGACTCTCCTATCTACTGGTATATTGTATAAAATACGAGTGTCTCATATTTGAAATAAACAAGACTGTTGTAATTTAAGTGGAAGATGGCTTGTCATAAGCCGTCACAATGGTGAGACCTTTCTTTCTTTCTTTCTTTCTTTCTTTCTTTCTTTCTTCTTTCTTTCTTTCTTTCTTTCTTTCTTTCTTTCTTTCTTTCTTTCTTTCCCTTCACATTTCTCGTATGCCCTGGATATTGTACACATTTTATGCCATATAAAAAATGTCTAGCCACTGGCCTGAATATTATATAACTATATGTGTGGAGGGTGACCCAAGATCGGGAAGGCAGAAGATGAACTAAATTATCTTTCTCTCTCTCCGGATGTAAGTAAAGTGGCTTTTCAAATATTGAATTAAATCGCTTTGAAGTAAGTCTGTCCATCTCTCTCTCTCTATCTGCTCCAGACTTGACAGACTTTTAAAATTTATTCCTTATTATCTCTTGAGTTCTGGCCAGACTGTGGGCCACAGTAGATTATCACAGTTTCTCCTGTGTTGACGAATAACGTTGTATGTCACAAATTCGAACAAATACCTTAAAGTATATCATCTGCACATATAAAAGATACGTCTCCTTCCCTACTTCATTCGTATTCACAAAAATCTTTAAATTTATAGATTACTGGGCTGTGGACATATAGAAAAAGTTTAGGATGCAGGATCTTTAAGGATTTCTTTCGAAAACGAAATGATGTATCGCATGTTTAGCATTTCAATAAACAATTTCGAAGTGCAAGAAAGTACAAGGAGTGACGAGGACACAAACTCACAAGAACAATTGATGACGCTTTACGACAGAAACGACACAAGCGAGAGAAAGCAGTATCTGCATACAGAATGGACGCCATTTCCTTCATCATGAGAGTATGCTAAGAGGTAGCATTTCCTGTGTGTACAGCTAATGTTGACGAGAAGATGGAGAAACTCATGATGCGCGACTTGTACTTGCCCACATTATTTTCGTAGTGCACTCTCAGCAGATAACACCCTTTATAGAGGGAACCCGGGTAAGCGTGTCTTTTTCTTCTTAATTTCAGGCCACTTTTGATGGTGTTATAGAATGCAACTTGTCGAAAACTTAAGGACATATTTTCGTGCCAATGAAAAATATTACACACATTTCAACTTTTCTTTAAATCTCAACTTTTGTCGAATAAGATGTTTTAAGTCAAGATAGGCAAAATATTATTGAGATCAGGGTTACAATAAAGAACATGCGAGGAAATCATGGTAAAGTATTAATGTCTGTGGACTATAGCCTACACTTTGTATGGAATCTCTTCCTGCCCTCACGTTCCAATCACACAACTCACAAGAAATCAGTATTACTGTTGGAAGAAGATGCGCTAATTACAGACTGCGTTTTTCCTTTCCCTCAATCAAGCACACACACAAAAAAAAACATGCAATAATTTATGTTTGTTTTTATTTATTTTCCTACTCTAACAAAGACACATCTTCCTCTGTGGACGAATAAAATCATCGTTATCCTTACTTTATCATTGCATGGAACATACTTTTATTATCCACTCTCTCTCTCACTCTCTCTCTCTTTCTCTTTCGCTGTCTTTCTTTTTATGCTTGAGTATCAGTTAAAGATGCATGTTCTTTCGATGTGGATATTAATCAGTTGATATTTTTATCTCTCTCTTGCATAATTTGTCTGGGATCATTTTGGCACTTTGAGCAAAACGTCATGCATAATCTTATGACGTAATGAAATTCTAAGGAAGATGGCCGATAGCAGACAGATTTTCCTGGGCGATAACATTACCATTATGCAGTTTTGTTCATGTCCACGCCGTACTAAAACATCTCTCTGGAGGTGACTCTAGATGTTGTGTTGATTGTCATTCTAGCTTGCATCTTTCCCCATCCCCCA
>JAWQUT010000353.1:624502-634716 GCA_033807755.1 Ellobium chinense | reverse complement strand
CCCCAACCCCAAATTATTATTTTAAATAAAAAGTGTGTGTGAAAAATCACGATGAAATCTGAAGAGTCAAACAAATGCTAGGACAAACTTTCCGTGTCCATGTATTTAAAAACAGACTATAAATTATCATGTATGAATCATCGTGAGTGAAATGTATAAACATTGTTGAACGCTGTGTTCACCGCCATTAATGATCATCTCTAAAGGGAGGAGCCGCAGCCTTGATGAACGAGGAAGGTCAAGGTTTAAACTCTGGAATGTCCAAAAAAGTCAAGGACAGGGAAAGGACAGGAAAGGGGAGGGGGAGGATCAGCACATGACAGGAACAATCAACGTTCACACGTTGCGCTATCTGCTGGAGTTGACCGAGTACATGTGCGGTTGTCCAACCTGTCAAAATGGCGGTCCAGCGCACAAGTGAACCAGGTCACCCCAAGCAGGACGTTGTAAAAAATATTCCCTTTAGGGAGAACACACGGGCATTCCGTCTTTTCTTGTCTCCATCTTTTGTTTTGTTTAGTTCTTGAATTATGGTAAAACATAACAATAATGTTGTTTTTTTAATAATGCTCATATCCGGACTAATGTTCCCTAACGCGACTTTACACTGTTATTACCCCAGCAGGCCTGATCCCTATAGCACTTTCTCAACTCCCTGGGGAGTATGCAGTGCTGCAGCCATTCATAGATATTGTTAATTAGCATTCTGACAACATCTTCCACTGCCACTAGCCAGGTACCCAATTTACCGACGGATCGACTGAGGAATATGTGAATGAAATACTTTCCAAGGCACATACAACGTGACTGTGGTCAGGAATTGAATACACGACCTACTGACCTGGAGTCCAACGACGTAACTTTCGGACACTCTACTCCACAATATGTGTCTGGACTCAACATATATACTTGTTTCCGATATGACCATAGCTAAACGACAGCGCGAGCGATACAATACGGACTTTCATTCTGATATATGTATGTATAATTGTATGCATCACTGTAACAAAGAAAAATTTCCCCACGGGGATAAATAAAGTATCTTATCTTATCTTAACGTATCTTATCTTATCTTATCTCTGTTTAGCTGACTCCATCACGGGGGCTGGGAATTACAGATATACAGAAGATCTGTAAAAGCATTTTTTTCTTTTTTTTGTTTTTTATGTCGCAAAGATCTAATTTTCTCGAATTTCGCGAGTTGAGCTTGACTCGCGAAACCTTTTCCCCGAATAAAAAAAAAAAACTCTTCAATCTTTTTTGACAGGGCAGCAAACAGTTTTCAGATGACGCAAAGTGGTTACCCTGATAGCAAGTGGAATGAGCGAAAGCTTTTTGATTGTTTGAATTGACAGCTCACTTTTGTTGTAGGCCTGACCTCTTAATGCACCAAAGTCCCCTAGAAGAAGAAGGGGAAAAAGAAGACGGAGATACATTTTTTTAGGCGCGGTCCTGCAATGTTACCCGGATTTTTCTAGACTTCTGCTCCCAAACACACATGAAAAAAAAATGATGCTGGGGTTCGCGAAACTTATATATTTGCGAAAGGTGTTTTCTCGAATATTTGCGAACTTTAGATCCTCGCGAAATAAGTCCATTTCTACGGTATTTCACAGACAAAGAAAGTCATTATGACGGAAATCAATGCAGGACAAAGCGAGGAGTATAGGTTTAAGGTTATAATGACCCTAGGAGACTCCCCCCCCTCCCCTTTCTNTGGTCGCTGTAAGGGTTAACAATGTTCATCTCCCCTCCCCCTCCCCACCACCACTCCTACATGATCAAATCTATACCTCGATACAGTCACTAAATTGTAAATCCTTGTAAGCACACTTCATCCATATGTATCACTTACGCTGTTCTCCCCTAGGAGATCTCTGGGACATGCAGATTATCTAAGGACTTGGGGAATATCGATGTCTATACCTTTTGTTTCGCTAACAGTGTCTACAACACGCCATAGTTTTAACAATGTCTTTGTATCGCGGATATAAATAGACACACAGAGTTACCGAGGAAGAGCGTGACTTTGGTATGTCGCAATCCCGTATGGAGAAAATATAAAATAACTTTGAAAAAAAAAGGAACCAAGATGTGGCCTAGATGGCATGAACCTCTGGTAAGCTCTGGCTGTTCCAAACCCCTTCAACTCAAAAAAAAACAACAAAACGTTCGTTTTTCACAGATTCAGCCAATTTAAGATACAAACCCCGCACTCTGTCGCTGAAAACATACTTCGCTGTGTTTATGTTCGATCCAACAGTTCATGTTGACCTAATACCTCGTATTCCACAAAATACGTCAATATGTAAAATTTGGCATTATTTTGTTCATAAATATTAGGCCGGTTCTGCTACTTGTATTTGAAAGCTCTTAACGGATATAATGGACTACAGCGCGGACAACATGGTGCGCAACGCAACGCCACAGTGCATCTGAGTTCTACGCAAAAATACACATCAAAGTGCTAAAATGCGCATGTTTCTCCTTTAAGGGAAGACACTACACCCTTATCTAGAGACCGTAATGCACATGACTTGGTGTGCAACTTATCTCCATGTGTGCACTGGATTTCTATACAAAATTGCACACCAAAGTGCTGAATGGTGCATTCTTCTCCCTCAAGGGTGATGATCTTAGGACAAGTGTCATTAGCTATGGCACTAGTTGTGCGACACCAAATTTCACCCACGTCTCTTAGACATTACCGTCTCTGCATAAGGGTAGTGCCTTCCCTTAAGGATGATGATCTTAGAACAACTGGTATTTGTGATAGCACCATTTATTTGACACCAGATTTCATCCATGTGTCTTACAGATACCTTTATACATGTTCATACGTAGCGTTTTCTGGATTTCTGCCTTGTCACATAATTACGAGGAAGTTAGAACACACTCTGATGCAAAATGAAATATGTTTGTGGCATGTTTCACAGTCATTATAATAAATAGTCATAGACAATTCCATTGTTAAATATTTTGTACTTTGTGTGGATATGTGTGTGTGTGTGTGTTTGTGTGTGTGTGTGTGTGTGTGTGTGTGTGTGTGTGTGTGTGTGTGTGTGTGTGTAACTGCAAAAAAAATGTTGCAAATAAGCGATAAATCTATCTAGCGGAATTGCGATTAGGCGAAGTCCATTATAGTTCATATCACATTCATATCCTGGTTCATCACAAAGTTCATCGTTGGTCCTGGAAGTTCTGTCTAGCACCTAATTTCTCCCTCTATTTTCATGAAAGGTAATACCCTGATAGAGACAGCGACCTTTCCACGTTTCAGCAATGAGCCATAATATGGCTGGCAATGTAACTTTGGGGGAGTTGGGCTGTGAGTAATGAGAGTGTGCGAATGGCGAGCTAGGAGTATAGGAATAAATAATATGTGTTTGCTGAGTGATGCGTGTCAGTGAGATGGAACTGTGTGTTGTGTGTAACAGTATGTACAGAGTATTTCAGTAACAAAGTGACAGGTTCCGAAATCGGAACTCTTTTGCTTTAGTATAATGATATGACTCCAAATGACTTTCCGCCTGAACGGCCCATTGTAAATCACTACCAAATTAGTACTTGGTGGTTTTGGTATTCAATAGGCCCAGGGTTGAATAATACAGAGATGAATAGAACTGGTTTGGCCTCTTGGGTATCTCAGATTACACAGAAAACAATGTTGTCACCAGCGCTCTTTTCTCAGTTCACTGATATTTTTTTTTCCACAGATAGTCTTTTTTTTCCTTTCGAGCACACGGGCTGGAGTGTAATGGAAGTACACGTCTATCAGCGGCTTCAATCTGGCACTAGCGTCATCATAAGTTTGACAAAATGCATTACAGCGCATGACTAACGTATAATAACTGGCAGTGGCGTAACTACAAAATATCCGTTCGAGCTACAGCATCTCTCCATAATAAATCGTTCAAGAATATGGTGAAATTCTGCAAACAGGTGTATGTGGAATGAATTTAACGCGTGCTCTAACCAAGTCAATAACAATATTAAACACCCGTTGCTTCTGGAACAAAGACACACTTTTATTTCTTTTGTCCCCCTTTTATCCCCTTTCTACGTTTCTGCTCATGCAGCACGTGACCCNCGTGACCCCCCTTTTGTTGACACTTCGTCTCTGCCCATACAGCACGTGACTCCAAAAAAGATGTATATACTCAAGTAACATCATAGGATGTTCCTTTGATCAGCCCTTGTTGAAAGAGTAATTTTCCTAAAGACCCATCTCGCTTTCCATAGTATCCTCTTCCACGACATTTATTTCTTTACGCTTCATAATACATGAAGTTGGTACAAGATAATATCAATCCACGATTTTGAAGTCTAATAGCACTAACAAAAGTCCTCACTGACCTAGGAAGTAAATTTCCACGGATTTAAAGTACTTACATATGAGTTAACTTCTATCAGCTGGTGGAAAATGTAATCACTGGCTTCAAGCTGGTGGGTTAAGGTGAAAAAAATCAAGAGGTGTGACGCACATTATATAATAGAGGAATAAAAATTTCGCGTCGATTTAAAAACAAAACTATGACGTCATGAAGAAAAGGCCGAAGTAAGTACATTGGAATTGTTTCGTTTTCATATTTTCTGGTGAATAATTTGCCTGCACAGGTCGGTGAAAACATGGCACGGTTCTTTCTAGAAATATTTAGCGCCAACGACTTTTGATTAAGATTTTTTTCTGTACTCACCCTCACATCTACTCACTGAAGATTTGGATAATATCCCGTAACAGTTGTTACAGACATTGCCGCTACCAACTTCCAAGTATGAGTAATGATTCCTGTTGACAGCTAGAATGTATATCCATTTGTCACCATTACGAATCACACTAAGGGATGTCTACTAGGGAAGACTGTGTGTGTGGGCCGGGGGTGGGGAAAGGGGGGTTTGGGAAAATAGGNGGGGGTTTGGGAAAATAGGGGGAGGGGGCTCGCTCTACATGTAGAGTGAGTCAGGCATCTACTCAGGACTAGATAGAGAGCTTTTAATTTTAAGTTTGTATTTGTTACGGACTGTTATAACGGAGGAGACTTGTCGTGTACATTATGATATTTCTTGGTATTACAGTCATTTTACCCGTTATAAACGAGAATCAGCGTGAATTTCACATCCAGCTTTGCGTCCAATATTTAAAAAGTTGATATTTTCAAATTCGGATCTTTTGTGGACGTTCATAAAAGATACCCATGTAAATAAAATATGCTTAATAAGATTATAAACTTTTATTGTCCATGTTGACGTAAAACTTTTCACAAAAGTAATTTGGAGAAAATGGTTTTACGTTCAACGATTTGAGTAGCATAAAAAGACTACATGTCTAATTATAAAATGCAATCATTAAATTTCTTACTCTCGCACATGAATTCCAATATTTTCATAAGAACGGTCAAATACTAAGAACAGAGATAGATTAGAATGTGCATTTGGCTCAACTAGTGAAATACGAGGTTATAGATCAACAGAGGCGATACCGAAGTAACATATAGTACTTTATGTTTAACAATAAATTATACACCAATCTGTAAGGGCCAATGAAACTTTTCTTTTAAATGTGGGATAATAGTTATATTGGTTTTTTAAATATTTTTTTTTGCTCATTGTGTTGATGTAAGTTCGTCTTTGTTATCGCAGAGATATTTTCTTGTACAGATATCTCACCTGTCGCTTATTAGTCTTATAAAGATTTTTTCTTCCATTTTAAATGTCTAAGGGGCAGTGTAGTATGTGTATCTCCCATTTCTATTGCCTGCATCAATTCACAACTACGGAAGATATTCCATAATGAGTTAGAGTGAATTTACTTATTTGAATAGGTGTAATGATATGACACAGATAGACTATTATGAAATTCATGTTGCTTTGAACAGTCAGATTTTATTGCAATTTATCAGTCACACTGTTGCAAGAAATGTTATGTAAAAAGCCAAAGAAACGTGCATTGGAGTATAAAATTTGAATTTAGCCTATTGCTGCAGTTATTACGATAGTCAAAGCCAGTATTTGACCTCCTGCATCTCCTGATCCTACTTTGAATTTTCTTTTTCCCAGAATATTAGGGGAAAAAAAAAGTCGACGTAAAGGATCAGTGTTCAATAACTTCTATTAACACAGTAAAACTTTCACTGTCACAAAGTGACTGTCTTACAAAGTGGCATAACACGGAAGGTTATTAAGAAATCTTTCACGGATAATTAGATCTGTAATATGTATTTCAAACTCAAAGCCTTAAATTTCAGTTTGAAAATCAAAATACCATCTTTCACACTTTCAGATTTCGCCTTGTGTAAATTTAGTTGAAAAGTGACGAAAAATGTTTACATGATAGACTAAACTATGGTTTTCAACTCACCACACTTGAGTTTGTGTTTATCTACATCCTCCTGTTATACGCATCGACGATCAAAGAGAAAATTGTGGCACAAATCACAGGTAGTCTTCGAACTCAGAAGGGGAGAGCACTCAAAGTCAACTGACAGATGGACAGAGCGCAGCAGGAGGGTGCGAGGGTGCGAGGGAGCGAGGGGTGCGCGAGGGGTGCGCGAGGTGTGAGAGCGCGCGCCAGAACGTGTGAAAACTCGGGTACGAGTGGACACCTTCAGTAACCACAGGCAGGAGCGAGGGGCAAAAACTATGGCACACCGTGAGAGTCAAGTAACTACACTTGGGGTTTTCATGTTCTATTCTTCTAAATCCATATTGAAGGAGGGCGTTGACTACAAATACATTTGCCATTTGTCGTAACGACAATTGCATAACAAATGTATATTTCATCTCTGTGTGGGAGATAGGGGAATGAGGAGTGAAATATGAAGCCCCATCCTCTTTGTCCCTGGTACTCCACCTCCCAAAATACCAGAAGAAAGCAGTCGCTGTGTTCGTTGGAACACTGCTTCTTTTATTTCTTTTTCCATATTTCCCCCCTATTTCTCGAGCTTCCGGCTTTCCCCACATTTTCCATTCTCTTTACCCTTCATCATCATCACCATCTTCANATTTCGATCCTCATGATCATCTCTCTTTCTCTCTCTCTCTCTCTCTCTCTCTCTCTCTTTCTCTCTCTCTCTCTCTTTGTCTTAGCACTTAGCATAAATCCAGGTTTGGCTCCTGAAGTGGCTATCTCTCGTCCATAGGCTGCATATTGACCCATCCTCCTCCTCCCCCCCCNCCCCCCCCCCCGCTTTCTGTACCATTTACCCAGTGACACACTTCAGAGGCAAGCTAAAAATAGAACTCGGCGTCCATAGATCTCGAGCTCCGTGAACGATAACCAAAAACCTAAACAGCAACGAAACAATACATTTCTTCAAAATGAAATTACATGACACGATTGGTGTGCCATACACGGAGAAGGGTGTTGTTTATCTATTTTTTTGTGTGACAAAGCAGCAGTAGAGAGTAGAGAACAAAGATGGTTGACGCTCAGTGTCACAGATTTCTCATAAACTACGACACTGGTATCAACTGTGGGTTATCACACTCTTATCAGGGGCGGCGACAACATCATTTCAAGAGACAGTGCTGGAGTTTTAGGGAGGGGATAGAGACTGGGGTCGGGTTAAAACATAAGGTCATATTAACAAATACTTAACTTAGGAATATACCCAGAGACTTTTCCATCGAGTGTTTGGTTTAGAGACAGGGGCAGGATTAAGAGTAGGATACGGCCTCCGGGAAATATAGTTCAAGTTCAAGTTCAAGTTCAAGCACCCATGGGACAGATCCTGGTCATTATCATTGTGTAGGAACTTTCTCATATTATTTTGTGTTTCTTCTGTCCCAACTCCGCCCATAATCCCAAACCAAACACCAGGTGGGTCAGTGCTCGGATATAGCCCTTACTTTGAGTGTCCTTACCAGCAGCCATCCATCGACTACTCTGGTCATTGTGCTTGACCCACACAGGCCAGGTCTGTTACACCTTCCAGTCTCTGGGTTGTGTTTGATATTCTCATCACTTTTTTTAACTTCTCGTATTCCCACAACGCTAGAATCCCTGACATTCCCACCACTTAATATTCTCTGATTTTCCCACCATTCAATAACCTCTGGTATTCTCACCTGTCTATAATCTCTTATTCCCACTACTCTATTAATCTCTTATTCCCACTACTCTATTAATCACTTATTCCCACTACTCTATAATCTCTTATTCCCACTACTCTATAATCTCTTATTCCCACTACTGTATTAATCTCTTATTCCCACTACTCTATTAATCTCTTATTCCCACTACTCTATAATCTCTTATTCCCACTACTCTATAAACTCTTATTCCCACTACTCTATAATCTCTCATTCCCACTACTCTATTAATCTCTTATTCCCACTACTCTATTAATCTCTTATTCCCACTACTCTATAATCTCTTATTCCCACCTCTCTATAATCTCTGATATTCCCTCCTCCCCTACCCTAACACTATAATTTCTGGTGTTCCCTGCACTTCAGAATATGTAGAATTCCCACCACTCTATAATATGTGCTCTACATGTCACAATATAATTATTTTCTGACATACCTGTTAGCTACTATACGCTTGTTTCTCAAAAATACAAAATTCCAGACATCGCCATGATTTCTCAGCAAACAGAAGACCGCGTGAACGTGGCTTACCGACCAGGAATTCGANATTGACAATAAACTAAATTGGCACGCCCACGCAGATGCCATTTATAAGAAAGCAAATCAAAGGTTATATTTCTTGAGAAAACTACGGAATTTTAATGTCCGAAATGAAATTCTCTGCATTTTTTATACAGCAACTATTCAGAGTGTACTATCCTTCGGAATCAGCTGCTGGGGTGGAAACATTACCATATCTGACAAACGTAAGCTTGAGAGAGTAATAGCCAAAGCTGGAAAAATTACTGACACTGACGAATTACTATCTTTTGATGAAATGTACAAGAACAACACTGTGAAAAAGGCTAAGAAGATACTTTCCGACGTAGAACACCCTTTGAATAAAGAATATACCATATCATCAAGAAGTAAACGACTGTTGTCTAAACCATCACGGACAGAGCGTTACAAAAATTCTTACATTCCTTCATCTATTAGGATGCTTCAGAGAGCTTTATGAATCTACCCTAGAATGGAATTGTTATCTCGCAGCATGTATATGAGTATGTATGCTTGTGTCTGTGTGTGTATGTGTGTGTGCGCGCGCGTATGTGTGTCGGTGTGCGTGCGCTTGCGCGGGATGCGTGCGTAGGTGCCTTTATGTATATATGTGTATAATACTTAATGTCATGTAAAGTGCAGTATGTTATTTTGTACCTGGCCAAGCCATATTTCCTGTAAAGGACTAATAAAGTTATTCTATTCTATTCTATTCTATTCTATTATTCCCACTACTCTATAATCTCTGATATCCCCTCCTCCCCTACCCCAACACTAATTTCTAGTATTCCCTGCACTTCATAAAATGTAGAATTCCCACCACTCTATAATATGTGCTCTACATGTCACTATATAATTATTTTCTGACATACATGTTAGCTACTATACGCTTGTTTCTCAAAAATACAAAATTCCAGACACCGCCATGATTTCTCAGCAAACAGAAGACCGCGTGAACGTGGCTTACCGACCAGGAATTCGATTTCGTGAAAAAGACGATCGTTGCCTTTGATCGATTGTGATGTTATTAAAAGTTGTTAACTTTGGCGAATGTTGCCATTTTCACACACCGCCGGTCTATTTTTAGTCACAGCTATTTACATCCATCAGATAATATTATGTATTGATTTCTAACATATAAAAGACGAATACATTTTGCTATTATATGCCATCACAATTTTAAATTCCATCCCATTTGATCGCAAATTCAAGAAAATGCGAAACAAAAGTACTGAATCGGAGGTGGTTTGGAAAAAAAGAGACACGTTTCGACTTCGACAGCAAAATGTATATGATATGTACAAACAAACTTGATTTGCCATTAAGTGGGTCCCGATTAAGCAGAGCAGATGGCATCAACGATGATTGTGTCTACAGCTGCAATAGTTAGTGAGTGAAAGGTACATCATACCTTCAGGACAATATGACAATTTAATGATACAGAACATGGGTAGATGAAGAAAGAGAGAGAGAGAGGGAAAAACAGAGAAGAGAGAGAGAAAGAGTGAGAGAGAGAGAGAGAGAGAGAGGGAAAGAAAGTGAGAGAGAGGGAGAGAGAGAGGGGAGGGAGAGAGAAAGAGAGA
>JAWQUT010000353.1:482300-495847 GCA_033807755.1 Ellobium chinense | reverse complement strand
GGCTCCTGTCTTCCAATGGCGTAACCTCGTTTTTTAGGTCTTCATTACATCTCAGCAGTATCCCCTCCCGTTCTTCCGCTCTAAACCCCTCTCCTTTTTTCTGCTTTTGTCTTAGTTTAAAAAAAAAATCGGTCATTACAACATCAGTTCTTGTTGGTCTGGTTTGAACATAGGCCAGGAGCGTCACCAGCCCCATTCCTAACTACGCATCTGTCAGGCACATCTCTCATCTCTCCAATTTTCGCTCTGAGATGTGAGCGGGCGATGAAGCCGACGACAAGTGGTGTGTTCAAATTTTTTGCATGCATAGATCCAATGAGAAACCAGTCTGTAGGGCGCGCGATTCGAACCAGAACCATCCGTACCAAAAGGTGAAAGCTCTATCTCTTGATCAACCTGGCTGTGAAAGACGATATTATGGTTACACTGGAGAAGAACCTGAGGTCGCTGGAAGGCACAGACACCGATACACCCACCTGAACCCTTCCCACATACACATACATTAGCTTTGAGACTTTAGACAAAACAAGAATATAAAGACATTAATAAAGATTCTTCCGATGTGCCGTAAAAACATGCAACGCCAGTGCCCTTCGTTTAAAATTGGAACGTAATGTACATCTCAAATTCTTTTTTGTATGAGCAATTTTCAGCGTGACAAACTGAAATCATTTCCGTTAACAATATCTTTCTAATGTAGCGTGGCCATGTGGCGTGTGAGTAGTTCTCATAAAATGAAGTTCGGAAACTTTCTGGTTTGTGGGTCGGGCAGTTTCCGTTGTGGTGTCCCTGAGAAATACATTTTACACTATGTTCCCATTCGATTCAGGTGTGAATTAGTATCTGGCATTCCAGCCGGAGTGGGGAGGGGTCGGGAAACAAGGGCGCTGCTTAGTGACGACTAGCAATGGCAGTGTTATAGATTTAGTTTGTGATAATATTGTAAAATTATATGTTATGTGCACTGTTGTGTATGTATGTGTTATTATGAATGAAAAGTATAACACTGTTTAGCATCGTAAAATACATCCCCTTGAGAGTAAATAAAGGTGGGTTTTATATTTTTCTTTAATCTTTCATCGAAGCGTCTAGACTAGGTAAATTGTCTCAGTGTTTTAAATCATTCTCCTGCTAGGCTCTGACCAGGTCGTTCTTCCGCAGAGACGATTTCATTTTGTATTGAGCTGTACATACAATCAGAGAAAGAATGATTTAGATCTATTCAGAGCGCCCTCACAATTTCCAAAACATGGCGACAGTCCTGATGTGTCGAGCAGATCACCGGAGAAATCTCGAATGTTCAGGGATAAGGACAAAAACTAAGGGAGGTAAGGAAATAAAACCAAAC
Organism: Ellobium chinense; assembly: GCA_033807755.1. Lineage (NCBI taxonomy): Eukaryota > Metazoa > Mollusca > Gastropoda > Ellobiida > Ellobiidae > Ellobium > Ellobium chinense. The sequence continues at coordinate 494,499 of JAWQUT010000353.1, read as the reverse complement.
TGAAAGGGGAAAGAATCCTTGACCAAGGGGGAGAATCCCGTTGAGAAAAATCTTCGTAAAAAGGGGGGAGTAATTTGTTTTCGCCCATTAGACAAGCACTTTGAGCGAGAAGGGGAGAGAATCTTGCCATTATCCACTTTTCCCCTTGTTGAATGAAAACATTGCAATGTGTCCTCTCTCCCCCACATTCACTCATATTCTCTCTCTCTCTCTCTCTCTCTCTCTCTCTCTCTCTCTCTCTCTCTCATTCTCTATTTCTCTCTATTTTTCTTTCTGTGTCAATCTGTCAAAATTCTGTTTCTCTCTCTATTCTTTCTCTCTTTACCCCCCTCTCTCTCTCTCTCTCTGTCTTCTCTCTGTCTATGCTGTCGTTAGTGGTGTGTTATGTTTTTACGGTTTTTCCCCAGGTAATCCCCACTGTAAAATAAGCCTGACTGCTGGCTGTTTGAATAACACTGTCTAGAGTATCTTCTTTCTTTCTTTTTTTCTTTCTTTCTTTCTTTTTTGTCGATTGTCCTTGTTTATTTCCATATCTTCTTCCTTCATGTCATGTCATTTATTTATTTAATAAACATATTTTATTATCGTTTCTTTAAATGTCTCTCTTCCTGTCTTTTATTTCTTCACTCGCTCTCACTCATTCTTTCTCTCTTTCTCTTCTCTCTATCCCTCCTCCTCTCTTCTCTCTTACCATCTCTATCTGCATCTCTTGAACATTATTCCTCCCCCCTTTTCTTTCTCGTCTTTGGCAATTTCCTTTTTTCTATGTTTCTTTCACGAGAATTTCTGCGAATTTCAGTCTACATTTTCACTTCTATCTATAGATCTACCAGCTCGAATACACAATATCATCAGTATACTAACATCATAAAAAGAAGATTCGAGACGCCATGCAGACAGAATCCACTCCAATAGTAAACCACTCTGGAGTCATTCTTGAAGTCAAGTCGTTTGTTAACACGTCAGGAAAACGAAGCATGCCAACCGTTTTGTGGATCTGTGGGTAAACTAAAATTTGACTTCATTGTCTCCTCACTTGCAACGAATGTTTTCTTGTCTCGTAAAGGGCAACAAAACAAAACAACAACAACAACAACAACAACAACAACAACAACAACAACAACAACAACAACAACCAAACATGAAAATAGGCCAGCGGACCTAAGAATAAAGAGACAGTGGTAGTTTCACTCCCTCCCCCCCCCNCCCCCCCCCCCCCCCCACTTTCCCACTTTTCCTCTTGTTGTTGGGCAAGTATCTGTTTGACGACATCAGTAATCCAAGATGTGGTTCTCGACAGACAAATTATGCAGCTCAAAAAAATTATGTCGCCAAAACGGCATGCTAGGTCTATGTAGAGTAAACATGTTTAAAACGTGTGTAAACAAGAAAAACGATCATAGAATTTAATTTAGAATTCTTACTTAAAAGGAAGCAGGCTGGCATAAAATAACGATAATGGGGAACGATTTCCTTATGTGCAAGGAAAAGAAAATATTCAAGAATGTCTTTTAGCAGGATGAACAGAGGATAAATAAACTAGACTACTATAAGTGCACGTTTTTGTTTTTTCTTCAAGCATGTCTTTCTACAATCTTTACCATCACAGGCTGGTAGGTGATCCTTTTTCAAATATTAATGATTATAATCATGAGACATAATATTGCTGGATAGATCTTGTAGTTTATTCAATGAAAGTATAGATTTTTGTACAATGTCATTAACTTTCTTTTCTTAACAGAGTGATTTCAGCCTAATTTTGACTGCTTGCAATGCACTTTAAACCAGAACTGAACTAAAAAAAACAACCAAACATTAAAATATCTAGTAACATAACAACAACAACAACAACACCAACAACAACACCACCACCACCAACAACAACAACATCAACAACAACAACAGCAGCAGCAACAACAACAACAACAACAAAAACAACAACAGTAGCAGCAGCAACAACAACAACAACAACAACAACAACAACAACAACAACAACAACAACAAGGAGAATTGTATGATTCTGATAAAGGACTAAAATCAGATTGTTTATATACTCCCAGGTACTGATACAGTCATCTCCATGATTACTGGCCTTGTATATTCAGGACTTGAATCAATATCAGATGTGACTCTGGTTCTGAAATATCATAATGTCTGTCTCATTCATCAAAAAGTCAAATGATATATTATTTCGTTTCTGTTCAGACTCAGAATGACAAATCCGGATTTTGTAATAGCAATGTACGCACCGGAAATAGCTGTCGGGACAGAAGGAGTAAAAATATAAAAGGGTCATTCCTTCGCTCTTGTATCATCAGTCACTATGAAACTAATGTTATACCATCGTCCCTTAGAACACCAGTGTATCTCCATAATTATATTGTACAGGATTAAACCAAACAAAGCGAACGAAACAAATGAAAATATTTATTAACAGAGCTAGCGTGAAAAAGTTGCCAGGCGGCAAACAAATTAAGTTGGTCCACCATGATCTTAAGAAGGTATATCAGACACATTGAAAGATTATACCATATTTGCATAGAGAGGGAGATTTTACAGTGAAAAGAAGCTTGGGATTATATTATTATGTGAGCCTTAGAGATAAACCAACCACTCGTGGAAGTGAGACATGAACAGTGAGTAACGGATGTGACGACGAGAACAATAACAGCAATAAACACAAAAACAACAACAACAACTACAACTGATTATATCATTTCATTAAAAAATGCTACAAGAAAATATTGAATGCCCCTTGGGCAGCCAGGAAAACGAACAGTTTCAACAGTGAAAAACTTCACACAACAACTGGCTGTTCAACAATATAAACAAAATGAAGGTGAGATATCTTTGGTCACGTTAAAGGCGATACTTTCATAGACAAAAACAAACAAAACCAACTCTAGACACTGACTGCCCAGGAAGCGAAGCAGGCGAAGACTAATGAGACAGTGGAGAAAGACTTTAAGATGTCAGACGTTAGNGGTGGGAGGTGGGGGTGATCATGGACCCAAGACGACTGTCAACAAATAGAGGACCTTTCTGACCAAGTCAAGTTGTTTGGAGAATAACAGCTAGAACAGAGCACGCACTACCCAAAAAACAATATCTGCAAAAGATGTTAGGAATACCAAGATAAAAAGGTAGAGGAAGACCACACTTGACAATGATTTGCCACTTGAGCTTCCTGGTCACTAAATGGCACATGAACTATGGAATGATCCATTATCGGGAGAGAGGGAAGTGAAATGACAAGATTCAGATACACGCTAAGATAATGAATAGGTTGGGTCTCGGACGATTGTGGGGAGGCGGGGTTGGGGGTGGGTAAGGGGAGAGGGCAGGAAGGCAGACAGGTGTGACAAAGCTTCCTTCCGGTTTTAGATCTATAGTTAGAATTTTAACCTTTGGCATTTTCCGTTACGTATTTATCATGAATATGAAACCGCTTACCCTACCCCCCCCCCCCNCCCAAAGAAAAAAAATCTCCGCATCCTCCAATAACCACAGACTCCCTTCGAGTTTCCTGATTTTGACACATTTTCTTTTCCCTCACAAGAATCGTAAGGCGGCTGTGGTTGGTTGGTTGGTTGGTTGGTTGGTTAGTTCGTTGGTTGGTTGGTTGGTTGGTTAGTTCGTTGGTTGGTTGGTTGGTTGGTTGGTTGGTTGGTTGGTTGGTTGGTTGGCAAGACTAATCAAAACGTTATCGGCCAAATTGAATGAATTTATCAAAAACACTGAGCCGGACCATTAGCAGAACATATAATATTTAGTTTTCCTAGTGATCTCAGTTCAAAATCCAACAGTTTAGCTACTACAATGGGAAGAACTTTGAACTTCACATAAAGACCACTAATTTGACTTTGATACCGTAGCTTAAAGCTTCACTTGCTGCTGTGGTTGACTAATAATTTGATAGAACTGAACTGTGGAGATTTATACTTTGATACTCACAATCGAAGTTAGTTAAAACACTCAACGTCATTTAATCAATACTCTTGGGAGGCACAGAAAAAGTTGCGATTATCCAGTGGTTTTAATATCAACGTACATCATTTTGGTGTGTGAAATATGTTGCAAATAAGTGGAAGTTCTAATTATTCAGACAGCGTAGATTGTAGTTTGATTTCGTGGACCTGGATAGCCAAGAGGATTTTGTTGACCTGTAGATAGAGAGTGATGAGGGAAGGGCTTCGGAAATAGAGGTTTGGTTCCTGTCTATCGATTCCTGGACTTAGGTAAAAGGTCGCTGGCCGTCATATGTCTACTTGACTTACAGATCAGCGTCACTCTTTCCTTCTTCCATCTTTCACTCCTTATACAGCTTTCTCCCTCACTCCCTCTTGCTAACTTTTACCTCTCTGCGACTGTCGTAAGTAAGACTGCTTTCTCTTAGATTCATTCTCACACTCTTTTAGTCTAGAGTGACTTCTCTCGATCCTGTCACTTTCTCTCATTCAATTATTCTACCTCTCTCATTCATTCTTTCTTTTTTCTTTTATCTTTCCCTTCCTCTGTTTGACCTTTTTTCTCTTGCTCCGTACGTTCCTTTCCCTCTTCTCACTCCCATTCTCTTCTCCCCCTACCTACCCACCCATCCACACATGATGACAATGACCTACTTACAGCTCATAGACTTCCTCGCCTTCAGATGGTAAGCAACGCCACTGATAAACCAACCAAAACAAATGGGTATGGGGTCTGGAGGGAACGTTGTCTCCAGTGCTGCCAGACAGTAGCATCACATTTGGTTCTTTTCGTAAGTTCCTCGGCGTTTCTTTTTCTTACGTTATAGCTGCTAGGCTACTGTTTAGTTCACGTTCTTACCATTTCCTGGTACAAACATACATGCAGTTTTTTAATTGAAATCTTAGGCCAATAGATCTTAGAACTCACACTTCGATACTGAGATATAAAACTGTTTTATTTTTATGTCATCCGCTGCGTGCCACCACTACATAATTTACATTTCTGTGTGAACACATGATAATGTTTGACACTTTTTTTTATTTTGTAAACAGTTCGCTAATTTTTTGGCTTCTTTTGAGGATACTGATGGAACTTTCTGGAGGTATTTTTTTTTTGTCTTCGAGTTTAATTCGGCCTTAAAACATCTGACGTGGCAACACGGTTTCTCTCATTTTCTGTTGAAAGGGGCGTGGCCAGACAGTTTACAGTCTTCATAAGAAAAACCGATCCAGTTTTTTCAATGTATCAGAAGCAAAAAACAAAAAGCAAACAAAACATTAATAGTCTGTGTTTTGCTACAGAGCTGCTAGACAATAATAGTTTTCTAACTCGGTTATAGCGTGAAACAGACGGACAGACAGTGATGACGTGCCCCTAGAGGTGACACAACGGTCCTGTGTGTCGTTTTTTAGAGTATTCTTTTAATGACACTCTCCAGCTAATGACACGAACCGTCCAAGGAATGTAGGGCAGATGGACTGAGAGACGAAATGATGGATAGACGAGCAGTCAGATGTCGGACAGTTTTAATCTGACTTCTGGCGAAGCAAGGGAAAGAAAAAAGGAATTTTGTAATCAGTAAGAACGGGAAATGTCTCGACCAACAGTATCGATATCTTGGTTTCGGTATTCTAAAATATGAAAACGTTGCGGCTTCTACACATGAATACAATTATTTCTGTCAAAACGTCAATGTATCGATTACAAGTTATCAACACCAGTAACAATTCTTTAAATGGGATTGCCATGCATGATCACTATTACTTTTGGAACGGAGACGATATGAATTTCTCCTTCCAAATTTCAAATACTCCCATGAAATACAGGAAGTGGCGGAATCACTGACAAAGAACAGACAAAGAACAGACAAAGAACAGACAAACGCTGAAAAATTCTCCTTATATAAATTCAGTTTGACTACTCAGACAGGACTAAATTTCATTGGACTTTGAGCTTCTTCTATCAAATTCCTTCAGCTGATGATTATCGTCATACTTTGGTGAACACCGGTTTCGGGTTTACTCTACGATAAATAAAATGGGCATTCTAGCTGCTCCTTCCCCTTCCACACACACACACACACACACACACACACACACACACACACACACACACACACATACACACACACACACACACAAACACAAACACACACATACATACACATATACATACACACAGACACACACACACACACTCAGACACACTCACGCACATACACACAGACACAGACACACACACACACACACACACCCACACTCACACACACTCACACACATACACACAGACACATACACACACTCACACACACCCTCACACACTCTCACTCTCTCTCTCTCTCTCTCTCTCTCTCTCTCTCTCACACACACACACACACACACACACACACACACACACACAAGCATCAGTCAATAGTTGAAGTTTTAAATAAATTGAAACCTAGACACCATATTAAAATGCCTAATTGTTGCAATCGTGATGGAAGATAAGACGTTAGGCCAACTACAGACACGCTTTGTTTATATCAACAACGATCTTTAGTTATCAGTTGTTGACGAGGCACTCAAATGATTGCTAAAATTTCAGTACTTTTAAAAGTACATCTCTAAACCGCCATCATAATGTGAAAAGTATCCGCCATACCATTATGTGGACCCATTCAATGGTTTAGCCTGCTAGCTTTCACCAGAGCGCACCCATCAACTGCACACCCTCATTCCCAAAGGAAGGCAGGTGCGCCTTGGGGAAAACAGACGTGGCGCACCGCACGGTTTTACCCCAATTTACAGTTCCGGTTGGAGAGTACACTGTCGCCATCTTTGACACAGTGATTTGTCTTAAGACAGATTAATGCGCGAGTACATGAAGGAGGGTGTGAACAGGCAGAACCTGGCCCGGAAGAAATAGAAATCCACATCTAGGAATAATTGTAACTGTTGGCAACCTGCTCTGACTTTCTTTTGAATCTTATAAAATCTTTTTAAGAAACCAACTGGAGGAGACAAGATATTATGATAGACATAGTTAAAGAAAACAACCTAATTTTGTGGGAGGAAATGAGTCAGCGAAATTAATCCTTTAAAAGCAAACAACTGAGGTCAAAGGCAAAATGGTAAACGCGTCTAACAGTTTGTCAGCGTTTGAATGTAAACGTAAACTTACCCGATAGCAACCTAATCGATAATAATTATATTTACAGAACATTTTGTTACTCCTAGTTTTTTACCTTAAACTTTTTTACGTGAAGCTTTTTGTTTTTGGTCTAAGACTTTGCTGCTTTCAACTAGAGAACAATTGTGTGTGTGTGTGTGTGTGTGTGTGTGTGTGTGTGTGTGTGTTGTGTGTGTGTGTGTGTGTGTGTGTGTGTGTGTGTGTGTGTGTGTTTATGTGTGTGTGTGCAGCTAAGGAGAAGATTCGTGAGATAGAGGGATACGACTAAAAAGCACAGATCAGAGGAGACATTGAAAAATGAAAAACGAAGAAGGAAATACTGAGAATTAAAAGTTGAAAGAACAGGAAAGAAAGGACATTTAAAAAAAAAAAGGGATAATGACATTAAAGATGTGAAGATTGAGATGATATGCTATACAGTTGGTTAACGAACACAATGACAGGCTATAGTTGATCAAAATCCTCACAACAAAAGTCTCCATGCACAAAGGATGCTGAAACAAAAAATGGCAGAACTAGACCTGTCTAAAGAGAATTGTTTCTCTTTCTCTCTCTTCTTCCTTACAGGTCCCTCTTGACAATACTCACACACAGATAATCTCCACATCAAATGCTTCTTTTCTCATTAACTGCTCTCCATCCCTGAGGGAACTATCTTCAACTTGATTAAACCCGGCTGGCATCGAAACTTTGATCAAGGAGGAGGAAAAAAACTATCATTGACATCTTACGGCATTGTCTCTCGATTTGGATGTAACTTTTACTTTTAGAGGGGGAAGTGGCAGTTGTGGTGTATTATACTGGCTGTTTTTGTTGGCGTTGTTAATAAAAGTATTGTTATTGTTATTGTTCGTGATCTTTCTTTACCTGTATTCGACGCTGTTGTTTAAGTTAGTACTTAGTTCTCTAGGTCATTAACTACCTGTTGAAAAAAATAACTTCGCGCAATTTCTAAATTTTTGACAGATTCAAGCTCTGACAAGACTGTTATGAGAGAGAGAGAGAGAGAGAGAGAGAGAGAGAGAGAGAGAGAGAGAGAGAGAGAAAGAAAGAGAGGCGTTGAAACCGATTCCACAATGTTTCAGGGTAAAAAAAATTTGAAGAAAAACAAAAACAAAAAAGAGACAGTCTTTTCTAACACCAGATCACTTGGATTATAATCAGCAATAGTACAGTATGATAGTATAGCATGTTTTTTCACAGTGTGTTGACAGTTCACCTACTGACCACACAAATATGACGTCAACATTCACTTTACTTAGAAATGAAGCTTACAGTTATTATTACTCTGTAACGCGACAGAAATTGACACAAAGCCCAGAGTCTGGACGTTTTCGTTACATCCGAGTTTCACCCATTTTTAGCCATCTGTCTACAGCAGTCATAATCTATACTAATAGGAATGATGATATACGATTTCTGTGTCAGTCCGGCCTTTGATTTTTTTTGCTCCTTATTATAATCATAATATGCCATCCACCATTTAAGTTTTTTGGACATGCATTTGATTTGTGTGTTCTACTGTCTCATCCTCCATGAGCGTTTCTCACGCCGCACCGCGCTGACATGTCCAAAATGTCAGTTGTCTCAGTGTTCCCATTTAACTTAATTCGCAACTCAATCACGGCAATAACCTTTAAATTATGGGTATTGTATGTTTGTCTGTGAAGAAATAATCCTGGCACTTTTCAAGTCTCAGTATGAAAGACTAAAAAACATCAAAAGTAATCTGATTGGTAGGTCTTACATGGATCTATTGACCCGGACATGCAGGTGTTAGGGGATATGAGAAGGCGGACGAACTGACCGGAGAAATTATGATTGATGGTGAGCTTCAACTGGACAGTGAAGAAATACTCGCCGCCCTTAATAACAATCTTCAAGGTGAGAAACCGAAATGTGATACATGAGGAACAGCCACGTGCAAATTATGTAATGTCCAAAAAAAAAAAAAGAATCAGACAAGCAAAGTTGTCAGCAGGTAAAAGTAGGGAGAGTGTAGAATCAGCAGATGACGGGAACAGTTGGCCTTCACACGCGGTACTATCTCATATCTGCTGGGGTGGATGAAGTACATAATTATGTGGTTGCCCAACATGCCGTGGCGTGGATCCCATTTCCAAATAATCCCAGGGATTTCATTATAACACCAGTCTGTTACCTTGCGGGTTAACCGAAGTGCTTAGTATGATACCGTTTACCCCGAATGTACTGGGATATTGTATTCATGAACCTGATAAAGACTAATGCACTGTCTCACCGGAACTCAAGTTAGCTTTTCCCAAGAGGACTTCCGGTGATGAAATAATGAAAATGACAATCACTGTCAAGGGACATGAGAAAATGAAACAATTCTGAACTGCTGAGATCACCATGACGATTATAAGTAAGTGGTAAACTGAAAAAAGAAGAATGGAGACAAGGGCCCTATGTCTATGCCCCCCCCCCCCCCNTTTCAACCGATCCCGGATGCCTCAGTCCAACAAGCCCTGACATTCTGACAATCTGCATGTTCCTGTTTATGTGTCACCACTACTGTTTGACTACAATGAAGGCCCCCGACTTCGTTTAACACGAACTTTTCATGAATCCGCTGGAGTGCCATAGACAATAGATCAGTTGTAAACCACTAGAAAAAGAACGAAGCACTGGATTGATAGAAAACCATAGGGAGAAAGAAGGAGAGAGAGAGAGAAAGAGAGAGAGAGAGAGTGAGAGAGAGAGAGAGGGAGAGAGAGAGAGAGTGAGAGAGGGAAGAGGGAGATACGAGAAAGTGAGATAGAGAGAGAGAGCGAGTGAGGACGGCATTTAAGTATAAAAGAAAGATAATTGATCCACACATAACTGCAATCTCTCCGGATGTGTTTTTATGACGTACATAAATTATTTTCCTCTAATCAGCCATACTGGTGACATTAATTATTTACCACAACAAGCAACATTAAACTTTCGGAACAGCGAACACAAAACTCCACCAACTGTTAAAGCAATATGTCCGCCATTTTGGAAATGTTGGCTATCCCTTCCTGGAACTAGTCGACCGTAGAGCAGTTTGCCCCCCCCCTGCCCCCNCTTACCCCCCTCTTGACTGGAAGAATAGCAAAAAAAGGACGGGTCTCCAACCGATTATTAGTTCATGCCAATGAATCAGCTTAACTGAAATAACGTTATGATAACTTGATCAACTCTCCTTTATAATGTTGGTTTTGCACGAAGTCACTACTACAGTAGACCGATTTTTTTTTTTAACACCACAAGAGAAAAAGACACGATTGTGACATACGCTAATTTACGACTATCAAGCGACGTTACTGAGAAGACAAATCATGTTTTGCCTTCAACCGGAAGCAAAAAGCAGAATGCCGAATAAGCAAACTGAATTTATAATGTTATGATAAAACTGAGTGACCACGTCGTGTCCAGCCATCACTTGACGTCTTCCCTGGTAGCCCGTGGCCATAGCGGTGTCTGGACAGACTTGTGGTGGACCTCCGAGCCAATTAACCTGGTCTTAAACGGATTGAGACAAGGACCTAATGACGCGCACCTCTTAAAGCCCTGACACACTTTCCGGAAACTGGCCATAAACTAGATGCGCCATTTTTAGATTCTAGTCTTAGGGTGAGGTGGTAGGTTGGAGCGAGAGAAGGGACGAGTGGGTAATTTTGTAGGGCAGTCTTGACCATAATGAGTTCTCAGGCCTTGCAGTTGTTGTCAAGCTGGNGGGGGGGGGGGGGGGGAGGAGGCACTACAGCAGACTTTGGGCCAACGTTTGGTAACATCTGAAGGGAGAGATTCAATACAATCAACTACGGTTAATGGCAAGCTACTTACTTATGTCGTGCCTTTGCTTAATCTCAAGACTCAAGAGAACAAGAGCTCTCTGGCGGGAAGATTCAGGCGGTCAACGTTTATGCGTGAAATTTTGAACACAAAATTCGGCAGTGTGAGGTCACGGTTTTTATGTGACATGAAGGAAGAATAAACATTGCTTTAACCATGGAATTAAGGTAAAAAGTCAATTGAAGAGTGAGAGAAGGAAACAGGTCAGTGATTAAGAAATGTAACAACATTAGCACGAATTATACATTTTATCGCTAGATCCAGATACCTAAGAGAGATTTAAGTAAAATACTCTTCGTTAAGAATTCGTGACGTTTTGTTCTGTAATCACTTTGTGTCTGGTTTATCTAAATACTTCACATTAGCATCAATGATAATGGACTGACTATTCTGCCGTTTATGATATTGACATAATATAATTCTCTGAAGTCAGACTTTAGAACTGGTGCCAAACAAGAAAGCTGCTCTGGCGTACCGAGATGATCTGGACTTTGTTTTCCCATCCTGCCTTAAACCAAAACAGGAAGAAGACATAACAACAACAACAACAACAACAACAACAACAACAACAACAACAACAACAACAACAACTCAGGCAAATGTCGTAGCCAGGGGATTCTTCCAGCCTTACTGATCGCTATCAGCATTGAATGATGTCGTTATGTTGCTGTCGTTGTGTCATATTTGACCCCAGGCATATTTCACAATCCTTTTGTCATGCCGGTATTGGACAAACATATTACAGTAGAATCATGTATGGCATCAGAGGAAGAGATGGAGTGAAGAACAGAATGGAATAAAGAAGAGAATGGAATGAAGAAGAGAATGGAATGGCATCAGGGAAACGAACTGCACCTCTAGCTGCTAAGGCCGGCCCAGGGTGTGTGTGTGACACAGTTTGGTTCAGATCAGAGATTCATTTCCGTCCAGTTTTCTCTTCCTTTGACACCCTCACTTTGGTATCGGAAAAGAGTTTCAGAGTATCGATGTGTTCGATTATAAGCGAATTATATCTAAACTCAAGCAGGGAAGGTTTTGATGACATTTCCACCCAATACGAGAGAGAAAGAGAGAGAGAGAGAGAGAGAGAGAGAAAAACAACATAGGTCACTGTAAGCGCTACTGCCGACGCAATTTCGGAGACTAAACCTTAAAAAAAAAAAAATTGTGCTCTCGTTCGTCGACAGTACTGATGAATTTTGTCCTATCTCTCCCC
>JAWQUT010000353.1:464782-482289 GCA_033807755.1 Ellobium chinense | reverse complement strand
CACATTCCCACCTTGTTACTGTCTCTGTGCAGCACTCCAAGCAGGAACTGTAGCGTGACGTTTTCGAAGAGTCACGTGACACGAATTGCAATGTCACTGTAACGTGAGTGATGCAGTCCAGATCTAAAACAACTAACATGGCGGAGTGACGAGCAGAAAGAATAACAAAACCCTACAGACATTCGCTGAATTTATTCTCCTGCTCGCTGTGCTATACCAAATACCATCTAATAGAATACGTAACTGACGTCATGTGTTCCTTTAGGTTGTTATGATGTGACGTGGTGTGGGTTACTGAAAAGCACAAACTGGCATAAGCAAAATATGAGCAATAATAAGGAAGCGTATTGTAGAATTATTATGTCTATAATATCAACACGTGATCATCTCTATCACTAAAAGATTTACACTACATTTCACGTCATAACAGTTAACCATTACTGGATACTCCGACAAGCGAGGTGACGTGACTATAATATGCTTCCACCTTTCTATTTTTTTTTCCTGGAAATATTTATTTTTTTCCCTTCCCATGATAAGTAAAAAAAAACTAGAGAATTCTCTAAAACTGTGAGGTGATTCTCAGAATGCCTTACAGTGAGGAGCGGAATCGAAAACGAATCGATACTCTCAAGAACTGGCGCAAAACAGAAAAGTATCGATACGTTTGAACATTCAGATATCAGCTGGCGACACTCACACTTGCCATGTCGTCACTTCCGGCCTGCCGTACATGGCGGCCATTTTCTATGGTAATCAGCTGTCACTCATTCAGTGGAGAGGTAGAAAGTGGAATAGANAGGGGGGTGGGGGGGGGCAGGGGAAGGAACGGAGGGGAAGAGTGCATTAGTTATTGATTGGTGAGGAGGTATCTGGAAACACAACAGATGATGGCTGTGCAGTAGAAAAGTGGCTGAGAAATTTTAGAGGGAAGGACAAACCAAATATTTCATTTGTTGTGGAGTAGAGGGGAAGGTTCAGATCTGATTGGGATTCTATTTCAACATTATGTCGTATTTGACAAATCATGTCATTTGATATTTTGGTATCATTTTGTTTATAAGTTGTGAAGATGCTAATGACAGCATCCGGAATACAAGTGACGTACGAGTTCCAAACAGAAAAATAACGGGTAACAATAACGTAAAGAATTAGATTTCTTCATACGAATAAAAAGCTGCGCGCGATCCCGTTTCTGTCTTCGAATTTTGATCATGTGGAAAACCATGTCATAGGCCCAACCGGACGATATGTTATTTAAACGCCCATACATGTCGGACAGTAAAAAAAAAAACTTTTAAAACATCATCAGCTCGGCATAGATGTCAACAACTGTACACATTTAGACATTTGAGCTACACTGTTTACCATACATCTACTACAACAACGCCAGGTTTTCCTCCTCCCAAGAGGCACTATTACACCCTAAAGACGGACACTGGTGACTGAGAGATGTTGATACCGGCCGAGATACGTAACTAGGGGAAGATGGAATGAATACTTCGCTTTGGTGACAGAAACGGATGGTGATGGTGGTGTAGTGGTGGTGTTGGTGTGAGGAGGGGGGGNACTCTTTACACAATGCAGAGATGACGTCAGTATCATTATTTCGCCTGCGTAGGTGTGACGCCACATTACGGATGTCCGTGATTACTTTTTCACAGTTTAGAATAATGTCGTTTGACGCTTTTTATCACGTAGATATAACATCATATTAAAAATGTGTCCATATGCCTCAGTCATTATAGCTGGTGTCATATTTCGAAAGACTGTAGGATCCTTTACATATATACAGTACTAGTCTCATGGTGGATCAGGGGGGAGGGGGGTGGGGGGGGGCAGGGGAAGGAACGGAGGGGAAGAGTGCTTTAGTTATTGATTGGTGAGGAGGTATCTGGAAACACAACAGATGATGGCTGTGCAACAGAAAAAATGGCTGAGAAATTTAGAGGGAAGGACAAACTAAAATGTCATTTGTTGTGGAGTAGAGGGGAAGGTTAAGGTCTGACTGGGACATCGTCTGTTTCAACATCATGTCGTATTTGACAAATCATGTCATTTGAAATTTCGGTATCATTTTGTTTCTAAGTTGTAAAGATTCTAATGACAGCATCCAGAATACAAGTGACGTACGAGTTCCAAACAGAAAAATAACGGGTGACTATAACGTAAGGAATTAGATTTCTTTATACCAGCTGCACGCGATCCCGTTTTATGTCTTCGAATTTTGATGATGTGGAAAACCATGTTACTGACCCAACCGGACGATATGTTATTTAAGCGCCCACACATGTCGGACAGTGAAAAAAAAACACTTTTTAAACATCATCAGCTCGGCATAGATGTCAACAACTGTACACATTTAGACATTTGTGTTGCACTGTTTACCATACATCTACTACAACAACGCCAGGTTTTCCCCCTCTCAAGAGACACTACAACACCCTATAGACGGACATTGGTGACTGAGAGCTGTGATGTATAGACAGGCCGAGATACGTAACTGGGGGGAAATGGAACTAATACTTCACTTTGGTGACAGGAACGGATGGTGATGGTGGTGGTAGTGGTGGTGGCGGTGTGAGGAAGGGGAGAGGTGAGAAAGACTAAGAAGAGGTGACATGGCCATTAGTCGGAAAGGGGGGAAGGGGGAAGAGATAGGAAGAAGGGGCACCAACAAAATGGCTATGTTGAGTCGATGGAGATTGGGACACAGTTTGTGTAACGAATTTCTTAATTTAGTAACAAGGGAGACATGATGGTCAAACGAATCAACAGTGCACCATGTATAGGGGAGGGTGAAAGGCTGATATGATGAAGATGTAGCGAACAACTTAGCAAGCTGGCCATTAAAAAAAAGAGAGAAAAAAGGGAGGGGAAAGGATCATCGTCATAATACCACTACTTTTAGTCCATCCCTAACAAAGCTGGAAGACGACATGACGTCAGGATCTCGGAAGAAAACGCTCTTTACCACAGCAAATACAATTTAACATTTAGATGTGTCAGCTGAAGAGGCAGTTCTATAATAGCATTTTGTCCAGCAAGAAAGTTCTGTAATGTCTCTGTTAGAGTTGCCAGACAATTAACTGCTGCTCACGTTGATTGCGATTTTTCTATGCCAAACGTAAGACAAGTCATATGATCACACAGAATCCGTAGGCTATAATTATTATGTCACTATAATGTCTGACAATACAGTTGTTCACAGGACATGTTCTACAGCCTTAATTTTATTTGTTCCACTGATCGACGACTGGACACTCTTTATTATACATTTTTTCAGTGTTGTGTATCGGATTTAATGACATTATTGAAACACCAGTAGGTATATTACTGTTTACATCTAACATAATAAGGAGTTTTTTTGTCTCTTTTTTTTGTTTAATTTGGGATCTCTTACGGATTTTTAGGACAGAGGTGAGTAGGTGCAATTATGAAATCTCCTGGTGTAAGATTCATAATTATTACAGGTTCCGACCTAGAATCAAATGTGATGAATTCCATGTTTAGTCATCTTCGTACACGGCAATGAGATCGTAACAACAAGAAATGCCACATCTTCATGTCTCACTTTGCAAAAAGATCCGAAATTGAAAATAAAAATTCTTCAGTTTGTCAGCTCGGAAGAGAAACTTTGACGCCATTCGCTAGTTCGCTGAGCTTGAGGACAATTACATGAGTAATCGAATTTTGTGTGCATCACCGGGTCGACTCTGATGGTTCATAATGGATACACTCTCATACACGCACGGCGGGAAAGTGTCAGGGTGAGCGACAACGTAACGCTGCTGGTGAGCGAAGCAAAAATATGCACGCTATGACGTCATGAAGTGAGTGGACATGAATAGATGCTCTCACGGGGGAAGGTTGCAGTGAAACTTGGGGAAAATGGGATGGGCGTTGTCAGCCTAAAGAACGATTACTCGGTCAATACTTGGGCCTGAATCTGCATAACTGCACTCTGAACAATTTGTTCTATATTCTTTCTTTTGTTCTAAACGCTACATACTGTACTCTGTTGTTTAGTCTGCTCATTAGAAACTCCATTCCAGAACTTCATTAAATTTATACCTAAAACTCAAAAATAATTAGTCACGGTTTTTGACCCTCTAATATGTGGCCCCAGTCCTGTGAAATTTTACGGTAATTAGTTGGGTCTAGAGTAGATGTGTTTTGTGACGTCACAAACCCACCGAGACCCACCTGGTCAGACATCATTGTTTCCGACTTATAATGGAGGGGACGGAAAAAAAATCTTGAATTATTACCGGTCAGCAATGACAATCTTAGTTTTACCTTGTTAAACATCAGCAGCGCCTTTAAGAAAGCTCTCCGTTTGTTATTCAACCCGTTAATGAGCAAGACATGAAAGTACAGCAAATAGACATCTTGTTAAAAAACAGTGTTTACATTTATCGAATTCGGAAACGTAGCGTGACATGTCCTCTATGGGGACGGAACAGATGAAACAAGAAATAACTTCATGATACGTCGTAGATATGTTGTATTGTAATCTCTGCAGTTAAATCACATATTTGTATAATTATCTTTATTTGCGAGACGTTTTCATGGTCTTAGAACACATAGCTAAATGCACCAATTTTAAGCTTTTAACAAACGATAAAAATCAGGTCATTCTTATTTGTCTCGGGCTAAATTAATTGTATATTTGGAGATCAAATGTGTGAGGGATTTTGTTGTAACCGTTGAAAGTCAAAATCGGGGAATCTCTCCCTCCCCACTTTTCCGTCTTATGCACATAGTTGGTGTGTTCTGAACTGGAAATCAGTATGTCTTTGGGAGAGAGAAACCATGAGCACTTGACGAGAGGCTTCGAATCATTATATTTCCAGGTCCAGCCAGCCGAGGGCGAGACTATTTACTTTCTAGTTCTCCTCTATTCTCTCATGTCTCTTAACACTTTTAGAGTACAGACCCAGAATGCCGGGAGGTAAATGTACTTAGTGACTTCTACGTGTTTGGAATTATGCCCCTTTAGATTGAACGTCACCAGAAACTCAAAACGGTTTGTCGCGTTAAATGTTCGCTAACAAGAACACTTCCGTTTTCTTTTATTTCTTTCTTTCCCTGAACGTTTTCCGCAATTCCCTTTCTCTCTCTCTCTCTTTATGTCTCTTCATCCTTTCCTCTCTCTCTCTCCATCTTGTGTCCTGTCGCTCTTTCAGCTCTCTTTTCCACCATCTCTACATTTGATTTCCTGTCGTTGCCTTAAGTTGTAGGATTTTCTGCTCATCGTTCTTATTTTTTCTCTCTTATTATGCCTTCCATCATTCTCTCCTTCTTTTTCTCATATTCTCTCTCTCTCTCCCCTTCTCTCTCTATCTCCTCATCTCCTTCTGTTTTCAGTCCAATCAGCCGAAGGTTCTCATCCGCTTAGCTCGGCCTTTTGCTTGTGGTAATCCCCAGCTCATTTACGGTCTCTTTCCCTCGTTTTCTCTCTCTCTACTTCAAGCAACTTCCTGTGAGGAAACGGTATACGGCAGTAGAGGAACAGACCCACTGCTGTCTACAATACCCAGTCTTCTCATTTCATGAAATCTGAATATCAGAAGACCAACGTAGAACACTGAAAAGATCAAGGGTGTTCTAGTTCTAGTTCTTTTAAGTTCCGCAATCATGAAAACAAGAACAGAAACTGATGGTAACTCATAGCTGCTATTTTTACCCGTCCCTGCCACAAGTGCACTGTACATAGTAGACACGCGAACGGATTATGGAAAGGACAGCGAGTGAGTGAAGTAAGGGACTACATGACACATGACGTAGTAACCATGAGATACTCATGTATTTGAAAACTGCTGTAATGCACTGTTCGCATAATGGCATCGAGCAGTTAATAATTAGTATTATTTTGATATAAACCTCAGAAATAGTGTCATTTAATTGCACCTGCGGCTTTATAAAATATTTTCTCCGTAAGCGGTATGTTGACGGAAGGGCAGAACTTTGATATCATCATACGACAGATCTTGAGTTTGAATCTTGCTAGTGGAAGGGTTTTCTTTGGGTGTTGATTGTAATGTTTAAAAAGTATCTTCCTGCGGGCAGTCTGACAAAAGTTCAAGTCTTGTGTCTAATATAGTCATGACTGTGCTGAAAGGTGACATTAGAAACTAACTCAAAGAAATAAATCTTATTCTTCTGTGAGTTGCGTCTCTGGCATTTTTCCTGCGTCAATTTCTTTCTCTCCCTCTCCCACAATCTCCTACACTACTTCCATGTGCCTAGAGCTACACTCTACTCCACTACTCTCCAATCCCTCCAGTTTTCTCTCCATGTCCCCTTTCCTTATAACCCCCTCACCCCAATCCTTCCCTGCCCCCTCTCCCCGCTCACCCTTCCTGCCTCCCACACTTCGGCTGAAGGGCGGGTGCTCACGTGTTTCCCTCCTCCGACAAAACAGCTCACATCCTGCTCAGGTTTTCCTGAGAATATCAACTTTGACTCTTCATTTTTCCACCACTTACGGGTGATTACGTTGTGAAAATGTTGATGCACAATTCTTACCACAAATAATATCTCCAAGTATCCGGGTCACATCAATATTGCACGTAATTCTCATCAATTTTACATGCAAGTCTCAAAGCTGAGTTGTCAATCACTACACCAAGCGCTACTTTGCCGAGAAATTATGACACACACTACTCTTCGCTTCAAATTGGTCGTAAAATACAGTTGTCGCTTCGCCGATACTTTCCGGTAATTACAAAATATCGGTGGTGTAAAGAATAATGTCGTAACGGAACATTTATGGAATTCGAAGAAAGCAGTACCGCTCGGCGTCAAGGAAGCCACCTGTGGTATTTGCCATTTTTAATGTATGGCCCAAATTTGTGTGGCATTTCCCATTTCCACTTTTCTATGATTGATCGTAAAATTCTGCCTTCTATTGATTGATGACGTCACGCAGTGTTACACCGTCCAGCATTGTATCAACGAATAAACACGTACAATGTAGTCATCCAGGGGCGTCCCGTTCATTTCATTGGGGGTAGAGGAGTGTGCAGGTTCACTAAAATGCCACTGTACTTCAGTGATTTAAAGCAAAAATCTCCATGTAGCAGACAATTAAATTTTAGTCACTTAATATCTCTGTCATAGAATGGATGTCCTCGCTAAACATTTAGAATTCCGTATTTCATAATACATGCAGTGAATGTTGTTTATCTTCTCCTCACAGTTGGTAGTAAATTTCTAACATTAGTTAACTCGATACTCCTTGCTGTTCACGTAAGTCTTTTTGTGAGAGTAGGTCAACAGTGTATGAGTTTGTTCCTGGTATCAGTTCTAATGAGTGGTCACTCGGTCAAACCTAGGACTGCTGAGACGGCGGATTCATTTTCTGTCTGCTGCTCCAGGGACGAGGATCAGTTCTGTTGTGGACACTGGTCAGTTTGGTCAGTTGTGGTTCTCTGGACACTGTGGTCACGCAATCACACACTTCCCGTGACTGAATAGCTATCACCGACACCCTCACCCAAGGGCCATTTGGAAGTTGTTAGTGGATTTGTTGGTGGATAAATGGATGGAGGAAGAAAGCGACGGAAGAAGAAAAGACAGAGAGAAAGGACAGATGTGGAACTTCACTCGGTTCAAGCCGTTACTATCTCATCCCCGACCACCCAGCCATTTCTGGGCTCAGACATGTGTTAAACATAGACTTGGTAAGATGGGGCAATATAACTTTGAATGAAAGGAATGTCAAAAATATGAAGAGAGAGAGAGAGAGAGAGAGAGAGAGAGAGAGAGAGAGAGAGAGAGAGAGAGGGAAAGAGAGGGTTAGAGTTAGAGAGGGACAGGAAGACAGACGAGAAGGAGGACTGAACGGATAGAAATGTAGAAAAGAGTTAAAGGATGGGAGGAAAAAAAACAAGAAAAAGAGAGAGATAGAGAGAATGAAAAGAAAACGTTGGGAATCAACAGTGGGATAGAGAGATGTATAATAAGGGAACAGACAAAGTGAGAAACAGTTTGGTAAAAAAGAACAACATCCATAAAACAAAAAGAGAGAGAGAGAGAGAGAGAGAGAGAGAGAGAGAGAGAGAGAGAGAGAGAGAGTGAGAGAGAGAGAGAGAGAGAAATGGTGAAATAAAGGTAGAGAGTGAGAGAGATGTACAAGGAAAAAGGAACAATCAGTACGATAGACATTAATGTGAAAAGAGGGGATGGAATGACAGAGAGATACAAAAGACAGAGAATGAGAGAAAGAGAGAGAGAGAGAGAGAGAGAGAGAGAGAGAGAGAGAAAGAAGGCATAGCAAGAAGAAATAAACTGACACTATATGACACAGACAAGGTGACAAAGTGATGCTTGAATAAAGTTGATCAAAGAAACAATCTGTAAAATACAGTCAGTTGTGACGTTATACTTGATGTTCTTTGTCTCATGATAGACATTTCTCTCTGACATCAGACTGGTTTCCATCACTCATTTCAGGCACTTCCGCACGCGATATTATCTACAACCTTTTCACATAAAAGGGGATTAGAAAACACTCTAGAATGTTCCGTACCTTCTTATTTTTTCTCATTTCCTGAATCCTCTACTTAATTTTTATTTTGTTGGAAAGAGTTTACTGGTTGGACAATCAACATACTTTGCCAATATTCTGGCCGGGTTGCAGATTTAACGAACACGTTTTTTTTTTCCGAGTTACCGCCTCTTTCCGACTGCCCGGGTTTTCAGGTTATTGAAACCAAATTGTTTTTTCTTCTTTCAGCTCTATTAACATTTTGTGTTATTCTACATAATTATACCACTGTGATTTCGGGAAATTTTTTCAATGGAAGTTAGAGTAATTTTTTTTTTTGCCCGATCTTTTAACGGGAAGAAAAATGGGGGTAACGCCCAAACTTTTTCACAATTCTCTTTAAAAAGAGGTCACCTCAAATTCTGATTTGGTCTCCAATTTTCATTTGGCTGGTTTTGACCGCGTGCTAATACATAGGCCTACACACCTTACCTAGAAGGGTCAAACTGTGCCTGAAACTTTAACATTGGATGCTTTATTTTGATCACATGTCACTTTACACAATTCTACACTCTGACACTGTCTGGCTGGGTCCCAAAAAAGGAGGATTTCATATATTAGCGGATTAACTGGGTTGTACAAAATGAGTAATTTGCCCTTCTAATAGGTGTCAAGAACTTTCATCCAAAGTTTCAATACTAACATTCACTGACACCAGCCACCGACTATCTAACTAAGTGGATTATCATGCTGACTGAGAACATGAAGAAAGAACATCATACTTACTGAGAACATGAAGAAAGAACATCATACTGACTGAGAACATGAAGAAAGAACATCATACTGACTGAGAACATGAAGAAAGAACATCATTATGACTCGGAACATGAAGAGACTCAACATCTATATGACTTCTGTCCTTTGTTTTTTCTTATCATGTTTGACTGAGCTACAGACTCACTCTAGAAATGGCGTGAAGAAGCAATGCATTCACAGTTTCCCAGTACCTGGCTATAGGCAGTGAAAAATATTGTCCAGATGCCAATCATAAGAGTCCAGTTATAAAACCAGCGACCTGTCTGGTGCCTAGGGGATTGAGAATATAATGTAGTGATCTGGCCTACCAAGGAAATAAAGTGAAGTGGCGTTTAGAGAGGAGGGGTTGCCTGGACACAAAACTATTAGATCTCATTATTACAGGAATTGTTATATAACACTGCATGACAGACATTAAATATCATGGCATGTCTAACAGTGAGATGTTAGGGTGTGTGTGTGTGTGTGTGTGTGTGTGTGTGTGTGGGGGTGGGTGTGTGTGTTTGTGTGTGTGTTTGTGTGTGTGTGTGTGTGGGTGGGTGTGTATGTACGTGGGTGTGGGTGTGTCTGGGTGTGTTTGTGTGCATGTGTGTTGGTGTGTATGTGCGTGTATGTGGGTGTGTATGTGTGTGTGTTTATATATATGTATTTGTGTGTGTGTGTGTGTGTGNTAGTTCTCACAAAAAGAGGTTTGGGATGGGGGGAGGGGGAGGGTGGAAGAAGGGGAGAGTGATTATACTGCGTGATTTACCTTCTACTAACATCAGCAATTTCTATTATAAATGCCACAACTTGAAGTTCTTTTTTTCCTTATTGGTTCTCTTGGCGGGATGAAAAATTCAGTTCACCAACCCGACCAGCTTCTGGACTCTGTCACAAGCGATATAGCCCAGACTGATAAATTTAAATCAAACGTTCACAGGGGGTGTAAGCGGCGGGGAGAGGGGTAGAGGTGGGGTGGAGGGGATAGGGAGATGACGAGAGCAGGTTGAAATGACGCTTAGTCGTTGTCCAAATGTTGTACTGGCGATAGTGAAACAACGCGTTCTTTGCGTCTTTTTCGTAACATTGGAATTCCAGATATTTCAAGCCATCAAATTCTTCAGCTCAGACCAACAACATTTTCACTATGCTGTTGTCTTCGTTTATTGAAGCAACCACCGATTAAGTTTGAAAACAAAATCCAAAGACCAATATTGTCCTTTGAGTATCGTTCTACATAGGGGCAACCATCGACGCGTACTGTAATATCCGCCTGGAGGTATCGCGGGCAAAGGAGCTTTTTGTACCAGATCGGATCTTTCATCGTGTTGGATATTATTTTCTGGGCCAGTAAGCAACTGGAAAGCAGGGGAGGCCAAGAGTTTATTGACAGCTCGTTAGAATCGCCGAGAGGAAAGTCAAGAGGAACATTTTTGCTTACACTTCATTACGCTGGAGGAGCGAGTCATGTCATGTTGGAAGATATCGAGTACCATTTCATTCAGGTATCGAACTGCAAAATGCCCTGGGTAAACATGAGGTTACTGGTATTAAGAGGATTGTCAGTAATTGGAATCGACTTTGATCATTATTATGAGTCCACACAGTTTTCTTGATACCGATTTGTAGAGCTCAACTGAAGATTACAAAGAGCAAAAAATCGCCCGGTGCTAGTTCATGTTTTTGGTAGAGATTCTCACACATCAAACATTTATTTTCTTCTTCCTCTTGAAATCTATGGCCTTTTATCTTCCGGTGTCTCGTGTAACCAATCACAGGCCGCGTCTCGCCTCGGGAATACCAGCCAGCTGCCCTCGCGTCTTTCAAGTCCATCCTTGATATTTGCCAGTCCTTTGGGCCAACGATCTTCTCCACACTTTTAATTTAAAAACCTGTGAAATTCTGAGAAAGCATGGGTGGCTTTGAACGTGTCTTTGTATGTCTGAATGTGTGTTGTGTCAGCGCTGATATCGGTTCTTTTAAAATATGGAAAGGGGGAGCGAAAAGATACGAAAAAAGAAGTTTGTCTGAATATATTGACCCCTGGGAGCACCAGTAATGATTGCACTGAAAGGCCAAAAACATTGTGTAATGCCAAATATCTTTCTGTAGAATATTATACCGGCACCTGTTCTTGGCTTCCAAAATGTCAGAGAAAATACGTTTTTGGGACCTCCTGTAAAATGTGCAAAAATGGACTTGAGAAACTTGTGTTCCTAGGGGTCGATATTACATTTAATGTGATAGCTACAACAACAGAAAGCAATGTCCATTATTATATAAATTAAATGTAGAACATATATTTTCAAGTTTATTTAGTCCAACGAGAAGATAAGTGTGGAATGTTGAAAATGACCAGGCAGACAAAGTCGACAGCAGTCTAGGGTGCTATCGACATGTACTTTGTCAAGAAAAACATTGATAACGTCTTTCAGTGGGCCATCATATTTTAGTCAGAATTTGTAAAACTGTCAACCCATCATATTTCGTCATAAGTAGCACAAATCTCCATTTTAAATCTACCGTCTTCCTGAGGATCTAGTTCTTGTTCACTGGGCATTCCTATTAAGCGAGTATCGATTAAACGGCTCAAAAAGTATGTAGCGGATGTAGTTAGAGAGTGCAGCTTATCTGTTCCCAGAATGTCTGACCTCTGCACGAGATTCTGACGGTCTGAGAAAGCCGATTATAAAGATCCAAAACTGCCCAGTGGGCCCTGGAGCTAATTATAATGGTGTTAGTGACAGGCATGTACTGACCACATCACCACCACTATGTATACTGACCACATCACCACCACTATGTATACTGACCACATCACCACCACTATGTTCCACATTGTTTGAAATTATCCAGCATCTCTAAGGAATGTACTAATCAGGAATGTAGAGTCTCGATTTCTATATGAGTATCGATATTTTTTATAGCAGTATTACAACGATTGTGAACAGATCTCGATTAGGCGAAAATAATTTATGCGAACGAGTCTGATGATTGATTGAGTTTCGATTCGTAAATTTTAAGATTCATGTAAGATAATGGTTCTGTTAAGGTTTGGAGCAAAATAAGAAAAGAGAGAGCTTTCCGAGAAATCGTCTGAAGTGGTTTTTGTCTTTCCAAAATCGTTCTCTTAACCTGCCCCAAACCCTGATCTTATCACATTTTGGGAAAGTGTCAGGATTTTGCTGCCTGGATGATTTCTACTGAACTTACTTACAAGGATGAGTATCGGACTGCTGAATGAGTATCGGACATGAATGATACTGTTGGAATTGAACGAATGAATATCGACTGAACTGCAGTGTCGTTATGTCGGCTCTCTCGCAGGAGTCTTTCTATCTAGTCGGCTCAAATTTTACCCGAGTAATATCACCACGTTGTGATCTTATTTTCCTTCTAGATCTATTTCCTCTCGTGATGACAAGTCGCTCATTTTACCCACGATGTGATCAGAGAGGATTTAGGACATTGCACGGTGGGATATCTAGATCTTTAATCTCAAGGGGCGATCTCAAAATCGATCATGTTGACATGGCTAATCCTAGGCCAGTTTCCTGGTTTACCAACATTTCCATGATAAGATTTGTGACCGCGCTACAGAAGTCGAGCGTCCGCGAGAAAATCGGGATTACTTACAGCATTTTGTAAGCTAGATCTAGGTCTACATAAAGTAGTTATTCCCAAATTCCATACAAAGTTATCTAGCGCATGAATTCCGCAACTATCCGCAGACTGGCCCCACAAATCTAAATAAAATAAATATAACAACTGCTGATTATGGTCTTATTCTTGGAAAATGACCTCCGTGTCAACACAGATGCATTGTGAGATGTTCGACATCTTGTAAGAAAAACCAAAACGCTGATTCAGAAAATTATGGATTCAGAGACCACCATCCATACAGAGTATGCCAGATTTTCAAGGAATTGAGAGTTCCAGTTGGCGAGGGTGTACAGTATTTACAAACTTCCTTTTCCACATTTACATCATTTTTCTCACTGGCCATACATTACTGTATCGGGTTTAGAAAGCATTGGAGAGAAATTTAAATATTGTTAAATCTTGTTGGGCTGAATTTTTCTCTTTTAAAAATTATTTTCTGCCTACCTCATGTTTTTTTTTATTTTTATTTTTTTAAAAATCCATCTTGAGCGTCAAATCTGGTTTCCTTACTTAAAAATGGAGAGGAGTTTCTTATTAACGGCTTTTCTATCCCCGAGGAGTGAATGAGGAAGAGGCTTTTATGTTTGTGATATTGCTGAATACGCCTATTCGCAACCCGCTTAATCACGGCCCGACATTCTTCCGATTTATTACAGACTTAAATTCGTGAACAAATAATATCCCTTATTTGCTTCCAAATTGACGTCCAACCTAATGTGACATAGTTTTAAGGAGTAACTTTCAGTCAGTACAGGTTACAGCAACTTTTCCATGCCCCTATCAAAATTCAGTTAAGCGGAGTGGATTTTGCTTCTATGCGGGAACCTCTTTAAGAGGATGTTACACTGGAATAGATTCTAACCGGGTTATTCTTCCACGGGAAAGATTATTAGATTTTGATGAAAACCTGCCTCGATAAAGGCTTCAAGCGAGCACGCATTATAGTAGGGTGAGCCTTGATCGACGGCGAGGAGNGCTATGTGAATAAGGAAGACTGAAAGAAATCAGCGAAACGAGCAAGACGTCAGAGATTTATCGGTGATACGAACAAAAAGTAAGAGATTTAGGGATACAAAAAGGAATGCAACATGCTGACAGTGACCTGAAAGGAATAATATGTAGATAACGGCGAAAGGACAGGAGAAGAAATGAGAGAGAGAGAGAGAGAGAGAGAGAGAGAGAGAGAGAGANGAGAGAGAGAGAGAGAGAGATAGAGAGAGAGAGAGAGAGAGAGAGAGGAGATGAAGAAAGGAGGAGTGTGACAAAACAAAGTGGACAAACAAACATTCAAACGGACAAACAGATACATTCTCAAAGGCTGACAGACGGATGAACTGATGGACGGAGTTAGAACTTACAGTGGGAGGATAGACAGGCAGATAGACTGACAGAAGAGATGAACTGGTAGATAAAAGACAATAGTCTATGTAATACGAACTTTCCGAACAGACAACAAAGCAAAACCACCAGGCACTCAACGGGACACACAAACATAAAGCCAACTAAACAGAATCACACAAAGACAGACATGCAGACGCTCAGACAGAGAGAGACAGACCCATAGCATGACATTTAAAAAACCCATGAAAAACAGCACCGCCACAAGTCGTGAGACGCACTAGAGAATTAAATCAGCCTTTAAACTCGGGCTGACAACTCTATTTGCCGGTAACTCAATAGCCAGAAAAACATGAACGTCTGTTTCTGCTTTGGTGTCCGAGATAATTGAAAAATGGACCAAGAATTCCTGGAGAATATTCTACTACAGTTCTTTCCACCATCATCCCCCCCCNCCCCCCAACCTCCCCCCGAAAAAAAAAATAAAGTCACAGCTTTTAAAGACGACGAGTTGGGACGTCATAAAACAGATGTCACTGGAGGTAACATTTTCCTTCTTGTCTTGTTTGTTTCGGTCCACGCTGCTTTCTGCTGTTATAACGATGATAATAACCTTTGGTTCTGAAAGACCAGTATTTAAGTCTGGCTTTAAAAAAGGACGTATCTCTGAGAGACCGAAAAAAATTGTCTAGGTCTGTATCATGACTATGTCAGGAATCCTGGGGAGTAGAACGTTACAGGCTGGGGAGAAAAGACTCCCAGGAGTTTAAAGAAAGAAACAGACTAAACAAAACATATTTTAAAGTATGTATGCAGGTTTTTTTTTTCTGGCTTTAGAAGTGATCCTTTTAACTGGTGACGGAGAAATTTCCGAAAATTTAATTTTTAATTATTTAATTTGGCTTGTTTATCGAACGGCCATCTTTACAGGTCGGATTTTCAGTACTTATATCTTCCGTTTCTTGTGAATGCTGTCAAACCACGTCAGGGAATTTATCGCCCATGTACGTCCTCTGGTGTGTCACTATCACCGATGCCAACAAGCTGATTGCACTTTCTACTACAGTAATTAAAAACAGAAAGCTTTTATTTACTGATTGCAGTATTTATTCGGCGGAACATGCATACAGTCTGCAAGTTAAGATTTCTAGTAGTATCTTTTCTATTCGTGTGAGCTTTAACGCTGTTAGGTCTCTCCCCCCCCCCCCCCCNCCCCCCTTTGCTGAAAGTCACCGACTATTATTTTTAGATCTGGGGACACAGATTTGTAGAGATGCGATGGTATCAATTTCCAAAATATCGAGGATAAAGGACCAAACTATCCTATCGTGATATTGCAGGTTTTCACCGGAAGCAAAATCATCACCATAATACGTGTAAACAAAGATTATCGTTTAAATTTTGTCGTAAGAGGAAGTGCTGTGCTGTGAAATGTATAAGAACCGCCATGAATTTTCTTCTGCAAATTCTAGTGTGACCTGTATGATTCATGAATTTCACTTGTTTAGATACGATAGTTGAGAAGCTTCAAGTTTAGCTCATCTTTTTGAAAGATAGTCTTACCGTACCTGCTGTCCTAACGACGTATACAGTTGTCACAGATTGCAAAAAGCTTGAAAAGCAAAATCTCATAACGTCCTTGACGGTAATCTGGTTGCAAATTATTGGCAGATTTAAATTAATAATATCTAACTTACGTTTTCAGGTTACAGTTACGTCGTTTTCACATAAAGGTGACAATGGACAGCCTCAGTATATAATATATATTTTTTTTTGTAATTTAAATCTATTGATTCATTACTTACGATAGTTTGGCCTCTTACCCATGTTATCTAAAACATGCACATTGAGATATGGTAATAGCAAAGCAGATTCAAGAATAGAGAATATATGGAAAGAATGACTTGTTAACATCTTTATACATCTGTACAGACACAGTGACTAGAGCACGTAGCAGTTTTGCCCACATGTGCTGAGTTTAGGGGTCCCTAGCCTTTGTCTTGGTGGGTTTTTTTTGCCCTCCCACAAGTCTTGGTACCTTTAAAAACTGCCTTACAGTCGCCCCCACTTCGTCCCATTACCAACGCTTAGACCTCCATGTAGGAGTTTTCCTTTCTTTATTTCCAATCTGTCAGTTTAGTGTTTCCAATATCTGCTTACTTCCCTTTGATCTCACGGCCCCTTGCGGTGGAATGGTAGGAACAGTATTAACAATCAATACAAGAGAAATAACTCTTTAACAGCCAAGAGTGCTCTTTCCCTGCCTCATAAGTCCTCTTCATGTCCAGTCTTGAGATGAAAGGTCGTCAGATCAAGGGTTAAAGGTCACAATAATGTCAGAACTAAAGGGTTTTTGAAAATGACATAAAACAGAGGACATACGTATTCAGGGACAGGCGAACTCTAAGGTGCGAGAGAGAGAGAGAAAGAGAGAGAGAGAGGGAGATAGAGAGAGAGAAAGAAAGAGAGAGAGAGAGATAGAGAGAAAGAGAGAGAGAGAGAGAGAGAGTATATATTGTTTTCTCACAGTACACTTTGATATTACACAATAATATTTGTATTGATCACAAATATTAATATTTTTATTTAACATTAAAATGGTTCTGAATGAATTATAATATTCCAAAATTCCAATACAAACTTAAGACCTTAAGAATTTTGCCATCTTCATGCTAACAAAATAATGTCACGGGACACTGTTATAACGGCAACTTTAAATATCCGATCACATCGTTATTACCGAGTGTTATTGTTGTCAAAGTGTATGGCCATCATGTTCATTACCTTTAATGTCGGTGATTGTCAACCATAATAGTTCATGTTGTATTTAATCAACAGTGACGTCATCTAAAATCCCTCTCCCTTTCTTCCAAAATCTTCCTACTTCCTGATTCCTCTGCCAAGATGGCTGGCAGGCAATAAACGGCACCCTAGTTCATCTTACAGTCAGTTAAGTGGGTCCTGCAGTAAAGAAATCTCAGTGAGTTGTCTCCCTCAATATAATAAGATCTCATAATAGCCCAACAGTTATGGCCAAATGATGAGTGCTAAAGGAAGATATTATACACCATAAATAAACTCGGCCAATATCCCATCCCAATATTCTGCTGGCCAAATATGACATTCACTCATAAACCTGGCACTGCTCTGTTAACCCCTGACCTTTCCCTTTAACTCCCCAGCCCCCCTGCCCCCCAATTTTCTTGCCCCCTCC
>JAWQUT010000353.1:412945-426439 GCA_033807755.1 Ellobium chinense | reverse complement strand
TGATTGATTGATTGATTGATTGATTGATTGATTGATTGATTGATTGATTGATTGATTGATTGAATAAATCTGTTAAATAATTTGTTCACCCAAAACTTAAACAAAATATCATTAGTTTTACTTGTTTATCATAATATGTTAATAATTCAACATGCCAATAGGGAGAGCTAAAGCAGACATTTTAAATAAAGTGCCCATGGACGCAGGGAATAGACTACGTATTGTTTAATGGCTTCCAATATCATGTGATGCCCAGGGAAATGGAGTAGACAGAAGCTATATAGCTGGAAACGTTTCTTTGATCTTTTAAATCTTGAAGGGACAAAATGTCTCTACTCAGAGATATATCCAACTGTAGGAACGCCCACACAACAGAAATTTGAGCTTCGGCCTTGACCAGTGACCCAGTGACGTCATATTAAACAAACAAAGGCTGACACCTGGGAACACGGCTTGAGGCGGTCATCACCAGCTGTCAAGGCTCTTTGGCAAAGTCTCCAACGGAAAAACACGACTGCTATTTCCATTCTATCACTGTTTTCTTTTGTACCTTGTCAAAAGCGTTTTAAAACACTAGACTATTTTCATGAGGATGTATTGTTAGTGAGAAGACCAACATAAGTTATACTCCTTCATGAGGAAGTGCAGTGCAATGCATGTACAATGGAACCACGATAAGAAGTTTGCCTTCTGCGCATGGAAATAACATACGTTTTTATAGAAGTGTTCTTTATTTTGACGTCTGTTTGAATAGTCCAATGATAATCAATTTGTGAAGCGAAATGTATACGTAAAATGTATATATGTCAAGTGAGTACTCATATCGAGGATTCACTGTATTTATCCTGCTCTCAAGCGTTTGTATCTTTCTCAGAATGTAGTACTGTTTTTACGAATGATCTATAACGCACGGGAGTGGGTGTAAACGTGAAGGAACACACTATCGTTCTCCAACTTCCTTACTCCTCTTGTCTTATACAGCCAGGCGTATTTAAAAGCCCATGATGTCCAGTTGAAAGGAACATGTTCCAGATTAACCCAGGCAGCAGACGACAACACAGCTGCCAGACTGTTTCCCCTCGTTTTGTATTTGTATAAGTTCCCACCCATTCCCACCCCTTCCTTCGCCCTTCGTCAACTTTTCCCCTCAATCCAACCTCGATGTGTCACCAATCATTGACCTTTATATGTATGGCGGTCCAGGAAAACCCGTCAAAATGGTCAAATTTTCTGAATCTCGATATCATTGTGTCTGTATTTCTCATTAATTTCTAAATAGGATGCTTTATCGTTCAGGCTTTGATATTTATTAAAGTTGAGATAAACATGTTTTAAGTTCATGATCTGACCGTATTCCATATAATATTGTCTTTGCTGTTATTAGTTTGAGATCGCACATGAATTCGGAGTAACTCTCAACGGAACTGTCCCTAAATTCTAAATAAGTTGACACCGAAATTCGCCCCTTGAGAGCCTAATCGTCTTAAATGCCAATTTCGGCGAAACTGACTTCTCACAGGATTAGGGTCATACAGTTTATTGAACCTTAATTTTTTTTTTTTTTTTATACGGACACCAAACCTTTACCTCAGTATTTCTCAAGAATCTGTCGGTTGCAACTACAAAAGTTGGGTTATTTAGGGGCGAACTAACTTTGAAATACAATCTGAAATGTGATGTTATATGACGTCAGTACAGACGAATTGAGATAAGATTTTTGGTACCGTTCTTTAAGAGAAAACCCTGTGCGAACCTTTGCTTGAGAGGTCAAGCGTGAAATTTGAGTAGGTCATTCAGAGAGAGAGTTAGTGATTTATTTTTAAACTGTTTTTGCTCGGCTACAATTTTCAATACTGGGTTTGGTTTCAGATACAAAAATATGGTCGCTCATGTATCGATACTGCTAACTGTAATCAGAACGATACATTATTATGTAAATGTACTCGGGCTGTTCAGTATTAGTATATTAAGTTCCGTGAACTCATCATTGAGTACAAAAATCGAACTACTTTTACAAAGCTCTAAATGTTGACTACGGTTTTGATACGACACGTGTTCATTAATCACTAAAAGCCAAGCATGTTTCATTCCAACAGCGACCATAAACAATTATAAAACTGATGCGTTGGAAACACGTTTGACAAACAAAGAAGGTAAAAGCGTTTTTGGGTTTTTTCTTTTCTACGATTATATCGCATATTGTTCTTTGTTCAATCTTTATCTGATTTTCGTATTAACAATGAGGTATTTTCAGTTACGCCACGTGATCTAGGGATTGCTAGGATATTTTGATAAATGACGAGCAATCATGCATGAGCAGAGCATGTAAACAAACCAACGTGTGAGCAAGAATTCCTAGGTCACGTGATGGAGCTGAAAATACCTAATAAGTTGGAAACACCTGTTAATAGCACAGAAACGTGTATTACAGGCTTATATAAGCATCGTTATTACGAACACGTACTATTTTATGTTAGAGAAATCTTATATTATATCATATTCCGTTCTCTGTACCATCCAGCCCACCCCTCTGATTACCTACCAATCAAGCTCACATGTTTATCTTATTTAATGCCTACCAACTAATCTAGTTATGGAAAACAGTTTCCTTACGGGGTAAATAAAGTCCTAGTTTCATTTTTGTATACCCCTACCAACTTTATCATTGTCCTTCCTTTCAAGCAAGCTGGAAAATAAGTAGCCTCCAACCACCCATCCTCGCACTCCACCAGTCAAAACTCAGCCCGCTCAACCAACCAATCAAGCAAGCAAGCAAGCAAGCAAGCACGCAAGCAAGCAAGCAAGCAAGCAACCAACCAANGCATGTTTCATTCCAACAGCGACCATAAACAATTATAAAACTGATGCGTTGGAAACACGTTTGACAAACAAAGAAGGTAAAAGCGTTTTTGGGTTTTTTCTTTTCTACGATTATATCGCATATTGTTCTTTGTTCAATCTTTATCTGATTTTCGTATTAACAATGAAGTATTTTCAGTTACGCCACGTGATCTAGGGATTGCTAGAATATTTTTATAAATGACGAGTAATCATGCATGAGCAGAGCATTTAAACAAACCAACGTGTGAGCAAGAATTCCTAGGTCACGTGATAGAGCTGAAAATACCTAATAAATAGGAAACACCTGTTAATAGCACAGAAATGTGTATTACAGGCTTATATAAGCATCGTTATTACGAACACGTACTATTTTATGTTAGAGAAATCTTATATTATATCATATTCCGTTCTCTTTACCATCCAGCCCACCCCTCTGATTACCTACCAATCAAGCTCACATGTTTATCTTATTTAACGCCTACCAACTAATCTACTCATGTAAAACAGTTTCCCTACGGGGTAAATAAAGTCCTAGTTTCATTTTTGTATACCCCTACCAACTTTATCATTGTCCTTCCTTTTAAGCAAGCTAGAAAATAAGTAGCCTCCAACCACCCATCCTCGCACTCCGCCAGTCAAAACTCAGCCCGCTCAACCAATCAACCAACCAACCAACCAACCAACCAACCAACCAACCAGCCCACGCACCTGTCTTGCGATGGGAGCCACGGCATAGTCACAGACAGGGCCCAAGAACACATGGACTGTCTTCCTGGCATAGAACTCAATGGCTGCGTTCATGCTGTCACTGATGGAGCAATGAGAGTCTGCGATCTGGGCCAGGAGGCTGACACCAGGGAGCATCTCTTCGTCCTTGACCTGGTAGATATGAAGGTCAAAGGTAAGGAGTTAAAGGTGTAAATTAACGGAAAGTTGGGGTAGAGGAGCTGGTGGGACCAGGATCAAAGGGGTCTAGATGGGCATCTGGAACAATGTAACAGTCACACCGAAATTGTCTATACAGTTTTACCAAATTCCTCCATATTGCAGTAAAAATGGAAGTTTCGATTGGTTCGTGTCACCTTGTACATACTTTGATTACAATATTGATTATTGTAATGAAAACGATGGTGATAATGATTGTAAATCTTGAAGAAGAGCTCCAGCGTTAACTGACAGATCTAAACTCATAGGTCATATTTCAATTAAATTTCTTGGTGCAACAATTCACTCTTTGAAATCTGTACATGATTAGACGGTATCCTTCTTTTTTTTTTCTCTTGTAAATAATCCTTGATCAGATAGTGATTAAAGATAATGATACTAATCATTATTATGATGATGCTAATGATGTTAATCCTGTTTCCTGAACCCAGTCGGTTACTTCAGTTACCTTTTTCATAGCAATCTCTATAGCAGCGAACACCCGGCGTAAATCGAACAGCCTGTCCTGCGTCACTGGCACTATTATGGCCATATTCACCGGAATGCCGTCATCAGAAGCTGTGTTGTCGTCATCATCAGCAGGGCTGCTTCCGTTGCTCCGTTTGTGACGACTGAGCCTGATGTCATAAACGAATCTCTTACGAAGGGAATGCACTGCGAAATCCACATCGGTTATTTCCCTTTCATTCTCATCTATTTTCTCATCTGCTGGTTGTTCCCCTTTAGTCTCATATCCAAAACGTTCACTGGTCTTTCCAAGCTCTATCTTCCAAGGAAAAGTTCCAGTTTTCGAATGGGACCCAAAACCATCTGCTGTAATTGTGTCACTTTCGCAACATTTTCCTAAATCTGTCTGTCTTTTTTCATTAATCGGAATGCTGGACAATGGCGGGTTATACGTGTTTCCCTGTGGACGTAATCGTGTAACTCGAGAACGTAAAATTGCCCTCGCTGGTTGAAATTCTTTACTTGTGTGTCCAAACATTTGCCAAGAAGTGGCTGCATTCGAGAGTGTATCCTTAATCTGGGGTAATTTGATTCTTCGCCGCAACATTCTCGGCCAAACCTTGTAGTTAAGTAGGAAGGGATGTTCTTGCGCCGTCATTGAAAATGTTAAACTGTCAGCTTTTCCCTTCCAGCCCCGACCTTTTTGCCTCAAATTCTTGTGATCTTCTGCTCCAAACGAGGGCACTGGGACGCCGAGAGACGAGGGATTCACGTGACGTCTAGCTCTAACACGTCCTTCTTTGTGACTGGTCCGTGGAATTTCTTCAGAAGTTGTTGATTTCAGTGCCATGGACGATTGGTGTCGTGTTAGGTTCTTCGTATTACCTCCCTTTGTGGAATTAATTCCCTTGTGTGCGATAGAGTTCTCCCCCTTGATCAAGTTGCTACGTTTTCCCGCCTTTGGTTCTAACGATCTTAAAGAGTTGCAATGGCGACGTTTCCTTTTTCTGCAAGAGTTGAGCTTAGACTTGCATTTGACGTCACATTTTGATAATTTTGATTTGCCCGGCGATTGCAATTCATCAACCTTTCTCGGGTACTTCAGTGTATTCCATGCACCATCTCTAAACGTTTGGGAAATATACCCAATGGAATTTTTGGACACGGCAGCAGGTTTCAGAGTTTTGTGTTTTGCTGGAGTCGTTTCATGGTCCTTGTTGTTTATGGCTGTCATCACATCCGGTCTGCTGTCAGAGGAATTGGCGTGAAGATCACGACTGAGTGACGAGGATGTAAAATCACTGTATGTGGTAGCGATGTTTACAGTTGACCTTGTATTGTATGTGTCCGTAGGTTTTGATGGTAGCTTTGAATAATCTTCTTTGATTCGTAACGCTGAAAAATATGAATCGTCGCCCTTGATGTCTGAAGGAAAATCGCCTCCCTTAGTTCCTGATTCCCGTCCTTCTGATGTCGGGTTTTCCCGAATTCCGTCTCGTCTGCTGCGCCGGATGCCATTAGGCCAATCATGTTGGTACAGGACAAGGGGATTAACCTCACTGTCCTTGTCAAAAGAGTTCACTCCCTTGACCCGTTCTTCCCCCAGTTCGCTGTGTTTGCCATGCAAGACACCCAAAATGGCTGGACTGTTCCCATCTTTCTGCCGGATGTTCTTCCCGAATTTTTGAGAGAGAGTATTTTCCAGCGATAATTCAAAACTGTCTAAGAGTCTTGGCAAATGATCTGAGGGGAGTTCTGGGTTAATCAGCAGACTATCTTGTTTATTTGGCAGTAACTGGTTCCCTTTAGGATCATCGTGTGGTTGTTTTAGTGAATCAACGGTATCAAGTTTGAGCTGGGGTATGGAAATCTTTATTCTGTCAATTGTCAGACCTAAACCAAAGTTTTGTTGGAAATGTTTAGTGTGAGTTTGTGCAGGAGGCTGTTTATGAAGGCGACTAAAATGTACTGAGAACCTTCCATGGTGGAAATGTAGTTTAAAGGTTTTACTTAACAAACATGGGTTCTGGCTTTCTCCTTTAGATTTAGTCTTATGCTGAGACGATGGGTTGCGTGCAAGGGCAGACGCGAACGCATTGATTGGCACATGAAAAGTGACGTCATACTGTGATTTTGTGATGTCATGATTAGCATCAGAGCTGTTGTCATGAGTACGTGATAACGTAGGAGTGTCTCTAGAAGGAGAGTTTTCTGACGTCTCTGTTGTCTTGGTAACACCGGCACAGTGTTTTGATTTGAGGCTACGTGTGTCGATGTTGACGTCATCATTTGATGAGATCACAGTAAAGGCGGTACAGAAGATGAGTAGACATATCCTAGGGCGGTACTTGTAGTTCATGATCTGGAAAGAAAACAATTTGAAATCAATGTTAAATATGAACATAGGATTTGACGTCAATGTTTGCGTAAATAAACTTATTTTAGATGTTTGTTTTGGGGGGTGGTGCTTTACACAGCACATTGGTATTAAACATTGAGGGAAATATAAAGAGGGGCATCTTAAAAGGTGAGGGTTGGTGTACATATTCTAAGTGGACTTTTTTTTTAATGGGGGGAAGGGGAGAGAGTGGTCGGATGCTGGGTGGAGTTATCTGTTATCTGAAAGAAAATGATTTCATATCAAGAAATCTTCCATGTTCGTCCACCAGCTTCTCTGCCGTCATTCTCATCAAAACAGTATAATCCATCCTATAATCCTTCCTCTTTGCCGAATTCCGTTCCTATTATATATATACAGTTTTGTTTCCTCTCATTCTCCTCCTTCATTATAATGATAATAATCTCCTTTCCACCAAAAATCTCTCCGCCGCCCCATCACCTCCCTCCTCCATCCCTTTTTTTTTTTAATTTCACAATTTCATCACAAATTATTTCTACCTCCTGACTTAACTTCATTTGCTCTTTTTTCCCAACTTGTCATTTTTGTTTCCTCTGTCTATCACAATATCTTCTTTTATCCTTCTCTCCCTCCTTACTTATTTGCCTTCTTCTTTTCTTTCAGTATTCCCTGTAAGCAAAGGGTTAACTAGTTTAGCGTGTGTATGCTTTGTATATATCTGAGCTAATGACAGCATTATTGTTATGGACATCCATCACACAGACTCTGATCGTCCTTCTCTGTTTTACTCTCTCTCATTCTCCCCTCTCTCTCTCTCTCTCTCTCTCCTAACGTTCTTCTTTCTCTGACCACGTTTTTTTTTTTCTCTTCCTCTCTTTCCGTCTCCTAGTATTTTCGAGAGTCGTATAGAACTGCGTGATTCCAGAGCCCCGTGTCTAATGATGTTTTCCACACAGTCCTGAACATTGATCACATCTCACCCAGACTTACAACAAACACAGAAACAAAACTCAGATTCACTTTTACAGAACGACTTAAATGAAATGTCGGCTTAACTGCACTAAAATTAAGTAAATCCTTTGGCTTAACCAACAGGAATTAAAATTACAGATGAATTGACCGTTCCAAAAAATGACTTTAAAAAAATACTTTTCAGGTGGCTAACTAAGCCATCCGACGCCTCCGTGCAGTTAGGCAAGATTAGCTCTGTCCTCGTTTATTACAGTCGCACCTTTGTTTTCCTGTCCTAACCCTTGTTTACCTTAGTCATGTAAATTAATCTTTCAAGTCCGACATTGTAGCCATGACAACTGCAGGGTTGTTTGTTCTGACTGGCTGATTCGGAAATGTGATTTGTCCACTGTTTCGTGTTTGTTAAATGTTAGGAGTTTAGTGGTAAACTATGATTACGAAAGAAAACAACAACATCAACAACAATCTTCTGTGCTCTGACGGCAGGTACGTTAAATGCCAAAAAATGTTAATGTAGCAGTCAAGATATACAATATGAACACTGTGTATCATACATTATGCACAGTATTATAGATTAAAAAAAAAACGGGGGCATTACTAGTCGCCTCTGAACAGCGTCCTGGTTCCAACGGATTCCAGGTCTAAGCCTTACAATGCCTGTGTTTTGAAATTTGAGGCCATGCGATCCTAATATAATTTCAAGAGTCTCAAACGTGGGGATTATCTTGTGCAACATTTTGGGACAATATCCATTGTAATTATCAAAAAAATAATCAAAATTTGAGGACAAATAATAAAACGCCATAAAAGCAATATAGCTAGATATTATAAAAAGTTTGATTTGGTGCAGTGTGATCGAAAGATGTACGGCTGTAGACTCAAGTTTGGCGGGCTGAAGCGTTGATTTCACAATTACCATCATGTAGGTAGCTTGATACAGTAGTTCACAGCATTTTTCTAACCACAATCTTCGCAGCACTTGAGTGGTATTGCCAGAGTGCAGATGCGCACAGACACACCCACTCAGTTTTTTTTCCATGAA
The DNA here is from genome assembly GCA_033807755.1 of Ellobium chinense. NCBI lineage: Eukaryota > Metazoa > Mollusca > Gastropoda > Ellobiida > Ellobiidae > Ellobium > Ellobium chinense. The sequence continues at coordinate 417,833 of JAWQUT010000353.1, read as the reverse complement.
AAGTAGATCTGTCATAAAGACTAGACTGAAAACCAGTTGGGGGAATCCCCAAATCGAGTGTTCTCCTTTGGGGAATTCCCGCAGGAGGCTTTGTGAGTGAAGAAGAATGTGATACGCGTCAGTGGAGTTGATAGGAACGTCTGAGAGCTGTGGAGAAAACTCAGGGGTGGACACTTAGGTGAAAGAGGATGGTGCAAGACGAGAGGGGATGGGATATGGGAGGGTTTGAAAAAAAATTAAAAAAAAAAAAGGCAAGGAGGAGAGTTTAAACGAGGGACATTAAGTTATGGAAGGATGGCAATAGAGCTTCAGTTGTGATTTGCTGATTTTCTTATCTTCTACCATAAGCGCTCATGACGCCAGTACTGTCGATTGTCGATATCGATACTATGACTTCACAATAATCCACGGTGGCAGCTAGACTAGCTATCGAAGTCAAGAAAAATATTATTCAGCTAGGGAAAAAACAGTTTTTAAAAAAGGTCAACATACATTTTGGTGTTAATATATCATAATTTCTTGATTTCTCTAAAACTGATTTTTTTACCTTCTAACTTATTTCTGCTGTGTTTCAAGTATCAGCTGTGTGTTGGAGAAACAGTATAGTAAGAGAATAAATAAAACGATAGTATCGACAGTATCGAGTAACGCAGAGTTTGGAAGTGAGTACTCGCCCTGAAAGTCATTATCAAAAGTACACATGTTTGATATCGAGTTGTACACAGCATGAGTAAAAGAAGAAGGATCAAGTGAACATTACTGCCAGGATAAATCTGGGAAAATGAACTTCTTCCTCTTGTCTAGACAGTCCATAATACTGTCGTACTGTGACACTAGAGTAATTTTGTTCCGCCTTGCTGAAACAGATTTCTCTCTTTCTCTCTCTTTCTCTCTCTCCCTCTCTCTCTCTCTCTCTCTCTCTCTCTCTCTGTCTTTCTCTCCCTCTCCTTCCACCTCCCCCTCCTTCCCATTATCTCCTCTCCGTGCCAAAAGTGATTCTCAACGAACTTAACAGACAACATCCTCTACAGACTTCTGTGAACAAACACATTCCGTCCAGTGACCGATAAACATACACACAGAGACAATGTGGCAGTTCCCTCTCTCTTCCTCTCCACTTCTTGAAACAATTTTGGTATAAAAGAAACTGAGATTTTTAAAATAAAATAATATGGATAATCGCATTCTTTAAACATTTTAATCGCAATTATTGCCATGCTTCCGAGGAATTGTGGTTATTCCCAGTTTTCAAACAAATTATGTAAATGTACATACATACATACATACATCCATACACACAGCTCTAAACATATTGACTAACAGGGATCGAATAAATCCACGTCTGGGTGGGGCCGATACCTGAAACTTAGGTATCACGGTACTCGACTTTCATGCTTTAAACATCGAAACTTCGGCATCGTTTCGATCTCGATACTCGACAGTTGCTAGAAATTACGATCCATTTTCATATTTATCTTGAAACCTTTGGCAATCCAAGTGAGACAGCATGTCTTTGCTCACATCAGAAGTATCGACATTGTATGGAAATTCGAGAACTTTAATTTCGAAACAGGTAAGTATCGAAAAGATCTATACCAGCGAGAAGCGGTACTACCCTCTCCCACCGCACACCACCTAGATACTAACAATAAACACTAGATTGATTGAAATTTTGGTTAAATTTTATGTAACTCTCCTCTATTTCTCCCACCCCACCCGNCCCCCATTCTCGTGGGCCGGTGCACTTTTGAGCGTTGTATAATGAGAAGTTGATGGGTGAGTGCTAACAGTGTCAGTATAATGAGTGTGTTGAGGTAATTTAGTTCCGGGGAAACCGGACTCTCCTTCATGTCTTTATCAGTCATTACTCCCTGTCCTCCCCACATTAACTGGCTTTACATTTGGAACATTCCACCCGACATGACTTCATCAGGTAACAGAAAAACAGAAGCATGACTTTTATCCTCTTTTTATATATAATAATAATAATAATAATAATAATAATAATAATAATAATAATAACAATCTTGTGGTTTGTACATTTTAGATTTCGGCCACTGCTTGCCCACTCAACTCCATATTATTTATGGGACGCAGAACAGATTCCTCAAAGCAATTCTCAGCTCAGTAAAGATCATACGGTGCCTTCTTTCCAGGGCCTCATCACTTGTATACTAACAGGTGCTCTCACTGACTATAGACAGAGATGTAGCGAATAAAATGTCCATGGAAATTTATTATCGTTGTTACTTATTCTTATCAAATCATAGAACACTTGGCAGAATGGTCGCGGTGTTGGACGCAATATCAAAATGATTTTAATTCGATTTCAGACAGAGCTAGGTATTCACTGCCTTGGAATACATTTCGTTCTAGTTTTTAAACAGTCCAGCTCTATGTAGATTCCGTATCTAGTTACAGGAAAAACAAATTGTTTGAATGCTAATGGTCAGTGCCCTGGAAAGAATAACGGAATTGTACTATTCTCTGTGGGAAGCTGAGAATGTTGTTAAGTGGTCTTGCCACATGAATGAATAATACGACAAGCCATGTGAACGGGTATTTCCCTGATTATGAGAAATAGAAATAAATAGATTATCAACATCAACAACAGCAACAACAACAACAATAACAACAACAGTAGCAGTGACAACTACAAGAACAGCAACAACAACAATAACAACAACAACATGTCAACAACAAGAACAACAACAACAACAACAATAATAATAATAACAATAACAACAACAGTAGCAGTGAAACAACAAGAACAGCAATAACAAAACAGCAACAACAACCATATCAACTACAACAACACCAAACAACACTAAGGACACGAAGGTGGCAAAACAAAAACAGCATCAATAACAACAGTCACAACAACGATAATAACATGAAAAACATACATAAAAACAAGAAGATCACCACTTGACAAAGTGTTTTTATTTTCATAGCAGTAGTGACACATCTTTGGTAGAACGGCCCAAAAGCCCAAACAAGCAGTCTCTATCCTGATAGAATAGTTTGTTTTCCTTTGTCTGGATGTCAAGTCAGGTATCGATTTTACTGTAATTTCCTGTCATGAAGATGACATAACCAGACATGAGGTTGTTCCGCTAGTGTCGTAAAACTGAATCTGATCTGTCTACTCATTAAAACAACAAAGAAGAAATTGTTTGTCCTAGTCCGCCCTCGTTATGGCCTCGTAAAACCTTGTGTAAACTGGTTCCCTCAGACCAGGCTCGGAAATTATGGATCCTCACCACAACGTGCACGTGTTCTATGGCCATCTGATAACATCTTGAGACTTTTCCAAGGTGTGTGTTGAGTTAGTACTAGAGACAGGGTAATGGCAGAGAGAGAGAGAGAGAGAGAGAGCATTCTTGTGAGAGTCCTTGGACAGGAGAAGGACTCTCTGTCTTCTCTAACCTTGACCCTGGTCTTAACCCTAACCCAAAAATATGTTGGGAGAGTCGCAAGATGATATCAAGATGTCATTGAGTGCAACTTTCCAATGCAGGCTAAAATCCTAATTTTACAGAAGCAAGGAGTGAGCAGACGCAAACAGATGCTCACACAAGGTAGGATAAAGGGGGGAAGTGCTCAAGAAGACAAATGCAGAGAGAAAATGGAAGAAGGAAAGAAAGTGATGCGGTGGGAATCGAACCCGCGACCTCTGCGTCGGCACAAGATTCTCACCGCATCACTTTCTTTCCATTTTCTCTCTGCATTTGTCTTCTTGAGCACTTCCCTCTTTATCTTACCTTATGTGAGCATCTGCTTGCGTCTGCTCACTCCTTACTTCTGTTACTAAGTGCTCCGTTTCCACCTTGTACTACACCTAATTTCACAGATAAACAAATTGTCTCATGTCCATAAAATATTAGTTGGCAAAGCGACTGTCTGGAAGTAATCTCTACTGGTGAAGATAGTATAATATAATCAAGTATAATTGAGTCTGTTGAGTTAGAACTTACTGAGATACATTCCAAGAAACTGTTTGTGTCTTGTGAGAGGCTTTTATCACTCACGTTGTTATGTGCAATAATCCGATCTTGGTTCATGTCAGGAATGATCACCGGTTCTGTCATTAGTGACATTTTCTCAAGTCCCTGAACAATTGCGTGCAATATGATTTTATATTGGTGGGTTGTATAACAATAGATTTTCCAGTTTTTCTTTTGTACCATGAAACTATTCACACCATGACTGTGAGGTCTTAGTACAATATGTGCTGCGTGATATCATTAGCAGTCTAAATGCGTCAAGACATGAAATTCGGTCAAAGAAGTGTTTATTGAGATACTACATCCAAAGACGGAAATGGACACTGGAAATAGTAGAGTGGAGTGAAAAGCCAACCAGCTACACATAATATACAGTCCACACAACACAATGAAAATACACATCTGATCTACAAAAGCACTTATAACTTTTTCATGTATGTCGTACACAGCCATCATGGGCAGGAGACTAATATAAAGATAGCTTAAAACGCAGTGATTATTACGGAGCAACACACAATCAACAAGCACAGCTGTCCTAAACGCGGTAGAGAAAAACGATCTGGTTCATATGAAGGTTTAAAGGGGTCCCTGTCAGATACGCCACGTAAACTGGTGCTTTCTCTAAAATATGTAGTCTACGCTAGTTCAGTGCAATCCATTAATTTTTACCTGCATTCTTCAGTTGTTTTTAATTGAACTGTGTAAACAGGAACTTTAATCCCATGTTCGGTGCCGTTAGACTCTTAAATACCACATCCACATACAGAACACATCCGGCGCACCGTCTGACCCAAGTGTCATTTTCGACACAGCTCACTTTACTATTTCTCAAGACTGACATTCTCTCCTTCTCCTCTTTCCTCTCTCTCCTCCCCCTCCCT
>JAWQUT010000353.1:410072-411977 GCA_033807755.1 Ellobium chinense | reverse complement strand
CCCTTCCCCTCCCCCCCCTTCTGACACACAGACACATGCAGGATCTCAAAAACACACACCTACGCACCCCATTTTCTCCTTGAAATGTTACATTCTTAATTTTCCCTTCGCCTGAAGTCGTATAGACTATATAGAAAATACGTTTGTTTCTATTCTTCTTAATTTTCCTCTTGACATTCCGGTCAGTTTCCGTCTGGCGACATGCCCTGATTTCTCTCCCCTTTTTTCTCACTTCACACACAACATGGCTTCATTGAATTAACCACTTGATAGCGTCACCTTGGCTTCAATTTTATGTCTGTTTCTATGTCTGTTTTTTTTTTCACTGTTTGCTTCTTTCTTAGGAATCAAACAGTGCGTTGTTGTTGTTGTTTTTGTTGGTGTTGTTGTGGTTGCTCTTTTCGTTTATAACTATTCCTCTGTCCGTCCGTCCCTTCGTCAATCAGCCTGTCTTTCTGTCTGTCACCCTGTCTGAAACCAACAGAGAGACAGACAGACAGACAGACAGACAGACAGACAGACACACACACACACACACACACACACACACACACACACACACACACTCACACACATACATACACACACACACACAGAAGGAAGGAGAGAAAAGAGTGGAGGAATATATATATATGCATCGGAATTTACATAGGCTAGTATTTACTGAGATTGGTCATCGACCTACATCAGATGGAATCTCTACATATATTTATCTCTGCCTCTTTGTCTCTCTTTTTTTTTCTCTCTCGTCTCTCTGTTTTTTCTTCTCTTGTTGTCTCTGCCTCTCAATTCCCCCTCTCTCTCTCTTTCTTTAGTCTCTCTCTCCCTCTCTCTCTCAGTCTTTTTGTCAGTCACCTCTCTCTCTTTCTCTCTCTCCCTTCTTTTTTCTCCCTCTTATTGTTCCAAATTCCAGCCATTTAATTTCAGCATGCCTCCTATGATCTGAGGCTTGAGGCTAGACCAGTTCAGATGTTATATAGTCTAACATATAAGAAGTAATCTTCAAATGACACGAACAGTAGAGAGACTATAGTCTGAGTACAGTTATAGACCAGATAGAAACTCACGCACTCAGTAGGTCATTATATCATGACTTGGTTTACTACAGCTGTCAATCATATGACGTTGCCATGGAGACAGAACATTATCAAAAATAACAAGATTTTAAGTAGTTTCGCTCTAACAACAGTAGAGGTAATGATGACAGTAGGCGTTAGAAAACTGCATTTATTGTTGGTGGTGTTAGTGTTGGTGGTGGTGGTGATGGTGTTGATGGTGATATTGATAGTGGTGGTGGTAGTGATGGTTTTTCACTCCTTCTTCATTACCAGTGTCTTCACTTATCTCAGTTCCTTTTACTACGTCTCTCAGTTGCTCTATGTCTATTTCTATTTCTATTTCTGGCCCTCCGATTCGTATTCACTTGATTTTCTTTGTACGTCTTATATCCGTGTTGTTAGTCTTGAAAAGGTGTAAAGCACGAAAGGTTGACTATTTTTAACAAATCCACATTATACTTGTTTCAAAATGTTTTGTGTCGTAACTGGGGAGAATAATGTTTAGTTTTACTAATCTCAGCATCATCACTATCGTCATTGATTTAGAAGTCTTATTTCCAGCACTGCACATAAATAAGTACAGTAAATTTAACACATTTAATACATGTAGTCTATGTAAAAACAATTCAAATGTTAGTCCTTTATCAAATCTAACACATAACTGACAAGCAACAGACCTAGGATAAATTTGCCGACATTACGAAAAAAAAAAAAGCATGTAAAATAGATTTAAAAATAGCAAAAAACCATGTGGGAAAACTAAGTTTAAAAAAGAAGAAATCAAAATCCTCCTCCTGCTTCTTGTCCTCGTCCTCGTCCTCCTCCTCATCATCTTCTTTTTTTTCTT
>JAWQUT010000353.1:397572-407572 GCA_033807755.1 Ellobium chinense | reverse complement strand
AAGATTTACATCTCTGTGAATCAGAATATTTGCTTCGGGCTACGGATATATTTTGGTGTCCCATATCAGAACTTGGTCTAAGATTTCAAACACCCACCATCAGGTACCGCTTTGAACCAGCAAATTACTCCAGTAGGGCTTCAACACGTTGAACATCATGTACTCGGAGAACCCATATGGATGTTTCTGGCAGCTGGTATTTACTCGTAAAATCTTCCAAGCAAATTCCTCTCAGAGATCAACTTTTTTCCACGTTAGAAAGCACTCTGAAGGAGGCGGGCGAGACTTCGGAGAATTAACGTCTAATGCTTCAACAAAATCCCTCACTGACTTATCTCCAAATAGAAATCTAGTTCAAGGCGATTAGAATAACCTGATATTTATGACAGCTTCACGCGTTGTTTTTAGGCGGAATATTTCAAGATTAGGAGAGCAAAATAAGTGACGCAAAGACTTTCACAAAGATTAAAGTAACAACAACATCAACAAAAGTCATGTTCATAAGTCTATAAATTAACGCTACAGCGTTTAATAACTTTGGAAAATTGAAATCAGATGAAAAACTTGAAAGGATATATCGAAGGTACAGAAAGGTGGTTGATAAGAAAGACGGGTTTTAAAATCACGGTATGGGAGAGCTTTGATGCTGACAGCATGATTTGTGCAGACCGTATCTTGATGGAGGCGGGTGTGAGGGTGAAGGGCCATTACTATGCTAGGACCGCCTTAGTGGTCTCATCGCGGGCTGACGTCATAATGTGTCTATAAGATGTAAGTACAGTGGGTTTAATACCTTTAATAAATTTTGATGGATGAGTTGATTAGTTAGTTATGTAGTCGTTGGATTCATGTCATGGCCTTTTTCCTCTCTTTTCACCAAACTAAATCACCCATTTAGGTAGAAATTACGATAGCGATTCTTGATCAATATTTTTGTTTACTCAACCTCTTATTTTCTCACTGAAGACTTAGATAAAATACTGGGACCCTTGCAAAAGACGATGCGCATGTTATAAACACACACACACACACACACACACACACACACACACACACACACACATACACACACCAAAAACCCTGGTAACGGCAACCAGTTATTCCTGACAGCTAAAATCAAAGTTTTCTCCCATTCCACCAAATTGAGTCGGAAAGAAGAATTTCCAGATTGAAAGGTTTGTTAGGGACTTTGGTAGCCTTGTGACGTCAGACAAGCCATATCTAAAATGGTTGGAGTGTTGTAGTTTATATCCTTCACTGATGTGTAAGTACATGTATTCCACAGTAAGATTAGCCTTAAACAGTAGGTCTTACCAGGTGTGACAGCTGAACATTTCAAATTGATTACACACATTAAAGACTCACACTTTCATAATCTTCTCAACAAAACTAAGAATTTTTTTTTAAAAAGTATCAAAATCCATCCAAAAACAACGAAGTTATGACTTTTTAAAAGTCTTATTGCACTTTGATACGTTTCGCCATACCGCCGAAGGCCAACATTCCAATGTCATAATTTTAACAAAACAAAAAAGAAATGTGAAATGTATCTTAGTAAGAAGGACAAACTTAGTCTTAATAACAACAACAACAACAACAACAACAACAACAACAACAACAACAACAACAGAACTTTTTCTTTCTGATATAAATGTAAGGTTTACCTTGTTTACGTGCCATATAACAGGGCCATGCTGCGTTTCAGAAAAGTCAGCGGTAAAAATGCGTATGAATTTACATCTTATTAATATCCCAAACATGAACCTACGTAAAGAAATCACCGGCGGAAGGCGATCACCTTTACAAAGAAAAAAAATATACGATGATCGTCATATAAAGATGTCAATTTTGTTTTGTGACCTTTTGACCTTGACACCATGACGTCACAGAACACACACACAAGTCTCGTGTGGAGGCGAGAATTAGTTGGATTTCACGGCATGACGACAGTTGATGGAGGGCAGGAATGCAAGAAAGGGAAGAGGAGAGTCAGGATTGGCAATACACTCTCTCTCTCTCTCTGCGACTGTATCACAAAAGAACTTCCTAGTCTTATCTGACAGAAGAATCTCGGCTCGGTCTCCGACAGCCAATGAATAAAATTATGATCTATCCCTGCTCCGTTGTCGGCATATTATTCCAACTAACAACTGACCACAGTGGCCTGACTGTATTAACATTTTGGTTACTCTACAAGGCTCGGTTATACCATGCCAATGTAATCACAATATTGTTCTAATCATCTAGAAGCACTTACAAACTGCCTTCTCCATCTTGTGGTCCTTACAGTAATAACGATAATACATATTATATTAGATGTAGCAGCAGGAGTGGTGATGGTGGTTGTGGTAGTAGTAGTAGAAGTAGTTCTAGTAGTAGTAGTAGTGGCAGTAATTGTCGAGATAGTAGTAGTAGTAGTAGTCGTTGTCGTCGTCGTCGTCGAAGTCGTAGTAGTGACACAGGTGGTAGTAGTAATAGTTGCTGTTTTTGTGACAGTAGTAAGATGGTAGTTGTAGTAGTAGTACTAATAGAAGTAAAAGTAGTAGCAGCAGTCGTCGAGGTAGTAGTGGTAGTAGTTGCAGGAGAAGTCGTAGCAATAGTAATAGAAGTTCTTGTAGACATAGTAGTAGTAAAAGTAGTAGTAGTAGTAGTAGTAGCAGCGATTGTTCTTGATGTTGTTGTTGTTGTTGTTGTTGTTGTTGTTGTTGTTCGGGTACAGGTGTCTAACTATATCCGAGTTGTCGGTGAGGGCGAAGAGTTGCAGACTGACACAGATAATGAGAGTTTGAAACACGTCTCTGTCTTCCATTAGTTCTCTCCCCTGTATTTCTTCCCAACATTCAGCCTGACCCTATTCCTCGTGTAAGAACTTGTTTGGTGTTTGTCTGCTTGTTCGTTTGTTTTCCTGTTCACTCTCTACTTTTACTTTTACTATCTGTTCATCAAGAAAGCTGACGAGAAACTTCTTCAATGTATCTCTCTCTGTCTCTCTGTCGCTCTCTCTTTCTCTCTCTCCCGCATGTCTCTAAGTAATGGCCCCCTGTGTTGTAATGCGGTTCCTGGGAGTGTATGTGTAATTTCCGGCCTCCGGCTCACTTTTCCGGCCCAGTTACTTTTGTCTCCATAACAGGACCGGCAAACCAATCACCGGTCTCTCAGCAGTGGAAAGAACCAATCGTCTACGTCGTAACAACTTAGCCAACCAATCGTTGACCCTGTAATAACAATGGCGGGCGGCGGAGTGATTTCATCGTAGTGGCAGCGCGACTTGTGAGAGGATCATTGTAAGCGGAAATATTATTGGCCAGGGATTACGTTACGAGTAATTTGGTTGGTCAAGGGTTAGCTAGGCTTACCGGGGTGACCGACCTGAGCACAGATATTAAAGTCCTGAAATAGAATACGCTCGCATATTTTCATTGCAATATTGGCGTATATGGCTCTTCTGTTTTTCACAAAACTAACTCGGACAATACAAGAATGTTTTGTTTGGTTCAATGGTGTTAAGGATTCCCTATGCGATAGCTCAGTAGATATCCTTGTTATGAGAGTGTTCATATTAAACCTCAACAACAACTACAACAACAACAGCAGCAATGCAGCAACGACAAGCACAATAACAGCAACAACGACCACCACGATGATGGCAACAACAATAATAACAACAACAACAATAATGACAACAACAACAACAACAATAATAACAACAATAATTTTTTTTTAAATGAATAGCTTTTGTTTTAAAGATAAAAAATAACTCGAAAAGGTCAACTGTGGCTAAACAAAGACCAAGTGGAAAAAGGACATAAATGTAACATAAAACACAGGGAAAAAGATTATGTCTGACCTCTCGGGTCATATTCAGCTGTCAACAGTCTACATCTGTGACTTGCAACTGTCTGGTATTTTGAAGTCTGATATGAAATAAATATCAACAATGTCTTCAGTGCTGAAAGTTGAACCATTTCTTTTTAAAAATACCCGGTGTTTTACTAATATTAACAAAATATGATCTTAGTGTTCAAGACATCAGTGTATACCTGGTGTCTTCTGCGAAGATCTAATTTTCGCGAAAATGTCGGCATGGCTTTTGCAAGACTCTAAACTTTTGCGAGACCCGCCAAATAGTTTTCTCGTGTATTTACGAGTGCAAAAGTTGAAAGTTATCCGGAGTGACGTAACATGAGTGCTTCTTCCTCATCTTGTGAATGTTCTTGTGTTAAAAGGCCAGGCTAGGAACAAAGACAAACTGGTAAATCCAAAGAACCGAAATCCTGTCGTACTTTTCATGTTGTTTGATTGCGTATCTTGAGATCCATTGTGTATTATTTACTGTCTTGATGACCCGTTATTTGAAGTGGACCTTATTTTTCGCAGTAACTAATGTTTTCGAGTCCAGCCCAGCTCGCGAACATCGCAAAAAGTAAATATTCGCAGAAAAAGGTATTTTTACAGTAATACCTTGATTGCAAAGAAGAAATACTGTAAGCCTCCTGTACTGCTAGTACCTGCAAAGAAAGATTAGAACACCAGGCTATGGTCTCGTTGAGGTATCTGTCGACTGAGTGCTTGTGATACCAGGTGGTCTAGTCCGTCATCTGCTTCTCTGGGATAAGCAGGGAGTAGCGAGTGCAGCAAACCTTCGCATCACGCGTAGATAATAGTCACAGTAGTAGCATTAGCACTTGGCTTTTGGAGAGTTTTACAGAAACCACTAAGTCTACGATTAACATCCAGTATTGTTTGCTTCGTTCTGCTGCAGCTGTCCTTGTCGCAACCGTTGTTGTTATTGTTGTTGTTGCTGTTGTTATTGTTGTTGTTGTTGTTGTTGTTGCTGTTGTTGTTGTTGTTATTGTTGCTGTTGTTATTGTTGCCGCTGTTGTTGTTGTTGTTGTTGTTGTTGTTATTGTTGTTGTTGTTGTTGTTGTTATTGTTGCTGTTGTTGTTATTGTTGCTGTTGTTGTTGTTGTTGTTATATTGTTGTTGTTGTTGTTGTTGTTGTTGCTGTTGTTGTTGTTGTTGTTGTTGTTGTTGTTGTTGTTGTTGTTGCATGTAGAGATTAGATTCAGTTAGTGCCTCGCTACTATATCAGATTCAAAAACAACGTCGCTGAGTAAGAGGCGTATTCAAAACCAGAAAAACAGTTTGTTTGTCCCAAAACATGACACTCATTATTGAATTCCATTTTTATCGCTTTAGTGTTGGCCTTTTTTTCCCCCAGATGATCTCCCCTTTCCTCCCTGGGTCTCCGGTGAGTTCCACGGGACGTGCATCAAAGAGTAGTTAACCATCCCTATGTATTCACTGAATGTTAGTCATACTCATACATCACGCGAACAAAAGAACTAGATCTATCACAAGCCATTTNTACGATCGCATTTTTTCATTGCAATATTGGCGTATATGGCTCTTCTGTTTTTCACAAAACTAACTCGGACAATACAAGAATGTTTTGTTTGGTAGGTTTCCCTATGCGAAAGCTCAGTAGATATCCTTGTAATGAGAGTGTTCATATTAAGCCTCAACAACAACAACAACAACAACAACAACAACTACAACAACAACAACAGCAGCAGCAATGCAGCAACAACAAGCACAATAACAGCAACAACGACCACCACGACGATGGCAACAACAACAACAACAATAATGACAACAACAACAACAACAACAACAACAACAACAACAACAACTACAACAACAACAACAGCAGCAGCAGCAATGCAGCAACAACAAGCACAATAACAGCAACAACGACCACCACGACGATGGCAACAACAACAACAACAACAACAACAATAATGACAACAACAACAACAACAACAATAATAACAACAACAATAATAACAACAACAATATTTTTTTAAGAAAATTAATAGCGTTTGTTTTAAAGATAAAAAATAACTCTAAAAAGTCAACTGTGGCTAAACAAAGACCAAGTGGGAAAAGGATATAAATGTAACATAAAACACAGTGATCAAGATTTTGTCTGACCTCTCGGATCATATTCAGCTGTCAACAGTGTAGGTCTGTGACTTGCAACTGTCTGCTATTTTGAAGTCTGATATGAAATAAATAACAACAATGTCTTCAGTGCTGAAAGTTGAGCCATTTGTTTTTTAAAGCTACCCGGTGTTTTACTGATATTAACAGTTTCAGTTTTCAGTTTCAGTTTATTATAGGCACTAGGCCAAAAGCATTCAATTTGCATAGTACATTACATAATTATGAGACATCAGGCACGCATCTTCATTCATGTCCTCCAGCTTCTTCCTTCAGCATCAGTCACGCACCCCCATTCATCTACTCTCTCTCTCTCTCTTTCGCTCTGCTCTGCCTAGCTCTTCTCATCCTCTTTCCCGCTCACATACTTTCACCCTCCCCCACAGATCCTAACCTTCACGTTTCCAACACAACTCGGCCCCCCCCCCNCCCCCCCTCCCCCGTCCCCCTCAAAACACACATTAACAAAATATGATCTTAGTGTTCAAGACATCAGTGTATACCTGGTGTCTTCTGCAAAGATCTAATTTTCGCGAAAAGGTCGACATGGGATTTTGCAAGGCTCTAAACTTTCGCGAGACCCGTCAAATAGTTTTCTCGCGTATGTATGAGCGCAAAAATTGAAAGTTATCCAGAGTGACGTAACATGAGTGCTTCTTCCTCATCTTGTGAATATTCTTGTGTTAAAAGGCCAGGCCAGGAACAAAGACAAGTTGGTGCATCCAAAGAACCAAAATCCTGTCGTACTTTTCATGTTGTTGGATTGCGTACCTTGAGATCCATTGCGTATTATTTACTGTCTTGGTGACCCGTTATTTGAAGTGGACCTTATTTTTCGCAGTAACTAATGTTTTCGAGTCCAGCCCAGCTCGCGAACATCGCAAAAAGTAAATATTCGCAGAAAAAGGTATTTTTACAGTAATACCTTGATTGCACAGAAGAGATGTAAGGCCTCCAGTATTGCTAGTACCTGCACAGAAAGCTTAGAACACCAGGATATGGTCTGGTTGGGGTATATGTCGACTGAGTGCTTGTGATACCAGGTGGTCTAGTCCGTCATTTGCTTCTCTGGGATAAGCAGGGAGTAGCGAGTGCAGCAGACCTTCGCATCACGCGTAGATAATAGTCACAGTACTGGCATTAGCACTTGGTTAGCACTTGGCTTTTGGAGAGTATTACAGAAACCACTAAAGTCTACAATTAACATCCAGTATTGCCTCCTTTATTCTGCTGCAGCTGATATTGTCGCAACCGTTGTTGTTGTTGTTGTTGTTGTTGTTGTTGTTGCTGTTGTTGTTGTTGTTGTTGTTGTTGTTGTTGCACGTAGAGATTAGATTCATTTAGTGCTTCGCTACTATAATATCAGATCCAAAAACAACGTCGCAGAGTAAGAGGCGTATTCAAAGCCAGAAAAACAGTTTGTTTGTCCCAAAACATGACACTCATTATTGAATTCCACTTTTATCGCTTTAGTGTTGGCCTTTTTTCCCCCAGCTGATCTCCCCTTTCCTCCCCAGGTCTCCGGTGAGTTCCACGGGACGTGCATCAAAGAGTTGTTAACCATCCCTATGTATTCACTGAATGTTAGTCATACTCATACATCACGCGGACAAAAGAACTAGATCTATCACAAGCCATTTTCAAAGGATCACTCAGTGAAATATATTCAGCTAACAAACCATTTCCCTCACTTTCAAGCTTAGGAGCGAGATCCTTCTTTCATGTTCCACCCCTGTGGAATTGTGCGAGAGATTTAGAATTCAGGCTGCAAATGGATAAGTAGATGAACGTCGTGAATTTATGAACAATTTATATGGGGGAAATGGGAGTGAGAAATGCATGTGGCAGGAGCGAGTTCTTGTGTAGATTTTTTTTTAGGNGGGGGGGGGGGGTGCGCGGGGTGCTTGGGAATTTACGGATAGAGCAAAGAATGAAACTACAGCTAGAAATGTTAAGTATGAATGCACTAATAAAAAAATCCAATTTCCAATTTTTTTCCTGAGGATGAAAATTGACCATTTTTGTTGTTGTTGTTTCTGTAAATTATGGACTTTGGCGTTCACCAAGGTATTTCAGTTAAGCGACAAGATGATACCAAAAGTATCGAAGTATTGAAATGATATTCTTTTTGAACCATGGCACTGAAATAGGCACCGATCTCTTCACTGCAAAATCAAGAGACTATGAAAAAGTTTCGACATGGATCAAGATTATCGAGAGAATGATAATGTCTCCTGGGTACCTAGTATCAAACTCCAAATGCAATCGATATTTTCGATACCTAGCGCTCGAAGGTTGAGTATACAGTAGCTACACTGTTAAACATTAAAAAAAAACACGCCTCACAACGTCAATGAACTTCTTCAAGAAAAAAACCAAGAGAACATTGAGTTTAGACCTGAGGTTAATGACCCTTGATCTGTGTCTGTAACAGTGGTGGGGACCTTGTGTGTGTGTGTGTGTGTGTGTGTGTGTGTGTGTGTGTGAGTGTGTGTGTGTGTGTGTGTGTGTGTGTGTGTATGTGTGTGTGTGTGTGTGTGTGTGTGTGTGTGTGTGTGTGTGTGTGTGTGTGTGTGTGTGTGTGTGTGTGTGTGTGTGTGTNGTGTGTGTGTGTGTGTGTGTGTGTGTGTGTGTGTGTGTGTGTGTGTGTGTGGGAGGTGGGGTGTGTGTGTGTGTAGGCGGGTGGGGATATGTGGGGGAAAAAGGGAGTGAGTGCGTGGATAGTAAATGAGTGAGGAAAGATGTGGTGAATGTGTGAAAAAGGAGGGGTGCCCGGGTGGGGTGAAGTATGTTTCCTCTCCCGCTGTTCCCCAGGGTGGCATTGTGAATTCCCCTTAAATGCACTCTGTTTAACTGCACGTTCGGCTTTGTCGAAGTCTTTTCTTATCGTTTCATGAAAACAGACATTTCATGGTACATACAACAAGTATCAAAGGAAACAATCTTTGTACCCATCCCCGCCCATTTCCCCTCTCAATCTCAGCTGGCCTTCACTTTCCTTTGAAGTTGTTAATCGGAATGTTGTACATCTGTCTTTGTTTCCAATCAAGGGCAGATGCCAGTATGCCTAACAAGGTCACCTCATCCATGTGTGTGTCCGCTTATCCGTCCGTCCGTCCGTTTATCGCAGAAATATTGGGGGATGCTTTGCCTCCACTAATCCTCGTACTCTAGTGCTAGCCATGAACAAGAGACAGACTGTGGCTAAAATGGCCGGTTCTTTGTCAAGATCATCTCAAAACATCTTGAATTTCACCGGGGTCTTTTCAGATTACCCACTGGATGCAAGACCCTGATAAACACCAAATATCAGAATTTGACAGAAGATTTTAAAAAACACAACTGTTTCAAATGAAACTGCACTTAGAAAATGTTTTTCTCCAGAGGTGATTATTCTGCTGGTCAATGTATATATAATGTATATTAAACTTAAAGTTTGTTGAGTTAGAACTTTTTATGAGCTGCTGTCAAAATAGATAAGATAAGATAAGATAAGATAAGATAAGATTTTACTTTCCAAAGAGCCATTTTGTCTCCTTTACCCTGATACATACATGATAATATACAACCTTCTCTAACCATCACCCCTCACTTCCCCTACACCCAACATCACCAAAACCACCGAACCACCTTACATACATATTGTATATTATATAAATAAGACTACCGGTATCTACATGTCATTCCAAGCTCGCAGTATTGCCCTGTTACCAATATTGTATGTATAGTAACATACCAGAACAATAAAAAGACCACTTAGGAGTTTTTACAGAACGGTATCTGCTCACCAATTTATTTGTCATTTTCCCTCCCCTGACCACTCTTCATGCAACTGTGATGTCATGGCCTCGACCTTTTGACCTCTCGTTGTCCTTCAAATGACCCGCAGTCGGTAATCTGTAATCGGCGCCGGAAGCTGGTGGTGAATTTTGATCAGATCTTTCCTTGAAGAAAATAATCTTCCTTCCTTCTCACTGGCACGGTCCTCACAGCAGAA
>JAWQUT010000353.1:372441-383205 GCA_033807755.1 Ellobium chinense | reverse complement strand
CCCCGCCCCTTTTCGTAAAAAAAGATGATGGTTCGTTTTAGAGCCTTTTAGAGAAATGATTTTAAGTTAAGTCCAATGACTTTGAGCAGTTTATTTTAATAATGTGCCTTACGACAACCAGCAGTCGATCGAGTTCGTTAGTAAGTCTGATATCGACACTAGGAACATGAGACCAGAACTCTGTATTGATTGCACTATTTTTAAGTACCGTACACGAAGATCAAGGTCACATGGTCTTATCACAAGGTCCGGAGAGCAAAAATTATGTATATCCCCATTTGTAAAAAGTAGCTTTGAGGCGCCATTAGGGCCCCAGTAAATGTAAACTTTGATGTCAAATTGTCGTGAGTTCCTAAACTGAATCCATTTTCCAGTTTTCGAAAGACATTTTTGTTGTATCTCCATAAGAAATGCTGTCGTTGAGAGCAAAACTGTGGTATGTCCCGTGCTGTCCTGTGCTGTCCTGTGCAATCTCAACATATAATGCTTTTACTGAGGCAGATTACAAACAAGATGGCGATACGAGTTGGCTCAACTTTAACCCCAGATTTCTGTCTCCACAGGCGAGTTTCTCAGCCACTGCGCTACAGAAATTTTGTTTTCTCACCAGAACTCTTAATCCTTTCCCTTTCATTCTAAAGTTCTTAGCAAATCCGTGACATCGGTTACAAATCTAGAGTGTTTCTCTCTGTTCATTACACGAATATTTTAGTTTACATTGTTGACATGATATTATGAACTGACATTAGTGAGCAAAATAATAAAGGCAGAAATTGACATCATTTTGTTTTGATGAGTATTGCCAGTTATTGTCATTCTTTGAGGTCATCTAACATTTTAAAGTCACCTGCGAATGGCAGTTAAGGGCCGAGTAAGTTCGGAATCATTTTTCGCCTGTAATGTTTAGCTTTGTAGTAATTACAACAACCAAGATATTACTATGAGGTAACAAATAATTAGGCCTACTATTGCTATACTTTTTCTTGTTATTAGTTTTTTTTTCATTGTTCTGTTTTTTTGAGACAGTATTCAAAATTGATATTAGACTTTGCTACCGTCTTTGAGAGTGGGTGTCAATAATAAAAGAAATAAATCTGGTCATTGAAACAGTTTGTTTGTTACTTTTTTTATGTTGAGAAATGAGAAGCTGTTGTACTTTTAGAAAGCAAAATCCATCCAAGAATATTTAATTAAATTTTAATTGTTGTATCTCCTCATTTCACAAAGTTGCACCGACCGGTAAAACTCTATCACGCACTGATTCTAAACCATTAGTAACTCCCTGGATCTTATTTGTGATATAGTATTAGATCAAGTTATTTTTAACAACAATGTAAAATGTCCACCAGTGAGAATTGACGGAGGAAGGGGGAGGGAGGGGAAGCTTTTTTTTGTCGCGAAATTAATGTTCCCTTAATCGTGTTTGTGCGAAATTGTTGTAAGACTACAAAAATAGCTGAATATTTCCAATGAGCCTTAGCTGTGCTATCAAAGTCACAGAACATGTTAAACGGTTTCCCAGTAAAATGGTTGAAACATTAGAGAACGGTGTTTTAATGAAATTCTGAATTCCCAGTGAAGTTTGAACTTCTTAATTATTTTCTCAAAACATTAAAATTGGAGATAACAGATTCAACCCTCTTTTGTAGGATCTGTAGGACATGTAGGACCTGAAGTCTAGATAGATCTAACCTCACTCACGCACTAAACGTTGCTCGTGCATACTTTCATGCATACTCACCACTTCCAATTGGCGCTTGCAAATGCACACGGCATGCTACACCATCCGTCAATTAAGATGTCAGCTTTTTCACTTTCGGGTATCGACCCTTACCCCTAACTATCAACACAGGTCCCTGGGAGAGTGCCATGATAAATTATTGCCAGTCATTCGTGCACGAACTGAAACTCTTGTGGCCTGAGGGGCCTCGGGTCCAGTCTGCCGCTGGCAGCATGACCATTGTTACCAATAATGACCCTTCCACGTGGTGTGTTGTCTGCCGGCCGTGGTGTGTTGTCCGACACTGAGCTGCAAAATTAGACCGCCGCACCCAGCGTTCGGCAGTGAGATGCGTTTATATTTTATTGCCGCATTCAAGAGTAGGAAGCGGACGATAGAGATAATTCTATGTTTGCACTTCAAGCATACATGCACTTCCTGGCACTGACATTAGGTACGTCTGACTGATTAGTGTTACACGTATAAGGCACTCTGGTCTACAGTTTGGTTTTTGAGATTGGGGACAGGACGAGGAAAGAGAAAGCAAGACGTGTTTCATACATTTCGATGTGAATCCTGTGCTTGCATTCAATCAAATGAAATATCCTATCATGTCTCTCCTGTCCTTGTGTACCCTGGCCGGGCCTTTAAGTATAAGGACATGTATTTCGTCTGTTAGTTGTTGTCACGAACTATTTTTTTGTGTTGTTGGCCTGGCTTTGGATAAGTTGTCTCCCCTGCAGTGATATTTTCAAAATTTCATTTTTTTTCATTCCGCGAATTCAGTGCACAAAGTCGATACCTTGCGTCATAAATGGCATCTTGACATTTAAAATGTTTTTTTTTTCTTTAAATGTTATTTTATGTCAGTGTTAAAATGCTTCCTTCTCACTTTGTAAACTGATCAAAACATGATCGGATATTTTAAGGCTGGAATTTCCATTCCGGTACGCGCGCACTGTTTTCATATCCCAAAGAAAGAGAGATTTCCTTTAATATTCTGTCCACATCTCTGTCATAAATCACTGGATCTGATTAATATTATAAAACCTCGCCCCTTCAACACACCGCACCGTTGGGATTATCCCTGTTAAATCTCGTCTACATGAATATGCCACACTGTAACAAGACATACGTACTGATAACACAATAACCATTCTTACAAGCCGCATTACCTGCCCTTTGATCGAAGGCGGCACAATATCAATGCATTTTCAACTGCTCTTTTTCACACCTTTCTATCCTTCATCGTTGGCTAAGATCCCACACCGGCTAAGAGCCCACTTTTCTTGTGCCTTGAAATCATAGTTATTAGTCTAAGACTGCTGTAGCACTAATTTAACTTCACATCTTTTAACGGAACAGGTTTGGAGAGGGGGGAGGGGGGGTGCTATAGGTACCAGATCCAAATTTCATGGATTTCAGAGTAACAGTGGTCAAAAATTTAAACGCTCATTAAATACTGCGATTCGACGTTCCCATTCCAAACAGTTATTAACAATCGGAACCAGAAAAAAAAATGACGATTTTATTCGTGCATTTTCTCCATTAGCACCGGCGTTGAATGAGCACCCAAGATAGAAGATAAAAGAATCTGTTTCCGCTCAAACTGTAAGATAAACATTCACAATAATAATAATATTGACAACATTATACAAGTTACCGATCAACATACGGCACGAATATTATCGTTTCCTAAACTGGCGGATATGATAACAAATTAAATGCAAAATGCATTCCATAAGTTAAAAAAAAAAAGGAACCCAAAGCTGACAAGAAACTTGCCCCACATACGTATGTAGGACAGAAACAGGAGTTGAAAGTAAAAGTGAAAAAATGTTTTTTTTACTGCGATAACCTTTAGCAGCCTGCAGCAAGAAAAGCCCTATAGACTTAGTTCTCATGGATAATAAATTTCACCAGTTTGTGTACCCGGTTGTAAAGAAATTTGCCTTGGAAATTTCATCCCTATCAGATTTACAAGCTGTTTAATATGATAATAAATAAAGATCCCGTTATTTGGCCTCGGGCCTTTCAGCGAAAATGAGAAACGCTTCTATGCACTTATTATCAAAGATGGAAATCTCCTCAACTCTTTTTTTGATATCAGAATACAAAGTAGAAAATCTTCTAGTAAAGAATCCGTTGTGAGACAGATGTTTTTGTCGTGGCTTTTAAAAAACGAAATCCAACCTCCCAATCTTTCTCCTCCGACATCCCCAATCCTCCCNAACCCTTTTTCACCTAAACCTCAAACTCCTAAAAGAAAAACAAAAGTTATTTTATTGCCGGTTGTTTTTTTTTATCAGTTCCATTCCCACTCGGAAGTTTTTTCTTCAGTGAATAATTATTCTCGTGTTTATTTTTCCGCCAATATTGAGTTTTGGGCAGGAATATTCTTGTTGATTCGTGCCTGACATTGACACGAGCAGTTTCCCCTTTCCCCCTTCCACCACCCTGTTAAAAACGGGGATATCCATTTCCACCTGAGAGTTTGTGTGGGAGCTGAAGATCTTCACGGCTTTTCTAGTAGAAACAGGAATGAAAAATGCAGAAAGCTTTAACTACTGATCATGTTATAGGCGAGAAAGCTTTTATCACAGGAGAGCTCACAACCTGGAATATTGTGTTTAGATTTGCGCTGTTGGGAAGTGTGTCAAGGTCGCAGATAAACACTAGGCTTACATGTGGAAGTTGAGAAACAATATCCAGGCAGTGGGATTTGAATTGCTGTGAAGTTAGCGTTCCTGTGGTTCAATGATAGAACGTTCAGACTTGCACGTTTTTTTGCCCTATCTTCTCAAAAGTAATCTTTCTCACTAATGTGGTCAAATCCCTTGTGACACACTTCCCTAGATAATGATTAAAGACTAAAACAGTATTACATTCATCCTCCTTAGTCATAATAAAATATACATTGCCCAATCAGCTGGTGTCACATTCACGCAAATCAAGCCACAGGTGAAAAAAAGAGATTATCAAAAATAATCGTTGTCACTTGTTGTTTGTTCTTGTCGCTGATGTTATTGTTTACGTTCGGTCAGTTCTCATCAAATTCGTTGTCAACACGTGGATGAGATTATAGTTTATGGCCTGAGGATTAGAACAGAGACATCATATCACCAGTATTAATGTCTAGCAATGAAGAAGAAAAGTGGGAGGGGGGCGGGGGAGGGGCAAAGGTGAGAATAGATATTCTTTCTGTGAAGGTAAAGTCTCATACCTGATTACATATTATCTTATCATACCTGCATTTCATGGTAAAATACAGTACATGGCCCTCTAAAGCTCATAATGATTTCACGAGCCATATTATATTTCGCCCATAACAGGCCACTATGAGGCCATCTAGTGGCCAGCAGGCCATTGTGAGGCCATCTAGTGGCCAGCAGGCCAGGAGGTTGAACATTCCTCCTATCAAAGGCACTCTCAATACCATCAGTTTGAGACATCTCTTATCTAAGATAGTAACACGGACACACTGTCTTTTTTTAGCTCTGTGAACATGACATAATAATATTGCTGGCTTTGCAGTAAAATAACATGCGTTTCTCAGTTTATCTTGGATTCTAACGATGAAAACTATATCCCATTATTAATTTTCAACCTTTTTCATACATACAGCGGCCTATAGTCCTCTATAAGCGTTTTATCATCTATAATGTTTCTTTAACGTGATAGTTCGACCCTTTCTAATGTTGACATTGATCTGTCGTAGAGTGTCACTCTAAGAAAAGCCTCACGGGAACACAGAAACCACATGTCGTTCACAGGGCAGGGGCGGTTCAAATATAATACCTTCGTTGGACAAAAGGAAGGGGGAAAAGTAGTGGTGCACACATTTAATGTGATTCACCAACATCTATATAACAAATGGGCACTACGCCTCCGTCCTTGGAAGTAGGGTAGGCTGGAGTGAGACGCTTCCTACTCTGTCTGTTTTGTCTACGTCACAATATGTACAAACAGCTGCTGTCTTTTGGATCATTATATTTGTCATGTCGTGCTATGTCTCCATCATCAGACCGGGTTGATGAACTCTTGACTGATATCTACAGTTCATGAACCTCTACCGTCCCTTGTGTTTCTTTGATATTATTTACTCTCTCTCTTCACAATTCTGAACACTATTGTGAGTAACTAAGACGCTTAGTTCTGTCACGTGATCAAGTGATTTTCATTAAGCCGCTCAGTTCTGATGACGGCATTTTTTTCAACACGATGTAAAACTAAAAACTGTAGATACGTCATCTGTTCAGTTTTATTTCATACTTTATTAGAATCCTAGACTCTAGCAGGCTACGCGTGCTCTTGGCACCAACCCACGCGTGTTGTCTCGTTGATTGATGACATCTCGTGTGCGCGAGTACTAAACATGGATTGGATCTACACAGGACAAGATAATATAATAAATAAATAAAGTGTTCGTTAATACAAATATATAGCGAATACCGTCCCTCTTCAGTCTATGAGAGAGTTATAGACTTGTTATATTAAAGTTAAAGACTGTTTGATGGCCCGCGGACCCATTAAATCTGTTTCAATGAAAGGTTTAGCGACAATATAATACGCATAACGAGTTCATTAAGTCTCTTTCTCTGGAAACAAAGCGGGCATAAGTGGCTGTAAAAACGTTGAGATGAGAGTAATTTTCTTCCTGTTTTGCAGCTTGATAATAGAGATCAGGTTATAAACTGTAATAAGAATGTAATAGAACCAGATTGATGACAAGGACAGTCATCAGTGATAGGGAATCTCATTAAATCCTACTGTCAATACAGGCCGTTAGGTTTATTTGTTTGTGAATGTCTGTATGTTTAAGGAAGTAATAAAACAGTGATATGATGTTATTATGGGACCGTATGGTTATTATAATAATATCGTACATGGTGATGTTTGGTGAGGTATTCCAGGTGAAGGAAAGTCTGGAGAAAGTCTGGACTATATGAAGCCATTTTAATCACATGAGAGGATCTACATCTTGTTCTTGTTACGGACGGAAGTTCCAACTCGCACAGTGTGACGTCTATTACAAGAATCAAAACCGTCACGCAACTCACAGCAGTCATGCTAGCAATTTAAATTTTATCTATTTTCTGGGACATGTCTGTCAGTTTGTCTGTCTGTCTGTTTGTCTGTCGGCTCTTTGTTTCTGTGTATTTTGCCCTTTGTCTCTCTCTCTCTCTCTCTCTATCTCTGTCTCTCTCTGTCTGTCTGCTTCTCTCTCTCTCTCTTTCTCTCTCTCTTTCTCTTTCTCTCTCACTTTCTCTCTTTCTCTCTCTGTGTAAAAACAAAATGTAAATAGCTGTCAAAGCATTCTATGGAGAAAAGAAATATTGTTCTGTCCCCCCCCCCNCCCTCCCATCCTCCTTCCGTTTTCCCCACTTTTGCTTTTTATTCTATAGCTGTACACTGGAGATCAGGTTGGAAGATAATCCGAAGAGGAGAATATTATAAATAAATAATACAGGAAAGAGATAAGAAATCAGGTTGGTCCCAAGAGAAGCTAAGAAAAGTTTTTATCGCTCTAAAGGGCTATGTGCCTCTGATATAAAATATACCAGTTGTTTAGAGAGACGAGAAAGCATGACGTTATGGAACGTTAGAAAGGTTAAGAAATAAATAACAACATTAGAGAGCTTTCATTTTCACGTTTAGATCAGATCTCATATAAACCGCGAGAGTAGAGGTAGGCATCCGTATATGACATGTCATGTTGGTATTTTGTTTGGACGAACTAGAACCAGATGATCATTTCATAGACTTGAAAACATGCAATGGGATCATAACACTAGAAAATGGCCTATTCACCTCTGTCGTGTCTCTGGTGTCATTAGACCCTTTTGTCCTGATGCTCATCACCGACAGAAATAAGTTTGGGCTTTTTGGAACTCTCTGACTAGAGTCACCGCTAAATATAACTATAAATACATTTAAAAAAAAACCCACATTACCACCACTCTATCTCTCTCTCAAATGTTCGCAAGAAATCAGGAAGTTGAAAATAAAAGCTATCTAATAGTGCAGCGCATCATACAAAATAATGTCTGTGCATGGAGCTGTAATGATTAGGGCGATACTGACTACTGACACTGAATCGGACAAGAAAGGGTGTCGCGAAGATCAGCTGTGATCGACTACTCATGATGACGGTGATTCTACTACACCCACAAAACATGACGTTGTAGCTTGTGACGTCATACTGTTTCACAAAGTTGAACGCGGAAGTTCGGCATTTACAAAGAACAGTTGACCTTAAACTAGGCCAAAATCAGCGAGAAATTTCGATTGGATTTGGGAAGTCGTAAAAGAGGTTCAAATATGTCAGAGGAAAAAGATTGCTTTGAAAACTTCCTGATAACACTGGCTTATGGCAGATTCGTATAGATCCATTTAATCACAACACTGGATAATCGAAAGTCACTACTTCTTTTAAATCTTAGGAACTGGTCTTTAAATGGATTTGCCTGTTTCTATCTATTTACATGATCTAACGCTTTTATCTCGTGTTCCCTTATCATGAGTTGTGTTGAAGTGTTTGTTTGTTTGTGTGCATGTATGGAGCTCTTGATGACTAAGGCCTATTCTAGACTCAGTCAAGTCGTTTAATATGAGGAAATGTTGACTCTGAAGAAACCCACAGAGCGACAGTTTGATTGGAATGTTAAGAACTGTTGTTTTTTTCCCTCAGAGTTTCACTACTTCAGCTGATAATGTCCTGAGTATGAACAAAGTGACCGTGCAACGATTTCCTCTTGATTTTGTACTTGTATTACGACATAATACGTAAAAAATTTGCCTCACTTTCTTGGAGAGACGCTATGTGCCCTACATCCATGTGTGATCAGACGACTTTTGTGTGCAGACGGCAGACGATATAATGTGATGCGTCCATTTTTGATTGGTTGAGGGTAATCAGACACGGCCTATAGCGAAACAGCGAAATGGTCACGTGGACTCCATGGTCATGATCATAACGTGAAGGGTGTGTAGTAGTTGACCACGTTTTAGTTATCATGAGGAACACCATCGTTTTATCACCTGTGCTCATAGAGATTTCATTTTTGAGACTAAAAAAAGGGTAGGGGAGTAAACTTATATATTGATTCATTTGATGTTGGTTTCTATTTTAATTTACCAATGCACGGTACACACATAATATTATTATAATATGTACCAATATAGGTTATCATAAACCGCGTACCGGCACAACATTTAGTTTTCAGTATCCCTCATCCCACTGTCTCACACACACACACACACACACACACACACACACACACACACACACACACACCCACACACACACACACACACACACAAACATACACACACACACACACAGTTCATAAACACACACACACACGCGCACACACACACATACACACACACACTCTCTCCCTCTCTCTCTCACACATACATACACACAGGCACACACACACACACACGCACACACACACACACACACAAACACAAACACATACACACACACACACACACACACACACACACAAACACAAACACGTACACACACACACACACAAACAGATACACACACACACAATTCTTTCATTGTTCACAAGCTGCAACAGCTCTGACCTACTACATGATGTCAGTATAAGTGCCAGACAGTTGTCTCCCTTCCCATGAGATACCAGTTATGATATCATCACGTGAGGCGACCATCTTCATGCAGTAATGATAAGAATAACAATTATAAATTATTATAAATCTCGTCTCAAGATCTATGCCTGGCCATATGACTTCATATCATTATTATACAGCAGGCCAAATCATTCAAGAACTCTCTCAACTCCCCCGTGAGCAAACAGTGCCACTGCCATTCCCAGGCACTGATCAAGAACAGTCATCCTTACATCAGGGACAGTAACTACAGGTGAACAAATCAGTTTTTTTTTTCTAAATTCTTTTGTGTTTCTGGTCACTGGAGATCCATGTCACGTTAGGTGTCAGACACTGGTATTATTTTATTGGTCTTTGACACCTATTGTTTTTTTCTTCTTTTGGCCCTATTAACATTTTGTGTTATTCTAAATATACCACTGTGATTTGGGGAAATTTCGTCCATGGAGGTTAAAGTACTTCTTTTGCCCGATCTTTTAACGGGAAGCAAAAGGGGGGTCAACGCCCAAAAATCTTCACAAATGTCTTTTGAAAAAGATCACCTCAAAGTCTGATTTGGTCCCCAATTTTTCATTTGGCTGGTTTTGACCGCGTGCGAATACATAGGCCTACACATTTTAATTTTGTATATAGAAGGCTGAAATTGTACCTGAAACTTTAAAATTGGATGCTTTATTTAGATCACAGGTCATTTTACACATTTCTACACCCTAACACTGGCTGGCAGGGCCCCAAAAAAGGGGGATTTTATATATTAGCGGATTAATTGGGTTGTACACTATGAGTGATTTGCCCTTCTAATAGGTGTCACAAACCTATTGCTTGAAGTGAACATTCCTGTTGGTCCTACCAATCGAGCAGCTGTCTGCAAGTCTATCAAATACCGTCCTGGTTATTGATGAAAACGATTTCGGGATTTGGCAGACGCTCAGTAATAGTTCTTCATGTCACAGGAGATTTGGTGTGCACGGGGCCACAGAAGCCATTTACAGGGGCGGAGATGAGGGGAGTAAAAACCAAGGGAGACAAACCAAGAAATGATAGACGTTATCAGCCAATTCAGTCTGCGATCGTTATTGGCGGAGGAATGGACTTGGTCCTTCTTTCCAGATGCTATTCCAGGCACAAACAGTTATTAATAGAAGATTCTGTGACCACTTAGCAAAGTTCTGTGAATGCCGCAAGGTGTGCTGTAGTCAGTCGGTATTATGGCCAGGTAAACGTCGCGTCGTAGAGAATGGTTGGCGTTAACTGGAATAGTAAATTACATTGTGTAAACTGAACCTGACATTTTTTCACCAATCTACGTAATCAAATATCCACCTGAAAAGGCAAAATGAAATAAATTAATTGTTCTTATGCCTTCTAAGTTTCTGCTCTTATGCTTTAAATATTTTTTT
>JAWQUT010000353.1:310026-313811 GCA_033807755.1 Ellobium chinense | reverse complement strand
AGGGGGGGGAACTGTAACTGTTGTGGTTCCTTCCTTTCTCCATTAAATCCTCTCCGTGTGCGTCTTCTAAAGGACCTTCCCCTTTACCCTAACATGTGTGAGCTGTCTCCACTCACTCACTCCCAACTTCTGATACGAAGTGCTCCGTTTCCATCTTGTAAGTTGTACTACACCTTTGACAGGGAATAAAGGGCACTAACACACTCATAATAACTGAACTCCACTTTTAAAAAAGTCTTCAGATTGATTATAGAATATTCTGGTTCGCTACATAAAAGAGAAAATGCACCATCTGTGACGGACTGACTGCATTTTGGACAGAAAAAGACTGTAGGAGAGATATCGATATGGGGGTTGGGGAGGGAAGGGGATTAGAAAATGGCGTCACATAATAATATTAATATTTCTTTTTGCGAGAATGTCCTCAAGCCTCCCTCCCCACCTCCATGCACCCCCNTCCATGCACCCCCCCCCCGCTTCCTTCGCAATGCACGCTCCCGTCCATGTCTTTTTACTGACATCCTGTTTTTGGTTCATGTTATTTCCTGTCTCTCTTGAACCACCCGATCTAGACTAATGCCAAAACATGTTTGAAGAGTGAGGCCAAAAAATCTTGAGCTCACATCAAAGTAAAAAGACAAGAAAAGCTCAGCATTCAGTCCGCAAACAGTTGATTGAGACTTCATTACCGCAGACAGCACTAGTTGTCATTACTCTCAATACAGGACACTTGCATCCACATCTTGGCTGTGTGGGGGAGTGGGGTCGGGGGAAGATAAAGGGGTGGGGTGGGGGGAGATCAGGGGAGAAGAAAGCGGCCACAGATTCGTGGTTGAAATAGATCCAGTGCGATGTGAGTTTATCGAATGTTTTGCTAATTTAAAAAAAAAAAGGAGAAAGGGCAGATAAAGATAAAGTAGACAAAAGACAGGATTGAGATTTAGAAAAAAAAGAGAATGAAAGCTGGAAAGAATAATCGAGAATAGGAAAATGAAGGACACAAAAAGTGAGATATAATGCACAAATAATTTTTTTTTAAAATAGCGAAAATGAAATGAGAGTGACAAGAGGACAAAACCAACTGAAGAAAGATAGAAAGAAAGTTTGTGGTGGATGAGGAAGGGAGTTAGCCATGAAGACTAGTTCCACGGATACCTTAAACCTCTATAGACCGTCATATCCATGGTTACGCTATGCATAGTTTTAAAAAAGACACAGTTTAAGATAAATAAAAGAACAATTGACCGAGTTAACCATGCGTCCATCTTAACTTCGGGACGAGTTGATAGCTTTTCTGTTTACTTAATTTCGTCTGTGTAAAATAATAAAAAGGCTCAAGCCTGGATGACAATGTAGGAATTGTTTTGTTTCGTTTTCTTGCCATTGTGTCCTGGTGTTCATGAACTTCCATTTTTTATCTTTTTTCTATCTGACACATTTCCCAGCTTTTCAAAGCCATTGATTTTCTTGGATTTGTTTTTTCTACTTTCTCTGGACTTTTATCTTTTGTTTTGCTCTTCAAAAGCTTGATGCGCATTTTCTAAAATTAAAAACTTTCAGGAGAAGGAAAAAAATCGGTAATGGCGGCCATTCCGTCTTAGATCTATTTCATTAAAGCCTCAGTTTCACTTCCTTCTAGATTCTATCCGGTAGTGCTATTCTATCCTGTGATGCTGTTCTATCCCGTGATGCTATTCTATCCAGTGGTGCTATGAGTAAGGAGACTGTGCTTTACCAGACCTGCTAGTTGAAACACTTGTCAGTCACATAAATTTAGGCATGACCGGTTGGACCCTTGCCAGAATGGATGAGAAATAGAATATGTTTATTGAAAGAAAATGAGGTGAATGGACAGAAATAGAGAGAGAATGTGTGTGTGTGTGTGTGTGTGTGTGTGTGTGTGTGTGTGTGAGAGAGAGAGAGAGAGAGAGAGAGAGGGGGCGAGAGAGAGAGAGAGAGAGGACGGGTGAAAAGAGACCTGAAAAACAATGATTGTGCCATGGCTATATTATATCTATAATTGTATTGTTTGCCCCGTTTCTCATTAACAGAGTTGTTCCTACGAATGAAGACAATATGATATAA
The DNA here is from genome assembly GCA_033807755.1 of Ellobium chinense. Lineage (NCBI taxonomy): Eukaryota > Metazoa > Mollusca > Gastropoda > Ellobiida > Ellobiidae > Ellobium > Ellobium chinense. The sequence goes on along the minus strand of JAWQUT010000353.1, from coordinate 311,726 downwards.
GATAATATGAATAAATTTTAATGTAAATGCCGTCTTTATACTAGTAAAATCATCTTCTCATTGTCAGACGTATCATAATTTATTGCTGAGCCAAATACATTGAAGGGATCTTAAATTTCCAGTGAACAAGACAGCGACCTTTAACAAGTTCATCACCATAATAAGAATCATGTTTGATGGTCATCTGTGCTTTTAGAAAATACACTCGACATTTCTTGAGCTTTTGCCAACCACAACTCAGCTTCTTGTGCGACGAGTTAGTTTGACATATTATGTACTGCGCCTTGTTACTTCCTATAAAGATTTTATTGTTGTTTTTTTTGTTGTTGTTATTATTGTTGTTGACTAAACTGATCCCCAGGCTGTTATAAATATTATTAACATTACTTTCATTATTAGTACCATATTATTATTGGTATTATTGTTGTTGTTGTTGTTGTTTATGAAAGTCGTGTGTATCGTAATTAAAAACAGACTTTCTGCTATTGTAATGGATTAGCCAGGAGTCTCCGACTACCATCATTATGATAGACATAAGAAAGTTTTGGTTTTTCCGCCTACCTCAAGTTGAGTTCACCACATTTCATCACTGAGCACCACAGCAACATATAGACACAATAATATGGAGGATAATAGTGACAATATTGAGTGTATTATTCCGGTGATGAAAATCATGTGCATGAAAAGTTGCACGTAGTTGGCTTATAAGGAATTAAAATTAAGATTAAAAAACAATATAGTCTCAGTAAGGTTATGAGAGTTAATGAATATAACGATGACGTAAATGTTCTGCATGACACACTCCGTAAACCCTGTGTTTGAGATCATTAGCGAAGGGCTGGGAAATCTATTCTTAGCTCAGAATACATCATCCAATCAGAATTCATCACGGAAAAAAGGTTAGCTGGATTACTGTCACTTGAGTGGCTCACGTAAATTCTAAGATAAAGAGATCACCCAGTACAGCCTCGCCATCTCGAATGATGAGGGAGCAGTCCATAGTGAAGAGACAGAGAAATGTTTGAGTTTGTGAGTGCAACCTGGGAGAGAACTGGAGGAGGGATTAAACACGACAACATCACAGTGAAGGCCGGGGGGGGGGGGGGGGGGGACTGAAGTTGTGCTACATGATGTATTAATATAGGAATCGTTTATTTCACGTATAGGCAAAGAATTATTATGATAATAACTTAACAATAGTAGTTTAATAACAAAGATTCGTCATTTGGAGAAGCGTGGCCTAATAGTTACGGCGTTGGACTCACGATCTAAAGGTCCTGAGTTCGATTCCCGACCACGGTCATATTGTAAGTGCCTTTGGAAAGCATTTCATTCACATTTTCCTCAGTCCACCCGTCTGTAAAATGGGTACCTGGCTATAGGCAGTGGAAGATACTGTCAGAATGCTAGTGATCAGCGCCTATAAATGGCAGCGACACTGTATGCTCCCCACAGAGTCGAGAAAGTTCTAGAGTGATCAGGCCTGCTGGGGTAATAATAGTGTAAAGTCGGATGAGCGGCCATTAGCCTGGATATGAGACTTATAAACCGCATTATTATACTTAATATCACATTGAACATTAAGGTGACCATAATGATATGAATATATGTCAACTCGATAAACACTCTGGAAGTGCTAGCCGTGTTTCCCAGAAGTTTGAATCACATTTCACGACATGAGAATGAGACGTTCACAAGTC
>JAWQUT010000353.1:292526-305026 GCA_033807755.1 Ellobium chinense | reverse complement strand
GGGTCAAATCTATGCAGATGTCTGTTGTTGTAGAAACAGAACATACAGTTACATCGTAAAGAGGCGGAGTCAAGGACTTCTGGTGTCTAGACCATTAGTATGCGGCTGTAAATATTATTTGCTTTTATTGACCTTTATCATCTACAACATTTTTACAAACATTTCTACAAGACTTTCATTTCAGTTTCAGGTATTCATCAAAATCAATTTCACCATCCTGCTCAAAATCCCATTACCATCTTCTCGTTGGTAAAAAAAAAGGAGGGGGGGGGGGGGGGGNGGGGGGGGGGGGGGGGGGAGGGGGCAACAGCGTCATTATACTTAATACGTACAATGTCATTGGCAAACATGAAATGCCACGCCTACTTAATAGATCAAGATAAACACAAAATAGAACCCCGCCCTCTTCTTTAAGTGGCTGACCTCCTCCCAGCGCTGAAACTTTATTATGTATTTGGCGCTGTAAATGTATACAAAACTCAACACAATTTCGCTGAAACTTTACATGTTTTAGCGCTGTAAATATGTATCTGTTTCGCTGTAACTGTATATCATTTCGCTCGCCCTGATCATATTCACTTAAGAGATTAGACGGCGGAGATAATATGATGACATTATTCATGTCTGTTTGTTTTACCTTCTAAAGACGGCAATGTTTATTTTTTATCCCAAAAGATTGGAGCGGGAAAACGAAATGGTGTTGTGTACACAACAAGCCAGAAATAATCCAGCACGGTGTCGACCCATGACTAACATGAGTATCTAAAGATGTTTGGACTTGCGGGCTTTAGTCAAAAGCATTTAAAAACATTAGATTAGTGTTGTTTGGATCTATCTATGACCAGAATCATTTGGCACTAGGCCGTGGATGATGTAAGTGTCAACTCACAAACTAATCCAAAATGAACTCCAAGTTCAACAAAGCCATGCGACTTTCCCGCGCCGAAGTTTTGATCAGCGTTGGGAAAAAAAAAACCAACCCATGACGATTTTGTCAAACATTTTGCCGTCAGCTCTGATCCTGAACACACGATCTATGACGTACAACAGTCCCAAAATAAAACCCTGGCGTACGAATTGTGGCGACTTCAGTGCGAACTGGCATTGAGTGTAGAAATATTTGAAAAGTCGTCTTAGTCGTGTTTGCGATTATTGCGCTGGATGTTTCACCTCTACCAGGTTAGTACCGGTACTATCTACATGAGAAATGTATGTCAGTAAAAAATAAAAACAACACACACGAGCTGGCACAGATTTATATACACCGCCGCACACCTTGAGGTCATCCGTTCATTTATGCTTATTTTTTAATAGGCAAAACTACGAGAAGTCTGGGCAAAAGTGGATCTCAGTTGGAGCTAAACTGTCATTGTAGAATGAAGTCGAAGTGGTGGGATAATTAGTTGTTACACATTTCTGAGCTATTTACATACGTAGCGTTATGCAGTGGACACATGACTCCATGTTCTCAACAGGTTTATGATGGTAATATGATGTGTATGCTCCAGTTCTGTTGCGGTCGTCTGGCGTTTAATGATAGGCGCTGATCACTTGTGTCGGTATAATTAGTGGTCAGTCGATGTCCGATTTTTCCCGAGCAGACATCTTTGTATCAGACATATTATCATGGGGCAATAGGTGACTCATTTAAGCTGTCAGCTATTATTGATTACACACTTTTAGTTTTTGTTCTTGGCCAAAACGGCGTCTATGGGAACTGTCACATAATATTCTCCAAGCCGTCAGTGAATGATTGATGACATACAAAAAAGAAACTTTCAATTAAAAATTAATGACGTTAACCTCTCTTTCGTAAACTGAGCATGACATGCAGGGACATAAATTATTCATGGGAAAATGTGACATGACCTACATCCATCACGCTTCACACAAGTAGATCCACAAGGGTAAGAGTAGGGCAAGAAGCAGAAACCGGAAGTTGTCAACGCAAATTGCTTTCCTAAGACAGTGAGAAATCTGGCCTCGAAAAGCCCAACCCAGCAACTCGCCTAGTTAACTTCTTAGCCTCGTCATGACGCCAGCTATTAAGGCAGTTTGGTTTAAATTAACTTAGCCACCACCCGCGTCTCTGGTCCTGAGGTGTCTCTAGTTTATCTCCACAATCATCTGATTTCAGTGTCTTTTTTTTTCTTTACATCGTCACGACTTTGGCTTTCTTACCTTGGCCCAGCTGCTTAAACAACAGTCATAATGGAGGCAAAGAAAACGAGAGCTAGAGAGAGAAAGAGAGAGAGAGAAAGAGAGAGAGAGAGAGAGAGAAAGAGAGAGAGAGAGAATATGACCATAGCTTTGTCTTAAGGGAGGTGAGGCAAAGGAGATAATGAGAACATCTGAACACAAAACAGTCTCCAAAAGATCACGGCTTCTCAGCTGCACAAAAGTGAACATATTCTAACATTATGCAACAAAAATTGTGCCATGATGATAATCCTGACCTTCAAGTGACCTGTATCTCAGCCTCTGTAGGAAGAAATGAACATAAAGCTCTTCCCACAGATGAAATGCAGCAAACCAACTAAACCATCAGACACGCACAACTTCCCTTGACAATTATGTCACATGCTCACAAACACCTCTGGGCCTACCTTTAATTTCACCAACTCCGCTGTGAATATCACATGCAAATAATCCAGAGTCTGTGATCAATTCAGTCCAGCTGTTTTGTTTTGTCATCAAGACTGTTCATTTATAGTCTAGTTATCTTTCAGCACACACAATTAAAGATGGCAACTTTATCATTGCACCTTTAAAGCACTACATTGCACCAAGAATCTCCTATGAAGATATTGTAATATCTCTAAGGAAAATAAGCAATACCACTGCTTAATGCACTAAACTGTCTTTTTAAAAGATCCAAGATTGAAAATGAAATTGCAACCATAGGCCTACATATTTTGCATGTTATTGAAGTAAATACCGTTTCCATACTATGCATGCAATGGTAATATTTTAAATTTTGAGAAGAGTGGGATTTCACTGAGGTTAATATCAATAATTTCTTGAATTTATTTGAGTCACATAATATAGTAGATATAGCATTAATTTTTTTAATGTGAAGATTAACCAAGATTAATCCTGCATCATACATGAAGTAGATCATTATCTTAATTAGTGGAATATTATATTAGATGCCCTTGGCTACATGCAACAGGTAGTATTTATTTTATCATGTTGTCAAGATGCCTTGACTAGTTGGTTAATCACTACAATATAGTAAAATGTTCTGTTGCTGCTTATAAAAACATTACATTCAGATGTTACAAGCAATGACCACTGCACTTGAACTGCGTTTGTTACCAGCTTTAACGGAACTTTATTTGCTTGTTCTAGTTGACTGTATTTATCAAATGTTCTCTGGATGACATTGTGTGATGATGCTGAATAGAGTTATGTCAATCTTGCCACTACTTTCAACATTATGAATCTGATTTCCGTTTTTGATTCAGTGTCTGCTCTATTACTCAGTCTATTGGAAAAGTAAAAACCGAAACCCTATTGCTGTTCCAGGTCCCGGATGTCTCTAGATTTAGATCTTGGTCAGTAGTCCAGGCCTATTTTAGAATCTATTTTCATATCCCTTGAAAAATGTACGTAGATCTAGATCTAATGATCTATGCGTTTGTCCTTTGTGATCCTAAAACTTCCAGACTATAGACCTGAGGTGAGCTGACATCTACAAGATCCTAATCTTACACAAATTATCTAATCTGGCCCGTGTCTTTATGGTTCGACATCCATGAAAGGCATTGCCTTGTTTAAAAAATAGGCCGTGTTTTGAGTTGTAAGTACAGAACGGTCCAGACCTTCGGCTAATCTGCATTGATTATTGTCTACTCTAGGTCTACCAAATCAAACTCGAAGGAACAAGCTGAGTCGAATCTAGACTAGTTTCTGCATCCACTGATCAGATCGAGAGATGAAATTCCTATCCTTTTGTGGGATGTCATCTGCACCTGTCTCAAGCTAACGCAGCTGATATAAATTATCTAGTCTAGTCTAGATCTTCTTCGTCTGTCACAGCAAAACGCATGGATCTTCTGATATTTGGTCCAGGCTAGACTAGTCTAGGCCTGGATCAGTGTCGGAACATTCGGCTATAGACAGTCTACGCATTGACTTGCAAGTCAACACCTCAACTTTTCAGTCGACCTAACAACCGATGACACATTTTTGTGCATAGAAAACACCTAAATCAATGCACAGCACATTATCACAGAGAGGACACAAGGCCTAATTGCATCTTGAATAATCCTTCATTGACAAACCGTCCCTTTTCGAATCTGACAACAGCTTAGCAGCCATGAAACTAGGACTGGATGTTTTCCTCAGCTGCGTTGCCAGACTTTCTTTCGAGCCACGGCCAAATAGCATGAAAAAGCAAAAAAAAAAAAAACCATGTCAGGAAAAAACCTATTGGGATCAGGACTGGGCATAAGAAATTCTATAAAGATGAACTTGGGAGTCTGTCTCTCTCTACTCCACCGTTATTATAGGCCGTGGAATATCCAGATTTTTCAGGATGAAGTAAGGACATTCCTAGCTGTGTTTAAGTTGGGTAAAATCGGCAACATACCACTTGTCTTATTTTTCCTACTTTCAATTTATTTCAGTATGGGTTTATTCCGATTGCCCTTTATGCTTCAACTTTTTCATGAGTCTAATACATTCGTCTATGATGCCTTTCGGTGCGCTAGGTACTTTATCGCCTCTGGTGCGTTGCCTATCGGATTCTTTTTGATAATGTGGCATGTAAACGCTAATAAAATGGGGAGTTAGTCTTTTGAATGTATGTGGACATTATATTTATCACAAACATTTTTACATACATAAAAGCAACATAATAAGAAATGTGTGTTAAATGAAAACAACGATCTTTCTTTGAGTTGAGGCAGTTATAACGGCAGCGTGACCTCTTGAAAAACCAGTTTGAGAGAAGTACATGTACTTTTTGTAAGGGAAATTTGTCATTTTTTAACAATGGTCCATTTTTGGAACCACAAAGCCAATCCGTTGTTTGGGAGCTAAAGTCTGTGTCAAAGAGCTAAAATTATCTAATATTTGGCTCCGATACACCCACGTCTGGCAATCCTGTTCCTCATAGCGAGGGTGTGGTGGGGGAGGGGGGAGGGAAGTGCGAGTCGTACAACTGTTTAAGGTCACAGTCCTCTACGCGATTAAAAAAAAGTCCAGTGTTTGGTTACTAAATTCGACATAATCGAATAGTAGTCGCGTCATGATTTCGGGATCAAATCATGTCACTTTGCTGTCTAATCTAAATAAACCCCTCAAAAATACAAACAGATATAGTTTATGGTTATAGTGTTTATAATTGTTATTAATATCATCATCATCATCATCAGTATTATTATTATAAGTATGAGGGTAAAGTGCAAGCTGTCCAGTGTATTGGGACAGTGGGTCAATGTGACGGGTCACGTGTTGTGAGAGATCCTTGAGAATAATGATGGAAATTTCCTGGTGTTGTCGAGTGTCTGACCGGACATACGTCACTTACGCCTTCCACTATTCTTTCTTCACATCCTCTCTCATGCCAACGGAGATCAGGGAGGCTGGGGGTGGGAGAGAGGGGTTTGGAGAAAGGCCGTCATCGCCCTGTATTATCCAGCTATGTCCAGTCTTGTTGACGGACTCGTGATTATTGCACTGTCCACTTTTATCATAAACAGGAAGATGGACAGAGGATCGGCACAGACAATTGCTACTACGGAAGGCAAAGCAGGAAGAATTTAATTAATGGTTTAGATGTATACATAAAAAATAAGATATAAAGATGTTTGAGGAATGAACATTAATCAAATACAATCAACATTATACGATTGCTGTGAATAGTTAAACCTGGACTGATTGACTGATAACAGTTGAAAGCCTCAGATCTGGTGGCGAAAAGGAGCACAAACATTAGGGGGACAGTGTAATGCCTTGTTGATTTCTATCCACTGTGTGAGCGTTATAGACCTGCACGCAGGTTTTGTGTGGGTATTGGCTAGAGACTTTAATTACGTTTTTGTTTTTGGGGCCGTATTCAACCATGGGATTGATGAGCGACTCCAACGGACATTTGGGCCCCATGTCATTTGTCTTTCTTGGAAAGGTCCTGCGGGTGTCGTTAGTCCAAGGTCCAACTTGGTGTTAATCCAGCCTTGGATGTGAAAACAAGGGCAAAAACTCATTACTTTTTACAATCATTTCTAGACAGAGATTACGTAGTAATTGCAAGAGTGACTGAGTTTGGAAGGAGAAAACAAAAACAAAAAAACAAACATTTAGAAATAAAATAAATAAAATACCGGATGTCACGTTTACGCACGAGTGCCAGACTTGCACTAACGTTTTATTTTCATATCCTTTGTTGAACTTGCGGAGATTTTTTTTTGAATGTTTAGTGTGAAGCGATCTTACCCTCGTATTTGATGGCATATTATTGACAATTTTCCATGACCTGGACCTCAAAAGGTCTGTAAAAAACGTATTCTTTTAATATTTTGCCCCAGAACCAATTTTAGAAAGTTTATTAAACTGTTTTATAGTCACGTATAATTTGTTGTCAGTTTATTAACATTAATAAGTGAAACCACCACCCTGTCATCAAATACATCTCAGCTCTACTTACATATTATATTATCTTTTAATTCCCTTCTCCTCCCCCCCCTCCCCCGCCCCCGGCAATTCTAGTTGTAACATGAGCCAGGCCAGTTTGTGATGTAGAGATGTCAACTCCTCTATGTATTTTTGTCTCAATCAAGGGCAATAACTGACTGTGAGGGCTGTTGGTCTGTAAATGAGCGTGAAGTGAGAATGGGCCTCACGTGAAACAAACTGTTATGCGGCCCTCGTATCTCGTTGAGAGATCAGTGCTTCGGTTAGGAATTGTTTTTAATGTTAATCAGTGATTATTTTATTATAAAAATATACACAGTTTGACCCTGTGTAAAAGTCCCGTAACTCAAGGGTAAATCAACTATAAGTTACAAGATCTTTGCAGTAAGTCAAGGAAATTAGATATAACTCAAATGTCTTTTAGAAACAAACGTTATTTTCCTTGTGAGATGCCAGGTTGGCGGAATTGCAGGCCCGAATAACAAAACACCATTTTATATCACAGAATCACTGACCCCACTCGGTTTCTCTCTCGTCAGTTCTGATCGTCAGCAGATTCAACTCAAGTGAGAACATCCAAATGTAAAGTATTTCTAGTGAGTCCAGGTGGGATGATAGAACTTGACTGTGTATTTGTGAAGGATTCGATTACGATCACATTGTACATTAAGAAACAGGAAGACATCAATTTCAAATCTACTTCATCATATCGGAGAAATATAATCCCACAAGTTGGACATACCATAAGAGTTTGTAAGAGATACGAAGTCGATAATAACATCTCTCTATTACCAAGCATTGTAACCAACACAAATGGATCTGCATTTAGTTTTCTACAAAACACGAGAAAGACTGTTATAAATATAGAGAAAACTTCCGGGTATAGACGTCACACTGTGTACACTAGTCACCACAAACAAAAGCCGATCAACTTCTTCCTCATCACGTGGCCGCCTGATAGCTAATATAACAATATGAGGGTATTTAGAGAACACACACACACACACACACACACACACACACACACACACACACACACACACATACAGAGAGAGAGAAAGACTTTAGTGGTCAGATGGTGTCATATAAATAAATAAAACAATATATACGAGAGAAACACAGACTCTCACCAGAACTAATTGTGTTTTTAAGGCCCGTGTTAGTAATAAATGCCTGGATGTTTATTTATCATAGAAACACGAGCAAGCTTTGCAAACTGGCTGAAAAATTAAATTTAAAAAATCAACTTCTTAAATGATTCGTTATATCGTTGCGTTATGAGAATTAATAATCATGAGATTGGATTTCCCCTTCCCCTTTAACATGCAATATCACCAGAGATCTTAAAAGTTAGAATGGTGGAATAAATAAAAGGGGAGACAACCATTAGCACCTGACAGTCCTGAAAACATGTTTAAGAAAACTACTGATCTGAGACGGTACAGACCTTCACTGGTGGCAGATTTTTCAAATCACAACATCGTAGATTGATCAAAGAAAAACTGTCCAGTTACTTTGTCAGCATGAGAAGAAATGCTTAAATGGACATCATCAAACTGACAACCGAAGTATTTCACTAACATCGAGTTGTTGATCTAGTAGAAAGTGACTGTCAGATTTTTTTACCATGCAGGAGTGAAAGCCGGCAATTTTCTTAGTTTGGATGCATGCGGTGTTTCATACTTGGCTTTATCTCTCGAATGATGTTGCTGCACAGTGGCGACTATCAATGACTCTGTTATGGATTGAACGTGTGACAGATATGTGCAGTGTAAATACGTAGTATTTGCTTTGATGCACATTATGCGCTATTATCAATGAGATACACAACACTGTGAGGCGTTATTTAAAAAAACACACACACAAACAAACAAACATATTATACATATGGATGTTTTTTTTTAACTCGACACCGTAAGAGACAAATTGCTTAAAATATTTGTAATGACAGATTCCCTAAGCACTGACAATTTTAATAATGAAAAATTCAAGGGAAGTTTTTAATACTTAACCAGATCGATGATGGAGACACTCCTTTTCCAACGACGCTACACAAACCCATAGTATGTATACCTATTAACGACCAGTTTCTATAAAATGTAATATTCATACCCCATCTCAACAGGAAATGACTTTAATGAGCAGGAGCCTGATATAAATGTCAATATAGAGTGGATTGTAAATTGGTGATATTAGCAGCTGGAAAATAACAACATACTGGAAGCCGTACGAGAAAATTCACTGCATTTTATTTTTTTGGGGTGTGTTTGTCACCACTGGCTCCACAGGGAAACAGGTTGTTGTTGTTGTTTTCAGCTTGTGAGTGAACATTGGATGTGAAGCTACAGAAACCTGAACAGCGCAGTTGATCTAGTGTAGAACTTACAACTGACAATAATAGTATGGATGTGGACAAACAAGAACAAAAACATCGCAGCTATGCACACACAAACATGAAACTAACTTTTAAACTTCGACTTTAAGTAAAACCATAGAGGAATAGACAATAATAATTATGTAATTATCGGCAACAGTCATTGAAAAACATAATAATGCAGACAAACAAACAAACAAACAAACAAACACACACAAACAGAGAGACAGATAGATAGGCAAACAAGCTTATTTATAGTAACAAACAACGTAATTTACACTTAGACACGGCATTTGAAACAACAACAACAACAATAACAACAACAACAACAACATTAATAATACCAGCGACAAAAATGAAACACTGTGCGGTATTAGTACTCTAATCATAGACTTGAAGAAGAAAAAGCTGTTGCTTTACTTTTGAAAATCAACGGTTCACTTTACACACATCTTGGACTTTTGTTTCGTTTCTTTGTGGTGCAGTTTGAAAAAAAAACTTTTGAATCTGTCAACATCCAAAGTGTAAGTGGGACAGTAGAGGCGGAGTCGAGTGAAATACTCTCTAATGAAACAGTTTTAGACAAGTGGTTGAAGTTGTTTGTTCTTACCGTCAGTAGGTCAGTCACATGACAGGTCCAGGTGTGAAGAATCGTGAGTAGTTGCTATCCAAGGTGTGAGTACTCACTGCAACATCATCGTGGTGACAATGGACAACTCACTCACACTCACCAGAGAGACAGGGTCCAAGACAGAGAGAGAGAGCTGGAGAGATGAGTGGGAGAGAGACACACGGAGAGAGAGTGAGAGAGAGAGAAAGAGAACAGTTCCACACAATGTAATCAATAGATCTCTCTGGGACTAGCGAGTGGGAGGCGCTGCGCTGTTTTCTTAGCATCATTTCCAGATTTTGCGCTTGGCAGAGTTGGCCGGTTGTCCTGGCATACTGCACGTCATTTCAACGGACATAACGGCAGGAGCGTCGTGGACTGGGGCTTAAGGGGACAAGGGGTATGAAGACATTTATTAGGTGGTGGATATAGCAAAGACTACAGTGTTTGTATCGTGGGAGGNGGGGGGGGGGGGGGGGGGGGGGAGGGGGGTGCATGGATGGCGGGATTTAAATCTTGAATCTCGTCCTAACCTCTAAGCTCCACGATCTTAAGTTATAATTTGCCTTTTTTTTTTTTTATTTCAGCCACCCAGAATAGAATAAACAGCGGCCAAGGTGTATTTTCTTACTCAGTACATCTGGCACGACAAATGGCTAAACCTGGGCATTTTTCTTTTCTGTTGTGGGTAGAGATCCTAAGTCATGGTCATCTCCAGATCCATCCATTGCTTCACCACCAGATATCAGACATGTGTCTAAGACACATTAATACATGTCATTACAGAGACAGTGTATTGTTCTAAGGTTCATTTTCACTACAGAGAGACATCTCGTTTTCTTAGTTTCGCAAAACAGATTCTTGAGCTACAACTATTGCATTTCAGCACTGCTCTGTGATGGTATCTATTGATGTGTTTTACCTACAAGTGTGACATCTGGTGATGAAATAACTACTGTAAACTGAGCTAAAGTTTTCCCGAAGATGACCACCCACAACTAGACACAAATCTCATTGTGTAACAACTTGCAGTTTTGAAAGCAATTTATGCTGACTTAGGAAAATGCCAGGTGCACCACGATAATACACTAGACTATAATCTTGAAAAGAGAATAGATGAGATGTGATGTGCCTTCCTAGAAGACGTGGAGCCAAACAGACTGACTGGACAGGGATCAACTCAACTGATACGATCGTCTGGCCTTCAAACCTCACAGAAATGGTCTGTCAACCAGGAGAAGGTGATCAGTTATTGCCAGCAGTTTTCATATTATATAATATGACCTATTCGGTCTGATCTAGGGGCTGTCNGCAAGAGTCTGGGGTTGGAACAACAGATGTTATGGGAGTATATTCTACCTTCACTCTAGTGTAGCTTATATGGGCAACAACATGCACGGTTATGTATAAAAACAATAACAACAAATGTATGTGAAAATATCTCTTTGTATCTCTCTCTCAGTTTCTCTCTCTGTGCATGTATGTGTGTATGTNGTGTGTGTGTGTGTGTGTGTGTGTGTGTGTGTGTGTGTGTGTGTGTGTGTGTGTGTGTGTGTGTGTGTGTGTGTGTGTGTGTGTGTGTGTGTGTAAATACGTTAAAGTGAGTCTGGTGTGTGCCTCTGTGTGTGTGTATATCTGTGTGTATTTGTATGTGTGTGTGTGTGTGTGTGTGTGTGTGTGTGTGTGTGTGTGTGTGTGTGTGAGAGAGAGAGAGAGAGAGAGAGAGAGAGAGAGAGAGAGAGAGAGAAAAGAGACAGTAAAAATATCGTATTATCATTATTATCAATATTATCAATATTAAAGAGCAACACTCCTCTTCCTTATGCCCCTTTCTCACCCTCCCCCCCCCCCCCCNCCCTCCCCGTGGCAACAATGTGGGCAAGGAATATGTACAGGAGCAGGGGCGTCAGAGATAACCAGCCCACAGCAGGCGCGATATGGAAGTGAAGGAAACAAGTGAGAGGGTGGGGTTTACAAGACAGTCATAGAGAGAAAGACGTCCAGCAACATCATCAATTACATATTATATTATTATGTTATTATTATTATATTATTATGTCAGCTTATTCAAGAAAGGAATTCGATGTATCATGATCTCCAAGAGTGTTTATGAGGAAAAACCAAAAACTTACTGATTGTTTGTGATAGACAAGAGGCGGCTAAAGCAGAAGAATATCTCTAGAGAAATTGAAGTCTGTCAATCATGTGTTTCAGAAATAGTCTAAGTCCTGTGGGTTTATCTGTGTGTCAGACGCTTGGTCATGGTGTCCTGTCTGTGAAAAAACATGTAACTCCAGATCCCCATTCCTGTCAGATGTAAAAGCGTGTCTGACTATAGGGCTTGGAAGGGACAGAGGGCGCTGCATACAGACGCCTGCTGTGATTTTGTCTTGGATTTCTAAAGTCGTGTATGGTGAGTACTCTTTTATATGTAATTGTTATGTTTGAGATGCGTACGAAGTTTCCTACGCAGTAAATAAAAGTCCCAATTTTACTTTCATACAAGTCATGATCCATGTTTATAAATGTTAACCTTCGTCCCTCTACCTCGTTCCCACCCATTCCAACACCTCTGAAATTGGTGGTGGAAGAGGCTGCAGCTCCGCCTCTGACTGTGAACTGCAAGAAAAGAGGACAAATGCACATACCATCTTCACATAGACACACAGAGGCGAGTCAAAGGGAGATAATAATCTTTCTACCATTATAATGACGTTGGATTTCTTTCCCCCTCTTATTCCCAAGGCGGACCATACCCATTTCTATCACTGTCAACTGCTCTCCCAGTAATGGCATTTCATGCAGACAGGAGACGTCAATTTATGGGGAAAGGGCAGTACCATTTTTTGCATTTCGATGCAGCCCGGACAGGAGGTG
>JAWQUT010000353.1:259545-290018 GCA_033807755.1 Ellobium chinense | reverse complement strand
GGGGTGGGAGGTGAAGGTCCCTGATGGTAAGATCAAGGCAAAGAAAGACTGACGTAGTGAGTGGTACTTAGTGTAAGAAAGTACGTGAGGATAAGGCTGTGAACAGCTGAGTGTGAGTCTTATTGTGGCGAGACAAACCAGAAGAAAGGAGAGGTGGGGGGAGGGGCGGGGCGGAGAAGGGGAGATATACATTGGAGACAGAAAAGTTAAGTAAAAATTGGGGGTGGGAGGAGAAAAAGGGGAGAGCATCCAAGAAACACAGCAAGTTTTTTTTTTCTGTTCCTGTATTGTTTGCCGACAACTGACAACTACTATGTGAAAACGTCACAAGGGCTGAGTGTTGTGATGTGAGAGTGCACTTGACTTGGTGCCTGTACCGTAGAGACTGTGACATGAGTGATTCGTACTTTGATGATATCACTGGAGAGAACATGTTTGTTCGAGGCTTGAAAATGTTATCGTTTTGTGTCGCTAGTTGGTCTCTGGGAATTCCCAGAAATGACAGCACGAGAGACGGTCGAGTGGGATGTTTAGCTGACAGGACAAAGGACGCGTGACTTGTTGACAGGAACCGGAAGCCATCGTAGGGTGTGATTCTCCGTAAGTTGACTGTTTTGTGTCAGTAGTTTCTCAAGTGTTGGGGTCTATGTAGGTCAGTGGACACAAACCGTGTAACTGTACAAGTTGTTACTGAGAGGACAAGGACAGAAGAATTCAGTTGGACTGTGAGGTTTACGGGGTCGTTTTTTAGAGAACTTGTCTCACAACCCATGAAAATGAGACTTAATATCTTTAAAACTAATTGAGTATTTTGACTCTGACAGTGAATACTGCTAGCTAGAGTCAAATCGTTGTTGGTTGCAAATACCGAGAGTAAAGATATTTCTATACACAAAAATATAAGCTTCATGGGAAAATGCTCAGAAATTTTTGATACATTTCTTCGTCAAGCATATTAGATAATCTTTATGACATCAAATTACTCTTTAGTCGCGATTTCCATATAATTTCATTTTGTCCATTGCACAGGGCGACAACCTGTTATTTCTAACATTTTTATTATTTATCTTTGGACAGATCAGCATTAGGTCAAAAATTATTTCACCTAAACGTTCATGGCATACTCATGCTAATAACTTGATTCAGCATACCGGCGACTTCAGCTTCTATTTGACTGCCGCAAGACAGTGCAAAGATTAAATAAGTCTGAGGTCTGTAATTAGGCTATGGAGTGGTACGGATTATGTTCTGATGTCTGTACGATGATTTCCTTTATGACAATCCACTTAGGTCTTTCATAATGATATACAGAGTGATGTCCCTTATCAACCCACTTGAGAGGATCAGCGTAACACAGGAAATGAACACTGGAGAGGAAATGCTCGACTTAACAATAATCTAAACAGAATAACTCCACGTTTTACTCCCAACTGCTGGCATTGAAAAAACCCATGTGAGCATCACCTGTTCGTCTGCCCTTTCTCCTTAACCCCTCAAGAACAGAGAACATCTTCTTCTCCACTTCCTCACAGTTTCACAGAACCACAGTTTGTCACATTCTAAAATCAAAGGTTCATAGACCGAGACCTTCATCTGTCAACGCCATTGTAAGTTACATCCGGTTGAAGCAAAATGTCACTAGTCTATGTTTGTGTCACCAAATCTTCGCTTCCTTAAGTCAATGATCCATTCGTCAATAAAAGTCAATATAAAATACATGGCAGCTAATCATATTCCTCTGATAATGGAAAAATAGAAAGCGGAAGTAATGATTGTTGCAGTTATGGTTTGCGATGTCCGGATGACGAGCATACATAAAGAGTGATCTACCTCAAGAACAGAAACGCAGTGCCAATAATTGAAAACAAAGGGAGACAAATTCCATCAGACTGAAGTTAGGACAACACAAAAAGAAATGGTGGACAACATATTACATTATTTATTGGCATAAGAAGATCTAGTTCATCATGACATTGATAGATGTGTACTGTATAGCTTTGTCCTGTCACAACATCTAGCATACGATCATCTTAACCAGCAATAACATTGTGAACACTGATCTGGTCTGTGGCTGACCACGGTACATGTGAATATTGTGATTATTAAAACGTGTATAGTGTACAAGGAAAAAAAAACATTCATGGAAATGACATAACCCTGCCAACAACAAAGCAATATGGCGTACACTCATTCAAGCCAACGTAAATTTGTCCACAAGTTCTCGCTATGTGTGGGTGCAAGTCATTATGAAAAGAGATAAAATCCTGCTAAAAGCGGGTCTGTTTGAGCAGTTGCAGGACTTCGTTGAGAAAGTAGATTTCCAGGCGTGTAACCTTTAATGAGAAATTCGCTCTTTGCTCACGCTTCGATAACTTGTCAGCAAATGAGGAAACCTTTCTATCGTCCGCAGCCATGATTGTCTGCCCTTTTCATAATGCATGGCACTGGAGATTACCTCCCCTTTCCTGCACGACAAACTTCCACCGTTGATGATGTCATCATATTGGTTGGGGAAGACAGATATTATTATGATGTTGTTGTCAACAAATGGTCCCTGTAGTGGCCGTGGTAGTACTAATGATCTCAGTAGTGGTACTGGTGGTGGTAATGATAGTGCTAGTTGTAAACACAGTAATATTGTGGTCGAAGTAGTAGTGGTAATGCAGGAGTCGTGATGTCAACGATTATAGTTGCTGGTAATGGTGATGACACTGGTTGTAGTTGCTGGTAGTGGTGATGATAACGGTTGTAGTAGCAGTAGTAGTAGTAGTAGTAGTAGTAGTTGTAGTAGTAGTAGAGTAATAGCAGTAGCAATAATATAAGGAGTAGTAATATTTATTGTATCTATTTACAGACAGCCTCTTAAAACGGATGTAGTAGTAATAGTAATAGTAGTAGTAGTGATAGTAGCAGTGGTAATAGGAGATATAGTAGTAGTAATAATAGATGTAGTAATGAATAATAGTAGTGGTAATAGTAACAAGGATGTGCTAATAGTCGCAGCAATAGCAGCAGCAGTAGCAATCGCAGTATTAATATTAGTAGCAGTAGTAGCAGCTTAGTTGTAGGAGTAGTAGTAGTAGTACTAGTAGTAGTGATAATAGTAGTAGAAGCAGTAGTAATAGTAGTAGTAGTACTACTAGTAGTAGTAATAATAGTTAGTAGAAGCAGTAGTAATAGTAGTAGTAGTAGTACTAGTAGTAGTAATAATAGTAGTAGAAGCAGTAGTAATTGCAGTAGTAGTAGTACTAGTAGTAGTAATAATAGTAGTAGAAGCAGCAGTAATAGTAGTAGTAGTAGTACTAGTAGTAGTAATAATAGTAGTACAAGCAGTAGTAATAGTAGTAGTAGTACTAGTAGTAGTAATAATAGTTAGTAGAAGCAGTAGTAATAGTAGTAGTAGTAGTACTAGTAGTAGTAATAATAGTAGTAGAAGCAGTAGTAATTGCAGTAGTAGTAGTACTAGTAGTAGTAATAATAGTAGTAGAAGCAGCAGTAATAGTAGTAGTAGTAGTACTAGTAGTAGTAATAATAGTAGTACAAGCAGTAGTAATAGTAGTAGTAGTAGTAGTACTAGTAGTAGTAATAATAGTAGTAGAAGCAGTAGTAATAGTAGTAGTAGGAGGAGGATGAGCAGTAGTAGAAGTAGAAGTAGTAGTAATAGTAGTAGTAGTAGTAGTAGTAGTAGTGGTAGTTGTAGTGGTAGCAGTAGGAGAAGTAGTAGAAGAAGCAGCAACAGTAGTTTTATGATAGTTTTCTATTTGTCCCTCACTCTAAAGTTTTCTCACCTTGAGGTTTCTCTCTGTCCCTCTCATATCAACGCAACAACGATTTTCTTTCATTCACTCGCAACAACCCTCTTCTTTTCAATCAATCTCTCCCACTCTTTTAAATTGTTTCCGTACTTTCTATTTTTCTCACTTTGTGGTACTTCATATTTCAGTCGATTAAAATGTCAAATAATGTTCAGGATTCAAGAGCATGCTCTTCCCATCTTCTAGCACCCACCTTCGTTGATGCCTCTGAAACATGCTAAAACAAGAAGGATTACATAACGTATTGAGCTCCACTTTCAGCGTGAATGAGTGGCCAAATTACTAGAGTGAACCCATACTAGAGTCATTACATGTCATCTTTGTCACTCTGTCCAGATCATGAGACAGAGTTACTTTCCCTTCTCTGACAAGCATTTTAAAATAATACTGACATTTGTTTATTTGTTTGTTTGTTTGTTTGTTTGTATTTTGGTTCGTTTTAAATACAATCCATTCCACAGGGAGAGGGATTTTCATCCAATTTATCATCATCATCATCATCATCATCACCACCACCACTACCACCACCACCATCATCATCACCATCATCATCATCATCATCATCATCACCTTCATCATCATTATCATCACTGTAACCATCATTGCTGTAGAAAATATGATTCCAGCACAGGACATAAATATTATGATACAGATAATACAGAAAGAAAAAACAACTGAACTAAGAATGAAAAGTCAAAAGTGATAAGGTCAGCAAACTCATGAGGAAAAAAAATTCAGGCTTGAATAGAACCAAACTTTGAACAAAGAACAGAACGAAGAGGAACACAAAGAACATGTTGAACAACTGAACAGAACTAAACAATTACATAAGTTTTGTTTGTTTGTTTTTTTACAGAACCAGTAACAGTACCTCTTTTCACTTGCTCTCTCAATCTTTATCTTTCCTCACGGCCACACTCAACAGCCAGCCGCTCTCCCCTCTCCCACACTCCTACCCTCTCTCTCTCTCTCTCTCTCTCTCTCTCTCTCCCTCTTTATGCAAAGCTTGGTTCCCTCCCTTCCTCTCTTCTCTTCTTACTCCCTCTCTCACTTTATGTCTTTCTCTCCTTCATTTTCTCTCTCATTCAAACCCTCACGTTGAACCCCTCTACAATTGGATGCTACACAGTTAATAACAATCATGTGTTATTATTTATGATGTCGGCTATTGAGAAGGAGCAAAGGTTTTAGCCTGTACACCCTGAAAAAACAAGAGAGAGAGAGCGAGCAAACAATAGTATTACTGTACTGTGCTCCCTAGTTCTGGATAGTAGACACTACGAAAGATGTAAGTAATTGCTGAGAATAGTCACTGAGACATACAGAAAGATGGACAAACGATCTTCACCAACATTATTTTTAACAGAGAATATACTCTCGAACTGTACACCGATATCTCCATCATTATTATCATCAGTGTAATATAGTCTAGGTGAACATTAAGAAACGCAGTTTGAATGCTATATCATCTACTTTTTATGAAAGAGTTATATGAGTTCAAACAGTCTAGGTTTCGACAGAAGCCTTGTTTTAGAGGAAATAAATCATTATCATCTTCAACATCATCTTTCTATTTATCTTATATTACTTGATCTATTTACTGAGATTTAATTTAGTTTCACATTCTCTTCTCGTGCATTCCGTATTTTCCTCTTTAGTGAATTTCTTTCTTTTTTTATTATTTAAACAAAAAAAAAAAACATCGTTATTATATCGTCATTATCACCACCAGCTCCGGTCTGACCATGATCACGTGTGACAACTAACTGGTGTGGAAGTTACCACTCTTCCCCCACCACCATAATCAGTTATGTCAATAATATATCACGAACTGTAACACCTCTACTACCACCACCACCACCACCACCATCTCGGAGCATGATGACAGCCACATCATTCACAGACGTATACTAAATGTGAGGGGNGGGGGGGGGGGGGGGGGGGGGGCTGTAGAAGCGGTTGAGATATTCGAAGCTTATCTATAAATGATTTCTTTTCACTTTCCCTTGTCTAAAACCGAAGGTGAAATTTCTACTCATATTTGTCAACGGTTAACTTTGAAAAACCTACAGTCCATCACGTGATTATCACCCATGAATTGTTGCTATTTTGTCGAGAAATCACCAAAGAAGTTAAGACTGTGTCTCTACACTTTAATAGACAAACAAATTTTAAAAGTTTACAGTCCAATAAATGGTTTTCTCCCCTCGATTGTTCTTGTCATGTATAGGAAACGCCTAATATATTTAGGCCACATTTACATACGTTTTAATAAAAAATCACCTATGAAACGGCTCTTATCAGTTACACGATTGTCTCCCCTTGCGTAATGCTTTTAATGTATTTATTTCCCTTTTCAATTGTTGATTTCATCTTGTTAAACGCTTTGGGGTGATACAGTAGAGAACATCCACCTTGGTGTATACCAGATCTCACGGTGTTCAGCCGCAGCCACTATCCTCACCATCGCCACCATCACCATCACTACCACCACACTACCATCATTACCACCACACTACCATCACTACCACCACTACCACAACACCAACAGCATTAGCAGCAGCAGCAGCACCACCACCACCACCACCACCAACACTACTGTCATTACTTACCATCAATACCACCACCACAACACCAACAACGGCAGCATCACTACCATCACCCTCACCCCCACTACCACCATCACTACTACCACCATCATCAGAATATGATCATAATCATCACCACCACCACCACTACACCACCAGCATCATCACCACCACCACCACCACTACATCATCAGCATCATCACCACTACCACCACCACCCAGTAGCATCATCACCACCACCACCATCCCAACCTCCACTATCACGTCTTCCATCGCCACTACTATCACCATAATCAACTATGTCATTATAATTCATCTTTTAGCATCCATAGCACCACCATTGTCACCACAATCACTACCACTGACTACAGCACCATCTCTTGACATCACCACAGACTCCACATAAATATATATATATGTGTATGTGTGTGTGTGTGTGTGTGTGTGTGTGTGTGTGTGTGTGTGTGTGTGTGTGTGTGTGTGTGTGTGTGTGTGTGTGTGATAGCGATCCACTGGATCCCGCATGAAGTGTAACAACTGGTGTGGAAATAATATGACTTAAATCTGTTATGAACTATCTATACCATAAACTGACTATTTAGGGGAGACAATGAAAGAAAAAAAATCAATCTCGGGCTTTGTTGGTAAATGTGAGTGGAAATATGGCCAAAATGTATAAGACGCTTCTTACACAGTAGAACAATAATGTAAGGGAAACAATTCGATAATATGAACTATGAATTGTATTTGGCCTCACACTGCCTTGATGGTAGAAAAATAAATTTTGATGGTGTCACAATGACTTTCTTACAGTATCCACCTCCACTCCCACGCTCTTCCCACTCCCCCTACACACACCAAACATTAAAGACAAAAGAAAATGAGATTATAAATATCGGGCTTAACTAAATTATTACCTCAGTCATGTGAATTACAGGTTACTTCCCCTGCTCGCTACAGAACGATTCAGAGACAAACGAAAGTTATTACTTGGTTGTCTGCCATGGATTGCAACCCTCTCATAATGACAATGTCTGTGCCATTATTATCAGGAAACACAAATGTCAAATGAACAAAAGAAAAGTAGAAAGTTATTCTACATCGACAGACTGACCAGACTTTCAACATGAATATGAAATTCAATGAGTTTCAAATTTGTGGTAAAGTAGGCCTAGACTAGACTGGTAAATTACAACCACATCTTAGCATGACTATATTATCATCAGCACCATAGCTGATCACACCTCTATCACCACCATAATCAGCACCATCACTATTTACAAAACATTAATCCACAAAGGGTATCAATAGGTAAATAAAGAAAACTATAAGAATTTAACAAACTAATTACATACATTTTCAGACTGGTGTCCTCCCTTAGGAGCAGAATAACCATCACCATCAGCATCATTACATTACCACCATAACCATCGACACCATTAAAGTTATCCTAACGTCATTGACATCATTCCAGATGCCACAATACCACCACTACCTCTATCATTACCATTGCCACCATCACCATTACAACTACCATCACTACCACACTACCACTACCATTACTACAATGTTACCACTATCACCACCACCACACCACCACTGCAATACCACCATTGTCACAAGCAGCATGATGTATACGTTACGTCGGACTGAGTTGTTTATCTGGGTCATAATCAGTAAGGAGGTCAAAAGCGTGCAGAGAGTGGATGTCTGGGATACATGGGGAGGTTGAGTGTCAGGGTATATAAGGACTGGGTAAAAGTAGTGAGACGACTCTGTCCTAGCATTTACACTACAGTAACTGTACTAGTGATCCAAGTTGACAGGTGAAATAGCAGAATTCCCGAGGATCGCTCTTGTAATCTTTGACGCCATTTTGAATGGTGAGTAAATGTAAGGTAGCATTGCAATATGCGATCATTTTAGGAAGTGTGCTTATGTGATTGACAGTATGAACGAGGTTAAGATAAATAAAATGTTTAGTAACCTAAAGAGGGAATTGCGTTGAGGGAGGTGTATTTGTAATTACTTGGAAGGGGTTGGATAATGAAAGTATGAATAGACAAGTTCAAAAAGGATTGCAAAAGGACGTTAAGTACAGTACTTATTATGAAAATATATTTATGACGTTCTCGATTGAATGTATGTTATTCTTTTGAGTCTCAGGCTGCCAGGGTCGGCAACACGGACGCCCTGTGAACCCGAATCAGGCATGTCGGTGTCTCTGAATTGGAGGCTTATACCATAAGATGAGTTATTAAAATAAGTTATTGATTGTATGTGCCCACGGGCAGATGTTATTATTGTATGTGACATAAGGAGAAGATTCATTATTGATAGTACTTACAATAAGGCAGAATATTCATTATTGATTGTAGTTGCCAGGAGGAATTCTTGCTTCTATATCGACGGACATTAAGGTTAGGGTTAGGGTTAGCTTTGGGGTTATAATGGTAAGCACAAGCTCTGGTTAGGTCTGGGATGTAAGACTCCTGAGGACTTTTTTGTCCGGATTCCATCTTCACTCAGTCACGGCTGGCTGTGAGTGTGAGGCTCGTTTTGAAATCCTTCCCAGTTGCCATAAGGCGGAGATTCATTATTGACTTATAGTTGCCATAAGGCGGAGATTCATAATTGACTTATAGTTGCCATAAGGCGGAGATTCATTATTGACTTATAGTTGCCATAAAGCGGAGATTCATTATTGACTTGTAGTTGCCATAAGGCGGAGATTCATTGTTGACCTCTAGTTGCCATAAGGCGGAGATTCATTATTGCCTATAGTTGCCATAAAGCGGAGATTCATTATTGACTGATAGTTGCCATAAGGCGGAGATTCATTGTTGACGTGTAGATGCCATAAAGGGGAGATTCATTACTGACATGTAGTTGCCATAAGGCGGAGATTCCTTACTGACTTGTAGTTGCCATAAGGTGGAGAATGTGAATGCAGTAGTCTAAATATGGCGAATGATTAGAATGTGTGACAGTGAGGAAGTGTATATGTGGCTGGAATGTAAATATTATATTAAATGTGTAATTAAATGAAACGAAATGAAATAACGACTTTATTCATTTACCCCGTAGGGAAATTGTTTTACAATGTAATACATTGCTATATATCTCATTCATAATACACACACCGAGAACAATGCACATCATACATATAAATGCATAATATTACAAATGAAATACATAACAAAGTCATTTCTGGTCGCTAGCGGTGCAGCGCCCTGGTCCCCCCAGCTCTAAAGCCAGGTACTCATTTACACCTGAGTCGAGTGAGGACGTCCCGCTCGCGAGTCAAACACATAAACCTTAGACTGGAAAGTCTTCAGTTTCTGAGTACGACTCACAAACCGCACGACCACGCTGCCTCCTGATATATTTTGTGTGTGCTTGAACGAGTGAGTTGTACAGTTTGTGAGTTTATTTATGTAATTAGACTAGAATAGACTTCCTTCCCTTACTGTCCCTCTCTCTTCCTCTCTCTCTCTCTCTCCCCCTCCCTCTCTCACTCTCTCCCTCCCTCCCTCTCTCTCTCTTCCTCTTTCTCCCCCTCCCTCTCTCTTCCTCTGTCTCTCTCTCTTCCCCTCTGTCTTTCTCTCTGTCTCTCTGTCTCTCTGTCTTTTGACCGTATTCGCAACACTGGGGGCCTCGTCCGTAATTTGTCATTATTTGTCTAGAATAGATTTTTTGTGTGTGTGTGTGTTTGTTTTTGTTCAGTGGTATTAGGTAATTATCTTATATAGATACTGATCTATTCTTCAGAAACGTAGTGAGTGAGTGGGTGTCTTGCTTGGAGCACACCAGCCATCGACACCTGTGACGAAAAAGTAAAGTAAAAGTTAAGTATAGAAAAAAAAAATGACGGGCAGCAACTTAACCTGAGCAGGCCGTCGCTTTTTTTTTTGTTTGTTATGGGCGGTGGTCTGGGGTTGTAGTGGTGAGCGCGACATTTCCTCATTTAGGAGGTAGTAAAGTAAATATAAGAGGACCGTTGCGTCCATCACTACGACACGTTCTGTTAGGGCCTTTATTTTCCTTTAGATTGTAGCGTCTGTATTCTGTACTGTAATGTAATGTAATGTCCTATTTTTGTGAGTTTTTCGTGCAGAACATCTCTCTTGGCCTTCTTCTTGTGCTGTGTGTAAATATTTTTTTTCAAGCTGTTATCGTCCGTTAAGTGCAAGTTTAATCGACGTAATTTGTTTTTTCTCCTTGTCTTAGTTTGTGGTTATTACTGTCAAATATCTTTTATTATTATTACACTAAGATAAATAGTTCTAGATGACGAGTATTCCTTCCATCACATGAACGACACTGACTATAAAAGTTGAGCTGGTGACAGGGATATTATATACTGACAATACTTGATACAGTGTTTTACCATTGTATGCGTTCATAGAAACTGTGTTCACCGAGAACAATGTTGTACAGTTTATGTTAAAAGTACACTGTGTAATGACCATGTAGACGACTGTAGTGAGTGACAGTCGCACG
The DNA here is from genome assembly GCA_033807755.1 of Ellobium chinense. Lineage (NCBI taxonomy): Eukaryota > Metazoa > Mollusca > Gastropoda > Ellobiida > Ellobiidae > Ellobium > Ellobium chinense. Next base: position 279,112 of record JAWQUT010000353.1, on the reverse strand, counting down.
GGGTCTCCCAACGCTGGGGTAATCTATTTATAGCCAGTTGTTAGTATTGTCTAATAGTGTGTAGTGCAGGTTCAATATTAAGATAAGATAAGACAAGATAAGATAAGATAAGATATTTATCCCCGTGGGGAAATTTTTCTTTGTTATGGTGATGCATACAATTATACATACCGGTACATTAACAGACACAGACTCACACACTCTCACACATATTACATGATACATGCGCCGCCCCAGTCACGCACTCTGTCACGCTCTCGTCTTCACCCTTCACTGCTCACACAACTTACACACTGCAGTTCACTGTGCACTTTAGAAACACTCTAATGGCCCTAACCTACGGAAAAGAGGAGTCCCGGATTATTCGCACTGAGTGTGGAACGAATGAGTTTCAGTACCTCTCTGTTTTTGAGGAATGTGACAGCAGTCTTCCACTTCTAATGGATGTTTTATATTTGTTAAATAGACGATGTTCATTTTCTGAGAGGATTTTTGTTACTTTTTTTGTTACTGCTGTGACATAAAGTTGCTCCACCGATGGTAAGTTGTCTCCAATTATTTTTTCCACTTTTTTAATACATGTAATACGATTCAGTTTGATCTTGTCATTTTGTGTGATGTTACCACCCCAGCAAGTTAGACCAAAAGTAATAATACTCTGGAGTGTTAAACCGTAGAAAAGGTGAATAAGGTCGTTTTGCACATTGAAAGATTTGAGCTTGCGAATGAAATAGAGACGTTGATTTGCTTTCCTGTAAATTTCGTGCGTGTGATTGTGCCATTGTTGTTTACAGCACTAGTCTACCTCATTGTGAAGAATAATATTTCTCTTTGGACCGTTGTTTCATTTGGAGGTAAAATTACTTCGGTATAGTTGTATTCCACAACACCATTAGTATTTAGTGATACTACACTGTGCCAATGAAAGCATTGAGGACTAAGATGGAATTCCTAGTGCTCCACATTCATTGCTGTAGGCATCAACTATGGCGGATTTGAAGAATTTAATTGAGATGGGTAAGACCTTAGGTCGTGAAGGTGTACAGTTGACCACATGGGTCAAGGAGCAGCAGGATAGAGTGAGCGAGAAGCGAGTGGCGGAACGACAACATAGGAAATAAAAAAAAAAAGAGCGAGAATGACAAAGAGAAAAAAAAGAGCGAGAAAGATAAAGAGCAAAATAAGAACGAGAACGATAAAGAGAAAAAGATGAACGAGAAACTGAACTCAGAAAAGCAGAGATAGAATCTCAAGAGAGAATCAAAATAGCAGAACTGGAAAGAAACAGGACCACTGTACCAGCAGAAAAAGGTTTGTTAAAGGAACCTGAGGTTAATCTCTTTCTGTTTAATGACACTAAGGACGAGATCTCAGTCTATCTGCATAGAGATATTATTATAATAATATGCTAGTATATTATAGTGACCTGATAAAAAGAGTATGTAGGCTACGTATTAAGCCAGCTTAGTGCAAGGCCGTGCCTTAACCTATTTTAAAGAGCTGCCCAAAGACGATTCTCATGGTTATGATAAGCTAAAAGCGATTGTTACTCACACTTTTTGCGCATACTGAAGATTTTTTTGGGGGAAAAGTTCAGGAAATCCAGGGCTGACAGTTAAAGAAAACTTCCAAGCTTTCAAGGCTTTTGTAACCAGAATAACGGACTACTTTGATGAACGGCTTTTCCTTGGCAGGGATTAATAAAGACTTTGGCGCACTAAGAGATCTCATGTCACTAGATCAGATCTGTAATGCGTGCCACAGAGATTAAGTGGCTTTTCTTAAACAAAGAAAACCTAAATCCGTTTATGAAGCAGCCACTCTAGCAGAACATACAAAAGTGCGCACCCTTCAAAATCAGTTACTAAACCTCACATAGAGGGCAAGGAGATGATTGCCGCCGCCGGTTTTGAACTGAACCTGGGAGCCATGACAGATATCGCGGTAACCGACAACAGGATGACAATCACAATGTATCAAGACCACGACATTTAAGTACGGATAGACAGATGTATAGGCAAGGCCGTGGAGGTAACCACGGTCAAGTAGGCAGAGGCCACTTCGCACAGAACACAAGGTATAGAGAGAGAGAACAGCATTGATAGGGAAAGGAATCCTAGAGGTGCTGGTAGAAATAGGGGATGTTGGAAATGTGGTGATTCTAATCACTTTGTTAGAATGTGTCCAACTAGAGACTGCTGGAAATGTGGTAAAACTGACCACCCGGTAGAAACTGTCAAGCTCAACAGATAGCAGCTAAATATTGGTACTAGTGATGACAGTGAGGTATGCTCATCATCATCGACTTTACATCGGCCGGCAGTTAGTCTTACTTTTGACCAGGAACGGGGATCACATTTTTCATGCCCATGTTGCGAGAATATTCTATCCTTAAGAGCGTTGCCTTGTGGTAGGAAAGTACCAGTCATAATCTCATGTCAGGCGGAAGATACTTTAAAGCTCTGTCCAGAATTTGTGGGAAGGAAACGAGTTCAGGTATTGTGGGACCCAGGAACGACGGTTGTTGGAATCCATACGTCTTTGATAGAGAAGTCACAGCTTGTAGGAAAGACTATAACATGCGTACAATTTTCAGAGTCTATTGAGAATATACCTGTTGCTAAAATTTATGTTGACACACCCTCTTGTTACTGGGGAAGTTGAGGCAGTAGTGGAAACATACCTGAGGTGTTAGTTCCTATAGATGAAGCATTTTTGGTGAGAGGGAGAAAATATTGATTTCTTTGCTACAGTACAAACTAGACGTCAAACTCAAGACAAAGGTAATGTCGAACCCTTATGTGTTTCATCAGACACTGGATGTAAATCCAAAGCACTTAGTTAGAATGCAGAAAGAAGAACCAAACTTAGCACCGTGCTTTAAACAGGCAGAGTCTGTGAGCATAAAAATTTAATTTTCAAGACAGGATCCTCATCATCTCTTATTAAAGCAAGTAATGTATTTTGTACCGTAAGTACTCTATTTCATCGGTTTCATTGCTACAAGTTGAAGTAGTAGTGCCAGCATTGCTAGTCGCTACAATATTTTTTTCTAGCCCACGACAATCCAATGACAGGACACATGGGAGTAGCTAGAGCAAAGCAGAGAGTGTTGAAAAGTTTTTACCGGCCTTCAATACATCAGGATGTAAAACTATAATGTCGCACATTGAGATAATTATCTCAAACGACGTCTCGCACCCCATTGCAGAACGTATCAATGATTTCAAAACCATTTCAGAAAATATCTTTAGATATAGTTGGACCTCTAGCTCCAGCTACAGCGAGAGATCATCGATTTATTCTAACTGTTGTCTCTAACGCCACGAAGTGTCCAGAAGCAATCCCGCTCCGTACTGTCAACTTCAGAGATTGTAGCGGAAGCTTTATTTAGTATTTTTGCTAGGGTAGGAATCCTGGAGCAAATACTGTCCGATAGGGGACGCAATTTACGTCAGATATGATTGAGTTATCCCGTCTTTTCGAGATACATCCAATAACATCCAACTCCATATTACCCACAATCAAATGGCATGTATGAGAGATTTAACTCGTCATTAAAATCTATGTTGAAACGAATCGCTTCAGATCGTCCAAAGGACTGGGATATATCCCTGCTATACTATTCGCATACAGAGAGATGCGGCATACATCTACAGGGTTCTCCCCTTTTGAAATGTTATATGGCTGTTCTCCAGGAGGATCCACCCATGTCTATGATGACATCATGACTTCTAATGATAAAGCTGATACTCAAATTTCAATATTTCAGTAGCTCACTGAGCTACGTCAGAGACTGGCAGATGGTTTGAGCATTGCAAGAGACTTGCAAAAATCCGCTTCAGCGAGGGCAAAACATTATAAAGACAAGGGAGCTATACTTCTGAAGTTTGAGATTGGAGAAAAAGTTTTGTTATTACTGCCATCAGATAATAATAAACTATTGACTTGTGTTACTAAGTGATCCTTTTCCACCTTGTACTACGCCTATATTATTGTATGCATAGCCTATGTATGGTTGTCTGTGCCTTTTTTTCCTCCTTGTATTAGTCTACAATTCTGATACTATTTATCATTTGCCTGAGGGGCACAATTAGATTATTAAGACGTCGCAAAGCTGGATGGGATTTGATTGACAGCTAACTATGGTCTCAGGCAATGTTTTCTGATGTTTTATGATCTTTTATGGTTAGGAAAGAAAGAACCGGTCTTCAAGATCAAAGAGAAATATGAAATGAACCATAGCAATTAGCATGGGTATGCCATGTTGAGCATAGCAACAGTTACGAGATGGGGAGGNCTTTTACGCGAGTCAAATCTCGTGCCCATTCCTTGACCGGCTGTGACTGCATCCCCCCTGTTTTCCTCGCTTGCTCTCTCTCGGTGACGTCATAAGTCCACAGCTACGCCTGGACTTTGGTTCGGAGTGGAAGACACTGGGATTTGTGTATCATTCGTTGTGTGTGTGTTGTTTTGATCTGTAAATTTTCTTGAGATAAAGTCTAGCCTATTCCGTTATGTATAGACTTATATGATTACATGATTACTTTNGGTCGAAATCGTCATCTTCTTCGGACAAAAACTGTATCGCCGCCACCTTGCGCTTGCAAGGCTGTGACTAGCCTGTGATCCCCGACGTCACACCTAAGGGCGGGCACTATCATACCTCAGAGGCTGAGCTCGATGACGCTACTCGCCCGGTCATTTTAAGCGGGGTTGACCTTTAAGGGCGGTGCTAGTGGCATCACTATTCCTAGACCAGTCAACATGCTTCGAAGAGCCGGTCAGACAGCTGGCATAATAGCGACGCGAAAATAATTTGACACCATTGTGTTTGCCAGAGATGACCACGTGGAAAATTTGGAGAATACTTGTGAAATCTTTTATGGTTAGGAAAGAAAGAACCGGTCTTCAAGATCAAAGAGAAATATGAAATGAACCATAGCAATTATCACGGGTATGCCATGTTGAGCATAGCAACAGTTACGAGATGGGGAGGGGGAAAGAGGGGATAGATGGGTGGGTACAGTTACAGGGGTGAAGCAAAGACATTACAATTAGAATGTCTTTGGGGTTGAGAGAGAAAGAGAGAGAGAGGGAATAGAAGCAATAAGAGAAAGTGAGAGCCTGAGTTGTTAATGAAGAAAAGTGAAAAGGCAGGTAATGAACGGTAACTCAGTGACTCAGGGGACAAAGCATCTCTCTCTCTCTGTCGCTGTCTCTATCTCTCTGTCTCTGTCTCTCTATCTCTGTCTCTGTCTGTCTGTCTGTCTGTCTGTCTGTCTGTCTGTCTGTCTGTCTGTCTCCATTAGCGTTTAGTTTTTATGTTCTTATCCCCTGTTTTCTCCTGGATTCTTATCCCACCACCCCATTGCTCCTTGCCGTATCCTTCCCTCCCTCTCTCTCTCCATCCCTGGAATTGTGCCCACCCAACCCATACTAGGATCTATCTCATTCCCCTCAATGATAGTGAAGACCGGTTCTTTCTTTCAAAACTACAAACGTTTTCACGGGTATTCTATAAAATGCTCCCGTGGTCATTTCTGACTAAAATAAGGTCAAAATAATTTTCAAGTCGATGTGCTCCTTTTTCTTTATCTGCTGTCGAAATCTGTTTGATCGATTTATGACTAGTGACACAACTAGCGCCTCTCATAAGCACAGAGTATTTGACTGTGGAGGCGTCTAAATTATCTGAAAGTGCTCCTCAAGCGAATGATAATTTTATATTGTCAGAATCTTAGGATAATGAGAGCTCACCAAACCACACAGCAGACAACAATACAAAGGCAGTGCAAACATTAATAAAGGGAGTCAAACAGTGTTAGACAGATGTTCCTTTTTTTTTCAAATATTATTTAATCCTCCTTCTTCTAAGGTTACAGCACTGCGTTTAAAGTCAAGCAGTTGTTCACACAGTTTAGCAAAAGACTTTCCTCGGAGATAAATGAAAAAAACAAAAAAACACAAAAAAACCGCAGAACATTTAGAGCCCACGAAACTTATTGCATGTGGATAATTCTCTTTGCATAACAACTATTAGCTCGCCTCTCGCTTTCTGACGTCACGCCTCGTTCCCGCTCTGACCGGACGACCAGTCATGGCGGTCCGCAAGATGTGAAAACCCCGACTTTCAAGCTGCATTTTCTCGAAAGCGCTCGGGGAAGGAAACGTGGAAGGGGTTGAAAATTAATGAAACAATACTGTGGATGTTTTAGGTTGTGAAGCAGATAGCCATCCCTGTCCCTTTAGTGCTATCACTGTCTCAGACGCTGAACATATTCCAAATCAAGAAGAATTAATAACATCGCTGACAAATTCAACATGGTTTTCAAAGATCGACCTTAGGAACGGATATTGGGAAAATCCGCTCGCGGAATCGTTTAAGCTATACACGGCATTCCAATGATCATTGGGACTATTTCAGTTTAAAGTCATGTCCTTTCGCTTGATTAATGCCCCAGCGACCTTTGCGAGACTTATGAGACTAGTTTTTGAAAGACATTCCCCATGTAATATCATTTTTTGATGATATCGCATGTCATACGGCAACATGGTCCGAGCATAATCAAACGCTTCCCAGAGTAGTAACTCAGCTTCGCGGTTTCGGTCTGATTGCCAAACCATCCAAAATGTTCATAACATATCCTGAAATAAATTTCCTGGGCCATGTCGTAAGAAGAGGGGTACAAAAGCCAGATAAAACGAAGATTGAAAAAAATAACTTTACAATTTCCGACAACTAAAAGCAAAGTTAGAAGCCTCATAGAGATATTGAATTATTATAGAACATTTATTCCAAAGTTTTCTGTGTTAGCAGCGCATTTATGACTGACTGGATAAAAAAGTGACGGCCTGACATGATCATAATTTGGACTCGTGACTGTCAACACAAACTTGACGAGCTTATCAGATCATTAACATCATTTTCAAGTTGATCTTGCCCGATTTTTTGCTACCATTTATCCTCAGGACCGACGCTTCAAACACGGCTGTCGGAGTTTGTCTGCTACAGGAAAGACAAGGGTATCAACATCCTGTATGTTTCATCAGTCGGAAATCATTATTACCCCGAGAAAGAAAGTGTTCTGTCATCGAGAGAAAGAGTGTTTGGCGATGATATGGGCACTACAGAAATTGTCATCCTATTTGATGAATGTCCACTTTGTAGTGCAATCGGATCACAGGCCTTTAACCTTTTTGCAAACAAATCGATTTACCAGCCCTCGTTTATCAAGATGGGCTCTAGCCCTACAGCCATATCAGTTAGAAATCCAGCCTATTCCAGGTAGTTCGAATCATTCCCTCGACTACCTCAGCCGTTACTAAGTTGTGAATGAGTCTACAGTGTCATCTTCATGGCTGGTAATTGTGTTACCAAATCACGTCATCATGCCAGTCCCATCTCCCACAGTGCCAGGATTATCTACTTAGTTTTTATTATTATCCTAACATTATTATATTTAAAGTGTTGAAAGTTGTTAGTGGAAGCAAAGAAACTCGGAGAATTGAAGGAAGGTCTTCCTATCATTGTCGTCAAACTGCGTCAATGTCCTCTTCCTGTGAAATGTTACTGATGACCTCCATAACCACTGAAATGCTGTTGTTGGAAGGAACGATCCATAGTGGATATCTCCGTTGGATGTCATTACTGGACCTGAGTTAAGTCAATGTCGTCGCTGGATTAGGTAAATTAGATTAGAATTGTTGTAATGGATGAAAGAACGTTCAAACCAATTTCTATATTGATACGTATCCAAACGTTCATCACGCTGCAGTGACAGACGTTTTTTAAAACTGAAAATTGATTCTAGCATTTATTTTGGGTTTGGGGAGGGGGGGAGGAGGGGTGATGTCACAAGCAGCATGCTGTACGTTACGTTACGTCGGACTGAGTAAAAAGGAGGTAAAAAGCGTGCAGAGAGTGGATGTCTGGGATACATGGGGAGGTTGAGTGTCAGGGTATATAAGGACTGAGTAAAAGTAGTGAGACGACTTTGCCCTAGTACTTACAGTAACTGTACTAGTGATCCCGGTTGACAGGTGAAATAGCAGAATTCCCGAGGATCGCTCTTGTAATCTTTGACGCCATTTAGAATGGTGAGTAAATGTAAGGTAGCTTTGCAATGCGCGCTAATTTCAGGAGATGTGCATATATGTGTTAGACAGTATGAACGAGGTTAAGATAAATAAGATGTTTAGTAATGTAAAGAGGGATTTGCGTTGAATAGGGTGTATTTGTAATTACTTGGAAGGGTGTTGGATACTACGAATGAAATTATGAATAGACGAGTCCAAAAAGGATAGCCAAAGGACGTAAGTACAGTACTTATTATGAAAATATATTGATGACGTTGTTGATTGAATGTCTGTTAATCTATTGTGTCTCAGGCTGCCAGGGTCGGCAACACGGACGCCCTGTGAACACGATTCAGGCATGCCGGTGTCTCCGAACTGGAGGTCTTTGACACGTATTTTCGTATAATTTTTTCTTCTTTTGGCCCTATTAACATTTTGTGTTATTCTACATAATATGCCATTGTGATTTCGGGAAATTTCTTCTATGGAGGTTAAAGTACTTATTTTGCCCGATCTTTTAACGGGAAGAAAAAGGGGTTTGGGGGGGGGGGGGTTAATGCCCAACATTTTTCACAAATCTTTCGAAAAAGGTCACCTCGAATTCTGATTTGGTCCCTTATATTTCATTTGCCTGGTTTTGACCGCTTGCGAATACATAGGTCAACACATTTTACTTTTTTATAATCTGGAAGGCTCAGATTGTACCTGAAACTACAAAATTGGATGCTTTATTGAGACCACAGGTCATTTTACATAGTTCTACACCCTGACACTGGCTGGCAGGGCCCCCAAAAAGGGGGATTTTATATATTAGCGGTACACAATGAGTGATTTGCCTCTCTAAAAATAGGTGTCAGAAAACTGGAGGCTTAGACCATATGATGAGTTATTACCATGGGCGGACGTTATTATTGTATATGCCATAAGGCGAAGATTCATTACTGACTTGTAGTTGCCATAAAGCGGAGATTCATTATTGACTTGTAGTTGCCATTATTGACTTGTAGTTGCCATAAGGCGGTGAATCTGATTGCAGTAATCTATATGGCGAATGATTAGAATGTGTGACAGTGAGGAAGTGTGTATATGGCTGTAATGTAAATATTTTATTAAATGTGTAATTAAATGATATTATTTTGTGTGTGCTGGAATGAGTGAGTTGTAAAGTTTGCTTGTTTACTTAGTTCATTAGACTAGAGTATAAGGGTCTTCTTTCCCTTACTGTCCCTTTCTCTTTCCCCCTCTCTCTCCCCTCTCTCTCTCCATTGACACGATACGGTGTGATGGTGTGACCGTATATGTAACAAACATCACTACTTCCATCACCACCATCACCACCATCCTCATGATCAGATGTCCTTAAAACAATGATAGCAACCAGTAGGGTCAACATTATAAAATTATCATCATGACTATCACATCTCTAATAACAAAACCAATATTCTCATGACTACCACAATCAACAAGACCATAATGTAAGACAACATCATCGTCATCATCATCATGAAGACAATCAAGACACACACACATCTGAGCTAGAAATAAAAAAACACGGCAGAGTCACCAAAATGTTCTTTATTAGGGGAAAATATGGAAATACCTACAACAAAATGATCATTGGAAATAATAAATATTGTACCGTTTAAAACAATGAATAAAAAAACATAAGTAAATTAAACAGAAATGAGGCTAAAAAACATAATAAAAAAAGAATGGAATAAAACTCGTGATTTGCTCCTTTATAAAAAGAAAAAAACGTCATAAATTATGAATAAAAAACTCAGGCTTTAAACATGAAAGCTAAAATTACGGTTTAAGAAATGATCAGTTTTATTTCATTTTCCACGAAAATAGCCACTGGACATTGGCCCCTGTTTCATCTTTTCAAACACTGGGTGGGTGGCCAGAATTACACTACATATTATTATCTTCTGAGGAAGAAAGTGTTTGTTAAACAAGAGCCCCGTAGCTCTTGTATTGTCACTGATATCAGTGTCACAGGAATTATTTAATTCCATGTGTCACACAATCTGAATACTAACATAGTCCAGTTTTGGTGCACTTAATTTTTGTTTTAATGTGGATGTCAGCATAAGAGGCCTGGAGTTGTAGGTACTACACAGTCTAACGAGTTTTCCTTCTTATAGTTCTATTGACACTCACTGAGCATCACAATCTCTGATATCAAAGTTATCAGATAGAATTTACAACAGTTCAGTCCATAAGGTCATTTTTTATAAACTGTCCCAAATTTGTTTAAACTGTCCCCACACCAGTTCGACTTTTGGATGTACTGTAAATATCTTTGTGATTTTGTTTTGTCTGCACATTCACTGAAAAATAGCAAATAAAAGTAATGAAAAAACAAACACACAAACAAAACTAGGTAAAATTAGCATAATTTGAACTTTGCATAATATGTCGGCAATACCGACAACAAGAAGAAACTTAGAAGTTAAAATATTCATGCACTGTGACATAGAAATCATTTCTAATATTCCATTCTCTAAAACTCATGACAAAAGGCTTATGTTATATTACAAGTATTTGATGTTCAGCTTAACTTGTAGAAAGTCTGGCAAATAATCTGTCTGACCAAAATAATCAGAAAATGTTAGTTCATGTAGAATATGGTACATGTATAGCAAGGATTTAGCAATTTCAGATATTCTTTCAATAGGTTTGTGAGTTGTCACAGTGCATGAAAATTGAGTTTAAAATAAATGTGAACAGAATTTTACAAACCAGAAAAACAACAAAGAAGGAAACAAAAAAGAAAAACAACATACATAAAAAAAAAAGAATGAGCCTGACCTGCTTCGTTCGGGTTACATATAGTAATAATAATAACAACAACAATAACAGCAACCAAACAATGTCATACCCTCTTACCGTTATAAAAAAACTGAGTATCATGTCCATACAATGACGAAACAGAAAAAAAAGCTGAAAATTGTTGATGATATGAGTTCATTCTTGATGACCAATCTCAGAGAGCAATTGAAATTAGAGAGAAAATTGGTGTTTAAATATCGAGGCATTAATCACCTTGTATTGATTGAAAATGGAAAACGCAAAAGAGGCTTAATACAATAATGTATAGTTATTATCAAATTCAACATTGGTAAAACAAACAGCTCACTTTCGTTGAAACAATCGGTTCTGTTCTCTAGTAATGATTGGACATATGAACATGACGTTAAAAGTACAAAAAATCTTTCTGTTTAAAGTCTTGGAATGTTTCAATCACAAAGATCTTCACCAATATGCGGAGGGAGAGGGGAAAAATGTTTTCAACAATTCTGCAGTTGTCCTAGCACTATAGAATGAACATCTTCAGACCAGGCCACGTCAAAACTTCAAAGCAAACACTATTTCAAAACCAAGAAGAAAAAGAGCCTTTCATCACGCACTAGTAAGAGCGCAAACTTTTCCAGTTCAGTTGAGAAAAAATAAATGCAGCAATGAGCACAGCTGGAGAAATGTTGAAAACAAAATGCAATAATAAAATCCTTATATGCATTCTGTACACATTGAACATCAAGAAAAGTAAAAATAGACAATGAGACTTTGAAAAAAAAAACAGGTGGATTTTTTTTTTAAATGGGTCCATATGTAACATGTATTATGCATATATTAAAATAACAGTAAGAACACCCATAATTATTGATTTTAAAAAATGTATTTAAAATATGAAGGGGATTTCCAGTACAATATAGCTTAGAGTAACTGGATGTGGTTGGGAAAGGAAATTTCACTCTAGGCTTCTTATGTGACATGGTGAACTCCCTTTGACCATACAACAACCAAGTTACAATAAGGAGGCAATAGCGCAAATTTGACAGGAATACATCACAAATACACGCCCAAACTACAATCTTGAATTACTAGAAACATAACCAATAAAGAGCAAAATATGTCTTTCTCATATTTTTTTCTGCATTTTTTTTTCTATAAATAACATTATATTTTCTTCTGAATACAAAGTACAATTATAATGGAAACACTGACATGACTTGAAGAAAAGCATACTGATGTCAAAATTCATTAATTACTTCGTTTATGTAAGATATCTACTTTTTATATTACCAGGTATCGTTGCTCTGGGAAACCATTATAAACAATCATGACACAGGGGAGGCAAGAGGTAACTCAAACACTATCAGAGACCCATGATTTCTGCTGATAAGCATTATAGTCTTCACCTGTCCAAAGCTCCTTTCTTCTTCATCATAAAATGGACAAGCAAATTTCAGTCACTACAAAGCTATTTCATAACTTCACTGTTAGCATTGCATGTGGATTATAGGGATTGAAAAAAAAAAAAAAGAGTGATCCACATTATACTGTAGAAATTTTAGTTTCCTTTTCAGAATACGGAATAATTTCTTATTTCCTACAGGGATAACAATGCAAAGTTGCCAAAAATGGTTCAAGATGAATAATCCAATCATTTCAAAGAATATAATTTGCCTGGAAAGTACATCCAGACTCTTCATCTAAAGCTATAGGTGTGATAAATTAAAATAGGATCCTGCCTGATGGTCTATCATTTTCCTTAATGTTGTGAGAAGTAAACTTTTGTCTCCACTAAAGATCATTCTGTTTATAAGAGAAACCATGGGTCCTGCTTCGTGTGTTTGTTGATGCTATACACATCAAGATCAGACCAAAAGGCTACACAATAATAACACAGGCATAAGCATAAAATGTATAGTATCATAACACAGACACCATATGAAAATGCATATTATAGGAGTCTATCATACCCTCTTTATAAATGGAGGATAGATGGGACAATGTTCGTTTTAGAAAAGAGTACTATATTTAAACATATATATTATGAAACTATTTGCCTTTGTTCGGGTATAAGACCATCATGCAAGAAATAAATAGGAGTAAATAAGAACACAGAAGAGCACAATGATAATAATATATGTATACAAACTAGACAGAGAGTTTATTTTTTCCTAGTCCATCTTGCATCATGCCGTGAAATCACTAAAGTCTTGAAGCACAAAGATGTTGATCTAAAGTGTCTCACCAAGAAATTGATGACATTACAAACACACACGACCTTGCTGGTCAGTTGGGTCATTTCTTAAATCTTGTTTTGCCCCATTTGCATGTCAGCTGGTCAATGTTCCAGCCACACATATTCAAATCAATGTGTCCAGGCAGCATAGACAGATTCATTGATTACTTTCTTCTACATTATGTGACTTTGATGACTGAATCTTTTTAAAATTTGGCCTTTCACCAACACTCCTTATGTCCACCAAACAACCCACTCTAATTAAAATTACAATAAAGTTATTGGCTTTTACTACCAGCAAGTTCTCAACTGCTTGCTTCACCATGACCACATATTTACAGAGCGTAAATCATTGGAATTCTTGCAAATTATATAATTATCTCTAGCTGTAATTCTTGTTCCAAAAGAGTTGTTTTGTGTCTTCATATTATGGCTGTTCCCATAACAATCTCATAATTCTGTATATCTCTGTATAAAAGTCAAAATTTCTTCACTTCAGTTTGCTGCACACTCATGTACTGTTCACTTCTACACTATGTCTTAAAACGTGAGGGATGTTACTACACTGTACATTATATCTCAGAAGCAAAACACTTTCAGGGGGGGAAACTTTTGGAGGAAAACAAGGAAGAGTAAACTCCATATGCGCAGTCGACACTCTGTCATAAGAATAAACAATGAAAAAGTGTGAAGAAACAAACAAATGTCCAAATCTTAACAAGCCAAGCTCTGAATAAATCTACAGTTGATTTATCAATGAAATAAAATCTGATTTCCCACAGTTCTGAGAATCTTTTGAACACAGAAAATATAGCAAAACACTGATAATGCAATCCTTGGCTAAAAAAGTCACCTGATCCACAAATCTTTGTCTCGTCATTAACCTAATCTGCAATCCAGTACATGCAAGGAAAGCACTCTTTAGCACACTTGCTCCAAATGGTGTTCAAATTACTGGGACAAGTCTGTGTCACCAAGCAGGAAAAATTGAATGACACTACACAATCATCACCATTTCATATCGAAAACACTAATCCAGGAGTGGAAAAATATGATATGAAGCTTTGATATTTGAAATGAGCAATAAAGATCTTGATAGTCATATATATATCAAAGAAATGCCTGAAGTGATACTGATATGGGAAAAAATGCATTGAAAAGATGTGATATGATCTACTAAAAACATGTTACTAAAATGATATATTTATGATCCTCTGTCTTATGTTCAGAGAAAGAATAATACTTGGGAAATAATATTCTGATTATTCGTTATAAGTTCAGGGAAAGACAAGTTGCAAACAAGAAACGAGAACCATTTGCAATTAACTTAATATCATAATTTACTCAGAGAAAAACACAAGATGTGGTCAAGCTACAAATCTACACTAGATTTACAGTACACATTCAAGTTGTTCAATAAGTTACTGTTCTCAGTAAGATCTGACAACTTGCATGAGATAAAAACTACCGTACATATTTACTGTTGTGTCAGACTTCTCTTTGCCCTGTACTTGCCACTTTTATTCTCATTCTGGTACCTGTGGGATTCGTTCACACAATCAATGAGCTACTTCAGATAAAACATGCCAACTCTGCCCAGAGGAGTCATCAGAGAATGATGGCATTGAACTTCATCTTGAGACCAGACTTGGTTTATAATCATTCCAATAGGATAGCAACAGGGATTTTCTTGCTCAAATATTCTGAGATAATTTTACTGTAAATTGTGCTCCATTGTTTCATTTTCCTTTTATTTTCTTATTTACATTCAACAGACACTTTGATTTCTATTCACTAATTTCATAGTTCTTGCCTCTATTCCTCTTTGTTTTGACTGTCTGTGCAGTAAAAATATGAAGGGTTATATTAAATGTGATACGTCTACTATGTCAATAGTGCTCCCTAGAATATGATGTGATAATTTGTACTGACCAGCCAGAAAAAGCATATAGAGTGGAGATCTTTAAGACTAGAATAAAGTGTCACATGACTTGCTTACACAAAGTAGTTGATCACATGACCCGAATAAGATTGTTAGTCGCATAAAGTTTGTACATGAAATTCTTAAGAAATGCAAACCTGTGTATTTATAGTTTTTCTTTCAAACTACACTACAATATTGGGAAATTGTGAATCATTAATATTCATATGAATTTTATGAAAATAAATCTTTCATAAAGTCTGTCTAACTACACATCTCTGCCATTAACATCAGTTCTTCATCATTTCATGACACACATGTTATTTCAAGTCTCTGTGATCAAGATCAACCAAGTGATTTGATTATGAGTAAAACGACCACAAATTTCCAACAAAATATCAGTCACACTCTGAAATGAATAGATACCATATTCTATTGTGAGGCTGTGTGCTCTTCAAATCAATTTTGTCATAGTCAGTATACAAAGCTCTTACTGTCATTCCCTTTCTAATATACTTCTCTCCCCCGTCAAATTCTCTTCAAATGTAATGTCTAATATCATTCAAACTTCAGAATAAAACCAATAAAGCACAGCCGCACAACAAGATGAGTTGGCATTTTAGATTTTTACATTGGCATCAAGTCTCTTGTATAAAACAAATGATTTTGAAAATCTAATTTTCAATAGCATTACTGAGACATTCCAACATGGCTTCCCACTGAACAAAAAAAAATACTCATCCCATTGCTGTTATTCCTCAAATTTAAGAACATTTCATTACTGTTTAAACAGTAATCAATTAGCATCTTCTAACTTCGATTACATGCACCACAGACACTGATTAAAAAGAATATGGTATAATGGTCAGCATTCATCATCTGTCAACTATCACAACTACAGAACTGAGTAAAACCTAGGCATGACAGCATCAAAAAAAGTTATTTCAATTTCATTTTTGTAATCTTTTTCAAATCACCATCCTCAAGTGGGAATCACATTTCATGGCATTAAAACTCTAGACAGTCACTTTCTTGTCAACAACCCTTAGACCTAACAGAAAACATGGAAAACAGAAAATCATAGCTAAGATGATATTTACAGTTGCTCCTGTGATCACTTTAAGAAAATGAATAAATAAATGAACGATTATCTCTTGCAGTATGGGACTGTTTTAATGAAATAAACACAATGCAAATATCAAGAATAGCCATTATAATCTGGATATTATAAACCTTCAGTTTTAGTATCTGCATTTTCCTATCATTTTCCTTATTCTCCACTTAGGACGAAGACTGCGCTCATGACCAGAACATTTTTTTTTTGTTTTGACTTCGAGACTTTTCTACTGTATGAGACAAGTTGAACTTTGAGAACTTCTTATATTTTATTTTCATTTCATCCACAGGTAACATTTTAAGAAACACATTACTCTTGTAATGCTATACCTCCAAGAACTTGAGAATAGCTGGAATCATTTGATTATGACCTGTTATTTCCGCTTGTGGACTAGTCCATTCCACACTTTGCTCATATGGGCAGGGTATGACAGGACAGCCTGACAACCCCATCAGACTGGATATTTGGATACAACCTTGGTTACTACAAGGTTTAAAAGTTGGAGCATCTAAAAGATGGTCTGGATAAACTCAAATTTTGGAATGATGATACTAATCCTCAAAGTCCATATAAGTGGTTGTTTCACATTACAATATTTCTACTTTAATCACGAGGGGCCTGAATGTTTATTTCATTAAACCAGATTCCATATTATTGCACTTGGAACAATACAAGATTGTAAAAAGTACAGATTTATGAAATCATCTTACTGATTTTGACTATACAGATATTAAGAAAGGAACTATTCAAACAAAATCGGAAAAAAAAAAGGAAAAACACAGGTGAATACAAGGTCAGTATACATGAAATAAAGATAGGATTTGAAGACAACACTGCCAACAGAAAAAGCAAGAAAAACTTTTCACAGCATAATGTTATAGATACCGGTATATAAAAATGAGCAGACAGTTTGCCCTGACATGAGAAACATAAAAGATTCATAAATTAAAATTGGATATCTCCAAAAAAAAAAACAAACCACCAAAACAACAAAATAAAATTATCTTTTTCTTACCATGATTTAGATTTGTATTTTTTTTCCCTAACCACAGGTTTCCCTTTTGGGACATGTGACAAATTAATCTTTTCAATATCCATTCACAAAGCAAAAATGAAAACAGGACTCCAGTAATGAGGTGAGAAACCAAAACATCAGGCAATTTGATGCAAGACTGCATTTAAATATCTCTGTATCTCTACAAGTTACTTCACACCAGTCTTTGAAAAAGAAAGGACAAGAAGAGAAAATTCTTTCTTGCTTTTAACTAAACCATCAAGGGAGTGAGTAACTTCATCCAACTGGATTAGCAAATGGGCCCTAGCACAGAGAATCATGCAGAACTGAGTATTTAAATCATACCTTAAAACTGCTCAACACTTTCTCCATAAGAAAAATTATGAAAGAGATTAAAAAGAGTTACTACATATCAAAGAGACCATAACAATTATGCATGACTGAATAGAGACCAGTATGAAACCGTAACTAATAAAAAAAGGATGTTTGTGATCTCTTGTTCTCCAACATCATTTCGTATGCCACAGAAGCAAACCTATGACACACCATTGTCCATTATATCACATACATTGATAACAAAGAATATTATATTGGAATTACATTTCCTGGACTATGTACAATACTTTAGAATCCCACGTAAATTTGCATTTCTATTTGTGTTGTAATTATCGCCTGCAAGTTGACACAAATAATGAAATAGTTAACGCCAGAAATAAGGAAATATCAGAAAAATATATCACAAGGCCTCCCATAGTTCACAAATTTATATTTCCCAGTCAGTGGTACTAGCAGAGAATTCACTATGTAACATAGTATGGGTAGCCATTTGTTCAAAGTTTTAAATTTGATACTCGTTGCTCAGTTGTCTCGTTGTCTGTACGTGTTTTGTTTTTCCAACCACTGACACTTATGAAATATCATAAACTGTAACTACCCTAACCAGAACTTGTCAGCCTGCCAGCATCACTGTGGTTTATATATTGCAACCTAAATCTCCATTCTTTAAAAATACTTCATTCTTTAAGCCACACTGCTTCTTTTTTTATTTTATCATTATCTTAAAATCAACACTGAATTTCCCATACATTTTCAAAATTAGAACTTGTAGTTCTGTTTGCTGCATCAATTGCTTGTTCCCATAGATCTGTTTTGGGGGAAGTTTGCTTTGACATACCTACATTAGAAAATGTAATGACCACATCCATACAAACAGACATACATTAAATATTATACTTATATCGTAAGAGAATAAATAGAATAATAATAAGAGCAATCATAGTACAATCCCACATTATGCAGTAAATGCATAAAGATGAAACTGTTGCTTTGCATGTCTTCAAGAGTACTCAAATATTCGCTGCAGGAAATAACAGAAGGTTTGATTCAGATTATTATCATACTCCCATAATAATCCCAGCATTTCATATCATTCAAGAGATATCAAATTTACATATTCTTAACATTCTTAACTCATTGTTTAAAAACATTTTTTTTCTGGTTTTTCATGCACAAGTTTAAGACAAATGTTCAGATCTGGTGCTTGGTCTGTAAACATTAAAATACTTTTCACTCCGAGGTTTCTGGATTTTCCTAGTTACTGCCCTTTGGAAATACAGCGTGTGTGTGATTCACCAAATAGCTAAGCTATTTCTTTTTTTCCTCTTTCATACTTTCTTTTTTTAAGTACTCACTGGACCAAAAGAGACTGTCATTTAATTTCATAGATAAATGAAGAAGAAAAGTGTCTGCTCTTATTTCCAGAATGATCTAAAATGCTGTGATTTAACAGCCACAATAAAAAAAAAGGTTAAAAACAAATGGAAACAAAATGTGGCATCGCCAGTCTAATTGATTGCATTCCTTATTTTAACATCTTGGTCAAGAGAACTATTTACAAAATTATTCCATGTTTGTTCTTTGATCTTCACAAAACTCGTGGCAACAGGCTGAGGCTGGCGTTGCTCTTGGCACAACAGTTGTGTGGGAGTGTGTGTCTCACGTGAAGTGTGAAATCACGGGAATTCGTTGCTAGAAGACCGCTGCCATGGAAACAGGGGACTGAACTATGGGAATTTCTTTGCCTCCAGGGAACTGCGGTGGTAAAAAGTACTATGGAAGAAAAATAAAATATGAATACAACATATTAAGGACTGTGATCAGCAGATGTGTAGCGTTTTATAGGCAAAATGAAAGAAAATATATAAATGCAGTCTTCCATTGATTGTCTGTGGTATAGCATCTGTACCAAGTGTTGGCAACTAATTAAGATGGTGGCACATTCATATTCTGGTTTGCACAGTATGCTATAGTTATTGATTTCATTGAGAAACTTCCATGTTGGTTGACTGTTGGCAAAATTATTTCTGAATGTGGGTGAATTAATTTTCATTACAGGTGTCT
>JAWQUT010000353.1:236270-259423 GCA_033807755.1 Ellobium chinense | reverse complement strand
CATAGTGGGAGAATGTATAATGTACCTATGTATAAAAGCCACTTCTTAAACTTGACCCGTTAAGTTAATATTGACAAAAATACGCTCCAATCTCTTTGTGACTGTCAAGAAAGTTGGTCAGGTACACCAAGTTTAATTCACTCTTTACACAATATTAACTGGTTTACTCTACTCGACAACCAAAGTTTGTTGTGCCATGTAAAATGGATGTGAGTTTTATTTACATCTGTTTTAGTGACACTCTCATGTGTTTTTCTGAAATTTGTCTAGATCTATTTCCATATGATTTATACCAGAGAGAATGAGTCTTAATATCTAAATTTCCAGTTAGAATTATAGATATTGCATTTCAGCCCTTATTTTGTGGGAAGCCCTGTTTTGATTATGAGGAGACGAAATGGAAGGAGGCTAGGAATAATGGCCTGAATTATAAAATTATAAGGATAAATAGTGGGAAAATTTGGAGAGTCTAAGCAAGTGTGTCTTTGATTAAGAAAAATGCAGCCATATTAAAAAGTGTTGGCATTGTTAGATCAATCCACTCACATGCAAGTCAGAGATGCCACTGGCATGAACAAAAAATAAATAATTATTAAAATTATACACTTCATGCTTAAATATCAAACTGCATTGATTTGCCATCATATAGATAAGGTTAAGAACGCTTGAAAATGTTATATGATAAAAGGTTAGTCTACATTGTTTGCTCTCTACATAAGTTTATTGTCTGATACCATTTTTCTGTCCATTTCATCTAGTAACAGGTTTTGTCAAGGATCAGTTATGAAATTTATCTTTAATTCATTTCTCTTTTGATCAATATTTATCGACCACTATACAGCAAGGTGTAGTCCAGGATTTCATTTCAAGCAGAATCCTCCTTTTGCTTTGAATAATATGAAGGCTTCTCAAAGTGTTGGCATCTCCGACTTGCAAACAATTCACAAGCACTGCTAAGTGTTCAGACCACACAAATCCTTACTCTGAAGTTTACCTACATGTATGTACAACAACCTAAGGGGTCCAACTTTGTCAAAAATCAATAATCTGAGAAGACGGGAAGAACAAACAATCCATTATTTCAGGTTAGGAAATGAGAAGGTTTTTTACAGAACTGAAGGGACAGCAGAAACTGTTGGTGGATTGGGGATCAAGATTAAACATAAGCAATAAAGTACATCATATAATTTGTCCTCATTTGCACTGACACATGGTAAAATTCTGCAGACAAGACCATGCTAGTTTGAAAGTCATGTTTGGAGTTTTCAGGAAAATTCTGTTCACAGATTTTAAATTACGAATGTTCGGCGCAGTTGAATCACCATGTTGTTCCAAACATCATGGAGATCTGTATGGAGACTCGTGTTCTACATGTCAACACAGACGAGTAGAATTTTTTCAATCCCATCTTTAAACAGATTATGTCTGAGCAAATTTGTGATATGAAGGAAATACTTCTCCAAAATGTTTACAACGTGATTTGGTGCAAATGGAAACCATGTCATAACCATTCGCATGGTTGGTCCACTCCAAGATTAAACTTCACTGCACTTTGAGAACTCATATACTGAATTCCAAGACAATGATCTACTTCATAATGGCCACATTTCCAGCTATTCAATTCTCTGAGAACAATTTGATACTGTAGAGAAAAATTTAAATTCTTCAAGAGCACGGCATTGCCACAATGTCCTACTGTAAGAAATAAGGGAAAACCCTATCAAAGACATATGCCAAGATGGATGCGGCAACAACAACAACAACAACAACAACAACAACAACAACAAGATCAATTAACCTAAATACAAAAAGGAGGAAAGAGACAGAAAAGAACCATAAAAACAAGCCATTAATGACAACCGCCACCACCATCATCATCATCCAGCAAAGACCTACCACTTCTCCCATCTTGTTCTTGGCGTACTCAATCCTGATTCCACCACGGTCCGAGGACAAAAGTACAAAGCCCTGCAGTCTGGTCATGGCCTCCTGGGCTTGTCTCACATCCTGGCAGGCACACACAATAAATAAATAAATAAATAAATAAATAAATAACGCATAAATTGTTGCTTAATCACCAAATTGCCTTCAGTGTAAAACAGTGGCTATAATACAATGTTACTCTCTCTCTATATATAATATGTATAAAAAACATTTTTCCTCCTCACACACTTGTATTCACAAAAATAATCTAAACACACATGTTGTGGGCAAATATACACTAATGTTTGAGCCTGAAATTCTCTACAGACTTTCATTTTTTTTTTCAATTTCTTCAATATTTAGCATATCATTGTCCAGCAGCTGAGAACAACACAGTTTCAGAAAACATGGCTTATTTTCTTTTCATATGCTCTAATCTTCATGCAGGAAAGAGGGTGTAAACTCCTATGGTGAGCAACTCTCACCTCATTTGCTCACTCTATTTTTGTAGAGCAAATTCAGCAGACAACATCCTTCCTCAAAACTTATATTATTGAAATGGCATCACCGCAATATAAGAATGATAACTGTCCAAACTGACCTGGAATTCTACGAAAGCAACTGGTGATCCCCCTTTGTTGTGCATCCTGAGTCGTACAAAACCTTGGAAACTGAAAACATGGAAACCAGTGGATAAATACATGATTATACTGAATAAATACAGGAAAACAAGAGTGAGTGAATGAATAAATAAATAAATGAATGAATGAATGAATGAACAATGTACACATGAATGAATGAGTAGGGTGCAAAAGTATAAAAGAATGAGTATTGTTATGGATGAGCATCAATGAATGAATGAATGATACAGCCAAAATAAAATAAAATAAAAAAAGAGATAAATAAATAAATAATATAAGATAATATAAATAAACAAACATTAGTAGTTAGATCTCTGCTGTTATCATGTAATCTCAAGCATTCTTAAGAATAACCAACTGCTTAGTTACTGCTTTGTCAGGAGGAGTTAGATCAGTAATTTAATGCTATGGTATTACCTAGAACAGTGGGCCAAGACAAGTTTTATTAGCATGAATTGATTGACAGTATATAAATAATTGTTGTAAACTTATATTCCCGGACTGGCCAAGAGTTTGTGCTCAAGTTGTGAGCTCACACTTTCCATGACAGGTTAGCTGGACAAGTCAAGATGTCCTAATCACTGGACCGTTCAATGTTATCCCGAGGTTGTCATCCAGTCTTCCTCTCCCCCCACNCAATCCTCCCCATTCCAAAACACATTCATTCAGGTGCAGTATGGGATCTATGCGAGTTTTGCTGACGGAGTTGCACATGGACTCTATAGGCTGGACACAAGAGGGAGGTACACCAGTTACTGCTGCACTCCACGTGGGTAACATATGGGAAACACAGAGGGTTAACCAAGATCCTGCAGTGGTCGTAGTCAGGGATGTCTTTTTGGCTGGTGGAATATCTGGTCCAGAATTTAAATGGCCAAATCCAGATGGGTCCAAACTGATGCTAAATGAAATTTCTATTGTGCAGCTGACAAGAAATCTCTTTCTTTAGTTGTTTAAGAGTTTGGTGGTTCATTGTTTTCTGATCTCACCTGATATGAAAACTTTCAAATGGTTGTTCCACCATGGTGGATTTTTTAGTCTTTCCAGGTTCCAGAAAATATTTTAAACCCATCCACCTTGATCTTAGAAGGTTTGTTCACAATAAACAGTTTTAATATAACAGTCACGGCTGGACCAGAAAATAATGTTTAGAAGGAAAAGCCAGCTGTCAGCTGCAGCTATGAATACAATCCTTAATATCTGCTATAAGGGACACTGTTATACAGTATGAGTGAGTGAATCAATTTCATATATCCCCAGCTTCGGGTTCTAGCCGAAGTCCAATGTATTTTTTAAGTCAATTCCAAACTCACCTGCTAAATAAATCCTTTAGTTCTTGTTCTGAGCTGAACTGACCAAGGTTGGCTACAAAGAGCGTGGAACAAGGGGAGGACAGAGAAAGACTTGTCGGGGAAGAGGTGGCCACAGTGTTCGGTATCTGGGGAGACCACAGCACTTGACAATAAGCCTCATGTGGGAGCTGGTGGAGTGGAGGGGGGGGGAGGGGGATGTGTGGGTTGATGTCTGGAGGAGAGGACGACAGTGTTGGGCTCTGGAGAGAGCTCTCAAATATGGTATGGTGTAAAACATAACCTTCTGTTTTGACATAATAATTTTTTTGTCTACAAAAAAGTGGGACGGTGTAAACAGAGACCAGAACAAATGTCACAAAAATAAACGACAAAAACAGATACTAAGACACAGTTGGAAGCAACTGGGGACATTGGAATAGAAGATAACGATGTAATATTTGCACTGGCCATACTTTCTGGGGAGGATGGAGAATTGGGGTGGGGGGAGGAGGAAGAGAGACGTGGTGTTAAAAGGAACATCAGAGAGTATGTATGTGCTGACATCTGGATCAGTGTATGCTTTTCTCTGTTTCCCTTTTTTTTTCTCTCTCTCTCTCTCCCTCTGTCATCACCTCCCTGTTCTCAATACCTCACTCCTCTTCCCTTAACACAAACCATACATGCTCACCACGTGACCTTCTGCCAAGCTGACCTCCCTTTCCTGTTCTCAGTTCTCTAACAACTTGACATTCTCAGCACTTACATATCATTTCTAATTCACGCACTCACACATGCACGTGCGATTCTTACAGGTTTTGTCAAAACCACATTGTCTTGACCATATCTTGCAGAGTAGAAATAAATCCACAACTCAGAGTACAGGAGTCGATCAAAAGTAGGTCATTCGTGTCGTAATTATATCCATCTGGTAAAATCCTGGGGGTTTACTATGGTGTACTTCAGTTTGAATCAGGGAAACGATTTGGGTTTAGGAGCGAAGTAACGAAAGAGAGCGAGTCTCTACAGATACCATCCAAAGTCCCTCATAAGGGTGAACCTGCTTCCTCTTGCCTAACCCCATTCCTAACACTAAACTAGAACATCTTAGCAGTAGCAGGACTATACCAACTGGACATTGAATATTTGTGAACTGAGGTGACCATATAATGACACAACGGAGAGAACGACAAAGGCATATGCCGATGTACAGTACTCTAAATACAGTTGAAAACATCATTTCATTCACAAGAAGAACTAAAAAAAAAAAAATGAAGTCAAGACAATGTCGTGTTTCTCGTGACGACCAAGTCCAATCACTCTCTCACTTACTGGGCTAGTAGACAGGGGCGGATAACACCATGATGCCGTCAGCGTTGGCTGCAAAGTGGAAAATGTTCAGTTTCAAAGTTTCATAGGTCTGTGGCAGGACAGGGTGGGCAATGCACAGATGTTATGATCGGTGGGGTAGACTGGGTTAGAAGCATTGGGAAATGGACTCAGTAGGCCAAGGAGTGAATTAGAAGAGAGGAGATGATGAAATGTGATTGCCAAATTCTCCACTGACAGTTTCAAACCTACAATGAATGAATGTATGTGCTTCCTGTCTTCTTCCCGTCCTTATATTTTGTTTCCTTCTGTCTATCTCCTTCCCACATGTATTTCTTTCACCTCTTTATTCATTTCAAGCATTCGTTTCTTTCCTTCGTTCGTTCGTTCATTCTTCTCGCCAAGCACATCTTAATCTGGTGTGTATACCTGCGCCCGCATGTGTGTGTGTGTGTGTGTGTGTGTGTGTGTGTGTGTGTGTGTGTGTGTGTGTGTGTGTGTGTGTGTGTGAGAGAGA
This sequence comes from Ellobium chinense, assembly GCA_033807755.1. Lineage (NCBI taxonomy): Eukaryota > Metazoa > Mollusca > Gastropoda > Ellobiida > Ellobiidae > Ellobium > Ellobium chinense. The sequence continues at coordinate 253,724 of JAWQUT010000353.1, read as the reverse complement.
GAGAGAGAGAGAGAGAGAGAGAAGAAATAGGGGGGATGTATCATTACAGAAGAGGAGAGGACAGCGGTTAATGTGGTTAAAGAACAGAAAAATCAGGTTTAGGAATGGGGAGGGATGGGGCGGAGAAGTGAAATTGCTTTTCAGACACGTTATGAAGACAGCTGCCTTGACTGTCTTTCACGGAATGACACGTACGTAACTACCAGACACTCATGAAACAACAACAGCAACACAATACACGAACACGTACACACAACCACGTTGCACACGCTGATTGGTGGAACTTACCGGGCTAGCTAACATGGGGGCGGAGACTAAGGTCGGGGGCTGACCCACCGTGGGAACGCTGGCTGGGGGTGGGCCTATAATCGTTGTGGGCTGGACCTGATTGGATGAAGACAGCAAATGGGCGCTGCTTAGTATGACTGACGGGATGTAGTCATTTGCTCCATGGGTTATTATTAGGTAAACGAGTTATCAAGGACAAGAGAAATTAGCAGAGTCGTTCAATATTGGTTGATATCGCTCAGTTACACTAAATAAATGAATACCCGTATAATCTGTTGACAGCCTAGTTGTCAAGATCAGCCCAAGGAAACAATATTACACAAAGTTGATAGTAACTCAAGCAGATTCCTATAGTGTTAAATTGTAATAAGCTTTGTACACACACACACTTCTCGAATACGATAAAACTGGACTGGACACGCTTCTGTTTGGCTTAGACCTTGCTTTGATCAAAACCTGCAAGAAATCAATTATGGCTTCACTGATAAAACAAATGGGCAATACAGTCATTTGTAGTAAGTCGTTAATAATACTCGAACATTTCACATTACTTCAAACTGATACTCGATTATCTTCAGTTCGCCTATAATATTTACTAAAGAGCAAGTCTGCTCTGACTCGAGTGAATGGAAACAGCTCGTATTCTTTCAAACTTGATCGACAGAATTCTATTCTGTTCTTCTCAAAGGAAGCAAGCAAAATTCATGACGTTAATAAAAAATGAACAAGGATCGTTTGATTGTATTCATTATAGAAAAAAAGAAGGCTTTACATGTCAAGAATGCGACCGATCTTGGACTAAGTGCTTCAAATTCATCTGAGACATGTCCTAGAAGAGCAGAGTTTGATGTTTACAGGGGGTCCGAACTTCTCCTTCTCAAGACAAACATTATCATTAATTGTTAGACTCATATGTGAAATGAGATCAGGAGTATCAAACTGAGTTCGTGTCTGTGGAACTCTCGATCCAGAACTGGTGGGAAATTCAACAAGATGTCGGCCTGGAGTTGACTCTATCGATTGACCTAGGCCATCCGCCATTTTGTCAGAGCAGTAGTAAGATAAGACCAGTTACACATGACGTAACTCATTTCGTCATTGTTTGATCCTGTGACTCCAGTCCCACCTAGAAAACAGTTCGACCCACACACAACACTGGCCAGTCTGGGATACTGCTTTTTACGACATCATTATTTATGTCTGTTTACGACATGACTATTTATGTTTATTTCCTGCTAGTGTAGTTTGCTGTTGATTTAAGACAAGAGTTTTCATAATGAATATCTATATAACGTTTGTCTATGCAGGTGAATTATTTTGATGGTTTTTGAGACTATACAGGGAAGAAAACATTCAGTATCAAAAGTCATTATCTTAGCAACACGGGGAGTAGTTGATTATTGAATGACATTTCTGACATTTCTCTCAATATTTACTCATTATTATGTAATGAAACCAACATTCCATTCTTTAAAGCTGTCAAATTTTCCACGGCCAAAATTCGTAAGAACTGAAAATCTGAAGATATGAATGTATCTTTAAAAGTTCTCGTGATGTTGCTTATAGTTTGTGAGGGAAGTCATTATTTATCATTTTTATTATTGTCAATATTATCATTAGAATTTATTATTCAGATCTGATATCCTAGCATGCCTCACTCAAACCATTTCATCAACTTGTTAGGGAAGTAAGAGAGAGAATACCATACTCTACTGATATTGTAGCCAAACTGATGTTGAAATACGATCATCAGAATAAAGAAATATACACGTTGTTTGTTGTTTTGGTTGTGCGAATGTTCATAATGACACAGATTTCAATGATAATGATATTAATAATAACAACAATAATCAAGATAATAAAACTACTGACAACAAGGCAGGGGTCAGTGCTAAGTGCTCAAGTGCAAGTGCAGGTGAAGGTGAAGGTGAAGGTCTCTGCAGACGCCGTGCGCAAGAAATAAAACAAAATGCGGCAGAGCTGTTACCAGTGAGTAAAAAACTGTTGTAATAGAAGGATGTGCAAATAAACAGTGTGCTACTAAAGAGAACTGAAGACTGTGAGCAAGAAAATGTGCCAACTACGTGCAAAAGACACATACAATACAGAGAAAAACAAACTCAAAGTCAAACCACATTCAAGAAGAAAAGTCCAATCTATAAAGCTCTTTGATGTCAGTATTCTGTGGCAAGTTCATAAACTTACTTTAGCATACTTCATACTGAACGCGGGTATTATAATATTCATCTCAGCCGAGATTCTCTCTCGCCGTGGTAAGATGCAATGACTTTTTTCGTCATACACCGTTAGTAGCTATTGCCTGACCGCCCCGCTTCACCCTTTGACTCATGACCTTTCCTGTTCGACCCCAGGCTTTGACTTCGTGGCCATAAAAGTTAGCGAAAATAATAGAGCTCCGTGGTGTGAAATCCACTGAGTCTGTTGTGAAGGTGAGCGATCCGATCACTGGCGGCTGGAACATGTTGGGTTTGGAATTATAGACAGCCATTTTTTTAATTGTACTAGAGAAACAGGAAACTACAGGAGTTCATTTTTCTTAAGCTGTTTTCATCTAACCAGCTGCTTTGGTAGATCAGCGCTAAAAATAGTACTAAGCCTTCCATCCCGCTCCTCCCCCCNNNNACCCCCCATGAGAGTGGATTAAAAGGGAAAGACAGTGGTCTCCAAAACAACTTCAGTGTTCATTAACTCGATCAAATCGAAATACTCAAATACGTTTATTAAGAACCCATCTTCTCTTGCCAGACTAGAGCAAAGAGCTTCAGTTGGACTTTCTTCCTGGACAATGCTTGGTCCATCTGAGTGAGAGATGATAAAAAACAAAACCATAGTAGAGAGAAGACCAAAAAAAAAAAAAAACTACTGCAAGCCTCCAAAGTGGTTGTCTACTGTCTGAAAGGCTACATAGTCCAAGAAAAGTCTAAATACGACCAAACCATAATCTGGTTGTTCACATAATAACCAGTGTACTCTAGTCAAAAACCTGTGGGTTTTCCACAGCAGCATGAAAGACGGTGTTGGAATATTTCTGTCTTGTGAGAAAAGTATGGGACTAAACAGCCAAGACTATGATTATTTAGAAGAAGACGAAAGGGTACTTTTATTTTTTAAAATGCTTGAATTTAAGCCACTGAATGAAAATAAAATGAGGATGGCATCCCTTTCTCACGAGATTGATCTACATATTTGCAAAGTGCCATGTGTTAGAAGACCACATTATACAGACATGAGTTCTCACGAGACAACTTCCTAAATTACGCTCCTGAGTGCAGCGTATCCTCTCACACACATAAATTTGTCATCTGAGAATATCCCTGTACGAATCATAAACGTATAAACCTCGAATATAATATTTCCTCTAAAATACAATGACGAGAAAAGAATGGAAACAGCAGGCAAGTCGTGTGTTGTTTGAAATTAGGCATCTAACTTTTGTCCAGAACCCAACATTAGGAAAAGGTAAGAATATTTAAATATTACTTGGCTTACTGGGCGGCCAGCTGACCTCAACAGACTCAGGACAAACCCTGACAATGTTAAGTTTTCCGACCAAGGATCCAGCCAAGGTTTCTGGTCTTTGTTCTACCGGTATTGACGTGAATGGCGTTTATCCTGTACTGTTACGTTTGCTAACAATGGGATCTCCCGACAACTTCCAGCCATTTCATGGCACCACGCCCTATGTCAAAAGTCATAGTAACAAACGAAAGAGATATACTCAATATATGAACCCAGTTTGTTTAAGTCAAACGCTGCAGACAACCACAATAGAGGCAAAGGTAAATGGTTAACAAGAAGTTAAATCAAGCACAACCAAGAAATTTGAAAAAAAAAAATAGAAAACGAAAAGAATGAAAAAAATAGTTTCGTACATTACTGCGCATAGGAGGCGGGGCAAATAGTGGGCTGACCCGCATCGGAATCTATCCCAAGTGAGAATATATGGAGACACAAACGGGTTAAGTTGGTGAAAAGTGAAAAACAAAAAAACAGGGCTAAAATGACAAAAGAAAAAAAAAAGGAGAGATAACTCTGAAAAGTATAACTCTGAAAAGTGAAAGGTGAATAAATGAAGTGCACATCAAGAAAACAGAAGAAAATCAGGACTAACATAAGAGATAGGACGAGCTGAATAAAATGTCAGCCTAGATTAGTTCAGAAAGAAAAGAAACAAAAGGTGACTAAATATCATGGTGATGTGAGTGACAATAAGGTATCATCATGTTTAAAATATATTGGACATTACCAGATAGGTAAGTAGGTAGGTAGGTAGGTAGTAGGTAGGTAGGTAGGTAGGTAGATAGGTAAGTAAGTAGGTAGTAGGGGGCAGGTAGTAAGGAAGGAAGGTAGGTAGGTAAAAATGTGGGTAGGTAGGTAGATGAGTGTTTAGGTAGGTAGGTATAGGAGTGAAGGTAGATAGGTAGGTAGGTAGATGAGTGGTTAGGTATGTAGGTGTAGGAGGGAAGGTAGGTAGGTAGGTACATAGGTAGGTAGGAAGATAGGTCGGTAGGTAGGTAGCTAGCAAGTAAATAGGTGGGTAAGTAGGTAGGTAGGTTGTAGGTGGGTAGGAACGTAGATAGATTGATAGATAAATAGATAGATAGATAGATAGATAGATAGATAGATAGATAGATAGATAGATAGATAGATAGATAGATAGATAGATAGATAAGTAGGTAGGTAGGAAGTAACAGCAGTACATGTATATGGAATAATACTATGTGTGCTGATAAGGAGTGGAGAAACATGACAGATTCAATGAAGAGCAGAGAAAGAAAGAGTGTAGTTGGAATGTAGCAGAAAAAGAGGGAGTGTAGTTGGAATGTAGCAGAGAAAGAGGGAGTGTAGTTGGAAGGTAGCAGAGAAAGAGAGAGTGTAGTTGGAAGGTAGCAGAGAAAGAGAGAGTGTAGTTGGAAGGTAGCAGAGAAAGAGAGAATGTAGTTGGAAAGGAGCAGACAAAGAGCGAGTGTAGTTGGAAGGTAGCAGAGAAAGAGAGAGTGTAGTTGGAATGTAGCAGAGAAAGAGAGAGTGTAGTTGGAAAGGAGCAGAGAAAGAGAGAATGTAGTTGGAAAGGAACCAGTTGTTCCAGAATCGTATGAGCCATTCCACGGATAGTGTCCTCCTTCATTTTTTCATTGTTATCAAATTTTTGCATTTTCCTGTCTCCAAAGGCCGGCATTTCATTAGCCCTAGCTGACATTTCAGTGGAATCACCCATAACTGGTTCACGGGATATTGTAGGTTGTTAGTTCCATAACGAATTTAGTAACTGAAAGTGAGGAGCGAGCAAAGAAAGATAACCAGGGCCCACTAGAAGCAGGGAGGGACAGGAGGAGGTGAAGGACTCAGTGCAAAAAGGCCCTAAATAAAGTGAATGGATTTTTGATGTGTCATCCAAATATAATAATAATAACAACACGGTCTAGCGACCGCCCTGTGAGCAAAGGTTGAATTGGGTAGTGAATTTGGCAACAATGCGTAGTACGTTCACTAGCTAGACACTATCAATTTCTTCCTGTACTTGAAGTGATCTTTACTGATTCACAGTCGTTGAGCCCTCGTCTATTTCGCACATACGCCTTTTTTTGCACCCAGTCCTTCATGTTATGAAGCCACGTAATGACGTCACAAAAAGATCAAAATGCAGTGAGGAAAGATCACAATGGTTTTCAAATTATTTGCACTTGGTGCAGAGAGTCGAGAACATCTAAGTTTGTGTTACAGCTCAGTCATAAACTAAACTCAAAAACACGAGCATGCAATCAGTGATCTAATCGGGAATACCCAAACTGAGATATAAATAGAACAAGTAAGACAATTGAAGCTGACATGCAGGAAAGAAAGAATAGCCTATCTATATTTTTGTCTACTTATATGTCACGCGATTTTATTGAGACAAATTATCATATAAAGTGTGGAAATTATTTTAAGTCTTGTTTAGGCCTAGAGCATTTTTCACATATTTTTGCCTAGTCTTTACATTTTAAGTAAAGTTCTTACTTTATTTATACTGCACTAAATAAGTAAATTAGTTAATAAATAAACATATAAAAAATGAATATAAAAAGAATGAAAAGATGATGACATGATGAGATGATGTTGATGATAATAATGAAGGTATAATAATGATGATAATGACAGTAAGAAAATAAATTCAAGTAACAAAACAATGTTAAACAGAATAATAAATAAGAAACATGTAAAATATATGCAGTCGATTTTGGACACCAAAAGTCTTGTCTTTTTTTCACTGAAAACCGCAAAGGTCTTATAAAAATGCACACAGGTGTTAATTCAATAATCTTCCTCTAAGAAGTTTTCTCTATTAGAAAATTTTATGGAGCATGATGATTTCTGGCCCCCTCTCTCACCACTCCCAACATTTTTTTACCCCTGCGAAAAAAAATAAAGCAGGTTAGATATTAAAAGTTATTTTGTATCTGGAAGACTCTGCCTACCAGATGAAAATAAAATGAAAGAAGTCACGTGTCCAACATCGATGGCTCAGGCCTTAATGTCGCCTGGTCAAAGTGACAGTCATAGAATATAAGAGGAGAATGTCAAGATGGAAAATACAGTCAAGCCACTGTTAGTAGAAGAATCATGAGCAACACCGAGCCCCATGCTTGGATGCGGGTCAAATGACACCAAACAAAATGTCAAGATTCTAAAATTAACCAGAGATGTCCAAAATGCCGACCAGTAGACCTACATCTAGCCCGCCAATAGCTGGATAGTTAAAAAAACTATGACTGCCATGTAACTGTAGACTTACTGTCGGGTGATTTGTATTGCTCAGTAACATGTACTGTTATACACCACCGTTTAGACACCTGTATGACCTTCCCAAGATGAATATTCTTCTCTAAGCTGGACATCCCACTGATATTGTTTACAATATAACCACTTAATATGTGAAGAGCTACAGCCCCTTTTTGAGCCAAAACGACTAGTCTGTAGATTAGAATGTGCCGATATAGGGGCGAGTATTAAAACAGATCACGTATCATAATTCTCTGTCTGTAATATTTTTTTTTTAATTTCTTTGAGGCGAAAGTATGGTTGACAGCAGGTGTTTGCGATTTTTTTCCCTCACATTTGACCACCACGAGCTACCTGATTATTTTGGAGGGCAAATGTCGCTGGTGATATTTATTTCTTCCTGTATGGTAAGTGTGAAGGAAAATCAACACCAAAGATCCACTTTCTGATACAGGGAGAGATAGCTCAAGTTTGGTCCGTTATGATGAGAGAATAGTTCCATCTGTCCATTCGTTAAATTTTCGTAAACTTTTCCCTTAAACAAATCAATGACATCATCCATTTCAGTGGGACATAAAACTATGGGGCGCCGTTTGCTCTAATTTGATGATTAGTTTGACAGTATTTGTCAAATTCTTCACACATTCTTGATCTATGGTGAATAGCTTTCCTTCTCTAAGGTCTGATCATCTGATATAACGGCTAGATTCTTAAACAAGANCCCGTCACGCCTGTAGTTTCAATTTTCCAAGATATATGGACAGGTGATAGCTCATACATGGTTGTGAAGTCATAATAAAGTGCATGCTAACTTTGGGCCGGTAGTCAAAATCCAACGCACAAATGCATCAAACACGCGCAGTGGAAGGTGCAACATGTAGTGTTTTGAGGAAATGACGTCAGTATTACTTCCGACATCAGAATTTCTCCCTACGTGACAATGCACCTCTTTGTATAATATAACACTGAACACTACCTTTCGCCATAATTTGCAAGAAAAATGTATTCTGCATTTCTAAATACACATTTGAGAATTTACAATGCACACATTAAATGTGCCTTTGAAGACTTCCAAGAGTATAATTTCACGAGATTACTTAGCGCCCATTTCAGGTTTGATCTATGACTACAGACCCAAAGTAAAAATGTCGAGCAGTTGAAAAAACAAGTGAGCTTTAAATGAAATTTGGCGTCAGGAACTTTTGGATCATTTGCATTTGCCTCAGGAGCAACAGTAAAGACTGGCGATGAGGGGACAACTGATCCAAAAGGATAAAGTGGGTCTGATGACTTGATTCATTTGTCTTTACATCCAAAATCGTAAAAAAGATAATCGATGAAAAGACACCTGATCTATGGACACTTTTTTTTTTCAAAATTACGTTCTGGACAATTGATCTTTCTGTCAGTAGAAGTATGTTTACACATCTGATGAAATGACAACTGCTCTATGTATGGTAGTGGCGTCTTCTAACCTGGATCAGTTATTGTATTTCCATCAATTACAGTCATAACGACTTCGATCAAAGGATAACTGATCTTAGAACGATAATTACCTCTCAAGATAAGCGTCACTTGTCTTTCCTGAGTCTAGTTGAGGTCATGAATATTCTCAATGAAAAGACACGTGATCTAATAAGGAAAATAATATATAGGTCTATGAATATTTTATTTATTATGACTTGTGTTTCCAGTAAGAATCGAAGCGCTCTCTAAAAACCAGAAATACGGTTCGATTATTATCGATTGGATCACTTGTCTTTCCATCATTCGAAGTAATACAGACTATACAGAGAGAGGGTTAATGTAAGGAGTAAAGTAATATAAGGTAATACTGACCCTTACTGGTATTTGCGCTAGTGCGGCGGGGTGGTGGTGGTGGGGGAGTAGGGTGGGGTGCTGTAGGCCCGCCCCTGGTGGGGGTGCTGGTGCGAGTTCTGGAAAAGGTGCTAAGGTGGGGGCGGCGGCCCACGCCTCTGGGCCCCCCGGGAAAAAGGCGGCCCCCAACTCCTCTGTGAAAGGTTTGCAAATGTGACGTGGTCGGTGAGTCGAGTGAGTGAGAAGTGGTGGTGGACGTGGTGGTAGTGGTAGTGGTAGTGGTGGTAGTAGTTTGTTTAACAAATATAAAACTTGTAACCAGTGAATGATGGTATTGGTGAACGACGTGGCAGCGGTAGCAGTTGTAGTGATGGTGTCTTGTTAGCGGCGTTGCGGGCCGTGATGGTGGTAGTTATAGTGGTGACAATGATGAATGAATGACCAGATGTTAAAAGTGGTGGTAGTGGTGGTGGTGGCGGTGGTGGTGGTAATAGCGGTGGTGATGATGAATTAAAAACTGGTTATGACAACGACATTTGTGTTGATAGAGGTGATGGCCAAAAAAGAACAAAAATGATGCCATTCATGGTGAGACGGGCATTAAAACTGATGAGCGAAAGTGAAGTGAGAATCAGGCGACAGTACAGTGTCCCAGCTCCATAGAGATCATTACATTAATGTTGCTTTCTTCCCGTGAGGTGTTATGTAGAAAAATAGCCAGTGCCCTTTGCAAGTGAGATTTTCTCACGGCTGTGGTCAAACTGATGCCAATATAAACTTACGCTGATGATGATGATGATGATGATGATGATGATAATGATGATGATGTGATAATGAAGGACACACGTCTGAAACGTTAAAACTTTTATTAATGTTTTTTTTTGTGACAGTTTTGAGTTTCTATATTTTTTTGAAAATGATGATGATGATGACGACGATGTGAGGAGATGAAAATGCTGAAAAATAATTAATGATCCTTTTCTGTCGTGAAGTCAAAATAAAAAAAAAGAAATTGCCAGTTTCTTGCAAGCGAGATACAATCGATCCTAGCAAGAGTCATGTTGATTTCAATACAGATATGTAATGTTGCCGATGATAATGATGATGTTGACAACCATAATGATGATGATGATGATGATGATGATGATGATTTTGATGATGGATGTGAAATGTTGTAAAAGAAATGTGATTGAGCAACTTATAATCTGTGTATGATGCTGCGACGTCTGATTTGTTGTTCCTTATTCTGGCTGGTGACGGTGGTGATGTGTGTACTTGGTAGTGACGGAGGGGATGTCTGTTCTTGGTAGTGACGGTGGTGGTGGTGTGTTGGTTGTCATGGTGATGGTGTTGGTGGTTGTGGTGATGGTAATGGTGACATTAATAACAAAGACGATGATAACATCATAATTCTCACCATCGTCGTCATTACGATCAACAGAAAATGTGCACTCAGTTTGGAGCAATATATTTTCTTTGAAACATTTGCCTATAAACTGGCCATAAACTAAAACAAAATAATAAATAAGTTTCTGTGCGTAGAACATTCAAAATTATCATAATATGTTAGTATGAAACAGAACAAAATGGATTTTGCTAATTACAGGAGTGTATAATAGGATTGTCTCCCTCTGTGTCCGTCCACACTCTATTTCATTGCCTTCACTGTCACATTTTGAGTTCGTTTATGGTGAGGACAATCAGTGAAGTAAATAAAAAACATTTCTCGGATTTGCTAATTACAGCAGAAAACAACTCTGTCGAGGACAATCCATCTCAGGGATAGAATGTTCTCAGACATTCATGAAATCTGTAGCGGCGCGTGGACCCAAATCTTGTAGAGGCACAGAGAGAGCCAACCATTCTAGCCAACAACACAGTGTGTGTTTGTGTGTGCTCTTCCGTTCATCTACATCTCATCAACACATGAGGAGACGGAGGACCGTGTTCATACAGTGTGTAGTAATGTGCAGCTGGCGACACACCTCTATTGTGTCAAAAAACAGTAGGTCAAAATAATAACGGCCAACCAAGAAAATATTTCAAAACTGGAACAAACGAAACAAAACTACATAAACAGAGAAGGCCAACAAAGGGAGAGCACAGCGTAGGAGACTGAGACTACTGCATACCAGTAACATGTAACTTGCTTGATATTTCTTCATACTGTCCATATACATGTTCTTGTTGGTAAGGGTTTTGGTGTTGTGGACGTGGTTATGTTGTGTTTTGTTGGAAGTGATGAAATTTGGTACATATAAACACAAGTAATGAAACAATCTCTAGCCTTTAACAGAAACCTGACGATTATGATGTGAAATAAACAAACTGAATCAGTGTACAATACAAAGGTGAATAATTTGACCAAAAGCTGCTGAAATGATGATATGGTATACCATAGACAGGGGTAGAGAAGCGAAAGTACTACACTGATACTGCTATTGTTTCTGTGTTGTAAGGGGGAAGTACTCGAATAAACAAGACGTGAGAGACTGGTTAAATACTGTGTGTCATGCTTCTAACAGGTAGCTGCAGTGTGGTACTAGTGGAGCACGGGGAGGAGGGGCAGATTCAGGCAGTGAGAACATGAGGAAAGACAGAAAGATTGAATAAAACACAAAGATAGAGTAAAAGATTAAGACATTTGGAACAGAGTAAGGAACAGAAATAACGAAATGTAATTTTGTGAGAACACCTTACATGACAATCACGGTATTCCATAATATTCAGAGCTTCTCTTATCAATATCACGTAAATGACCCATACAGGTCACCGTACTTACGTCCTGTGATTGGGTGGATTATCGTTGTCGGATGCGAGGCCGCAGGTTGAGGTGAGGCTTGCTTCGGTTTCGTGACCTTGGTGTTAGACTTCGCGAATTCTAACCTCAAGGTCTGTGGAAGGTCAGGGTCAAATCGGACGCCCTGGGGGGAAAACTCCATGTTTAAAGTTCATATTTATGCAGTGACGGATGCATACGACGAAATAATGAAGTATGAAACTGTTGCACTCGACACAATCAACTCATTCCCTACTTCGAGCAAGAACTCGATGACAATACATCAGCACATTCTTAGCAGTAAGTTTCCAAACTTTTGATGTCACTTCATTCGGTATCAGCTAAACCTTGTGACAAAATTAATGTCTGAGGTAAAAGATTGGACAAGTAACACCACATTTAATGAAGGGAATTTGAGATAAAGATGGATGGATTGATGGATGGATGGATGGATGGATGGATGGATGGATGGATGGATGGATGGATGGATGAATGGATGGATGGATGACCTACCTGCAAGTCTTGTTTCGCTGACTCGGCTGCCATTCTTGAGCTGAACGTTACAAACCCAACCGGCTGAGGGAGAGACAGAATGGCTGTCAGTATGTCTGTCTGTCTGTCTGATTATCTGTCTGTTTGTACGTCTGTTTACCTGTCTGCCCTTAGGATCACCAATTCGTGTACCGTATTTAAACATTAAATCGTTTCCCAAACTGTCGACAGTCGTTCAGAAAACAAGAACTTTTCATTCCAGTTACATGTGACCTGCTTAATCACAATTTAGTCATAACTACAACCATTTTCAAGGTATCGAGTGTTATTTTTCGCATGATGAAAGTTATTGCGTGACGTCATATACCCATATCCCATGTATGAAGCTCATAAACCACAGTTGTCTCTGGAAATTAAAAATATAAAATAAACTGACGAACACCAAACAGATACATTACAGTAAATTCCCAAAGTTTTATTAATTCCGAAAAAAAATCCAAGGATCACAGACCCCTTTTTTGTCTTTTCCTAATCTTCTGGGCAATATTCTAGACGTTGTTGCTTTTCTGTAATCACGTATGCTATGCTCCGATCAATGTCGAATATACCATATTATTAAATTCATCTCAAAAAGTCAATGTCTGTCTCGCACCTCTTAGCTGGTATCTTGTATTCGATTTCTTGATGTGCGTTTACATTAACACCAACTATTATTGCTGCAGGTTACAACAAATCTTCTGTATCGATATNTGTTTGTACGTCTGTTTACCTGTCTGCCCTTAGGATCACCAATTCGTGTACCGTATTTAAACATTAAATCGTTTCCCAAACTGTCGACAGTCGTTCAGAAAACAAGAACTTTTCATTCCAGTTACATGTGACCTGCTTAATCACAATTTAGTCATAACTACAACCATTTTCAAGGTATCGAGTGTTATTTTTCGCATGATGAAAGTTATTGCGTGACGTCATATACCCATATCCCATGTATGAAGCTCATAAACCACAGTTGTCTCTGGAAATTAAAAATATAAAATAAACTGACGAACACCAAACAGATACATTACAGTAAATTCCCAAAGTTTTATTAATTCCGAAAAAAAATCCAAGGATCACAGACCCCTTTTTTGTCTTTTCCTTATCTTCTGGGCAATATTCTAGACGTTGTTGCTTTTCTGTAATCACGTATGCTATGAGATCATGCAAACTGCAAACGCCTGTTTAACAGCAAGTACTACCCACTCTCCTAGTGAGAGAGTGGTCCTACTCTTCTGACCTGCAGTTCTACTAATAATAACAAAACCTCCGATCAATGTCGAATATACCATATTATTAAATTCATCTCAAAAAGTCGAATGTCTGTCTCGCACCTCTTAGCTGGTATCTTGTATTCGATTTCTTGATGTACGTTTACATTAACACCAACTATTATTGCTGCAGGTTACAACAAATCTTCTGTATCGATATGAACATCCACACTATTGGTAATACAGACAGTATATAAACACATAGGACTAAATGCCGGCCAGCGGCTATCAGTATCAAACAGTTTTTTAGTGGTATGCTAAATAAATGACATCACTGCTTTTCTTTTGGGTGAACACATTTTTACTTCCATAAAGTCATTTCTATTGTCAAAATAGTCTTAACCCCTCCTCTCCTTCCCTTAAGTAAGTACATAATGATGAATGTAAAACAAAGTTGTATATAAGATCTTAGTTAAACATTAAAATTTATTGTCATCACAACAGGTGTTCCACTCTTATGGCGCCACGAATATATTGTGACGTCATGTGATGATATATTTGATATTTAGACACATATATACACACAGACACACACACACACACATGCATGGAGTGTGTTCACAGATTTGGACATAAAAGAACTCATTAAGACCAGCTTGGCACAAAACTAGTTTCAGTTTTCACGAGCCCAGTTTCAATGTTATTATTTCGATAGATGGGATTTCCTTCTAGAACCAACAATGTATAAGAAAGAAAACAAATTCTATGGACTTTGTTTTAACCACACTGAAAGCTATCTTTTTACGCTGCTGGCTGTCCACATTCGCATAAACCAAAAAGGAATTTTCTTGTGTTTCCAACAAATAAGATTTCGGTGAACCATACTTTTAGGCCTACTCTCTAAATGTTTCATCATCCCCTTGTGTTTTATTCTCTTTCTAAAACTCTTTCTCGTCCTTCCTCCCCTTCAACTGTCTCTTGCTCTGTCTCTCCTTGACCCATCATTTCAGCCTGACCATCTCCAGCATGTTGTGAATACTTACTGAGGTGTTCTTTCCATTTTTGTTGGTGATTTTAAGGAGTGAACCTTCATATCCCTGAAACACACAGACAAGTGATAGATACGTGCAAGGTGATAGACTGTATGATCAACACAGTGAATTTGTGAAATGTGATTATATGGCTTTTCATACAATGGACAACGGATACAGACCATTAGGCAATGCAAGACTTGTTGACAACGGACTCCCACACTCTGAACAAAAATTGTAAATAAAATATGCATTCTATGACTGTAGTGGGTTTCCATATTCCTGAAATGGAATTCCGCTAGCAATGGCATGTAGATTTCTGCCAAATATGTTTTTATCAGCAGGCGATGCTTATAATGATCAAGTAACAAATTATTAAAACTGAAGCATTTTATGTTATTACAAACTGTCAAGAATTTAATAGTTGTTTTAGAAGCCGTCCTTAGTACACATGTATGTTTCTGTTTAAAAAAAAAGGTGGGAAAATAACATGTTGTGTGTATGGAAATCATGGCATGCGATGATAGAACAAGATTCTGTTGGTTACAGTGAAACAGAGACATACTGTTTGAAATATGGCGTTTTATAATTATTATATTTCAGAGCAATTATTACAATTTTAGAGTAATTTCCGGGTCAAATGATAACATTACAAAGACATGACATACGCACACAGTCAAAACAACTCACTCACATACACAGGAGCATAACAGTGGCAGTTGATATTTACACAGCACATCTAGAGAATTATTCATGCTGTTATCGTCGTGAGAACATAAAAAAAAAGCAAAGGTGATTCCGGTAATAACAACCCAATAGACCGCCGTCTGTAAAGAACGCGTTCATGACTTAAAGAAAAAGAACACGTAGACATAAAGTAGAAAAAAGAAACCGACTTTGCTCCAGTAGTGGCCAATCAAATCAGGTAGCAATGATATATTTGAAAAATGGCGAGAGGAGAGAGAAATTCTAGCCATGACACTTGAAAAAATGTTCTCACTCACGGCCATTGAGACTTGTCATCTCTTGACGGAAGTAAAGAGTAAACAAATATTGGTAGCAAATGACAGTGATCTGCTACTGACTGTTACTTAGATCAGTTGTCTCCAGTCTACAACACACAAATATCCCTTGAAACACTAGCCCACATATCACGTGTTATTCTCTGAACAGGAAACGACAGGCGTGTGCCATGTGTCAAGAAAATAATATAACCAAAGTTTAAAAACTCAAAACAAACAAAAACAAAAAAGGAAACAAAAGATGTGCTCTGGAAGTGCTGGATCCTGCAATAATGTTAAGATTATTTGAGTAGTGTCAATGAATGCATCCATTTCCAGACAACCCCTCAAAGTTCCTCTCTCCCATACACTTGGTGATGAGAAATGGATGCATTTCATTGGTTGTTTCTGTGAAATGTCAGCATAAAACGAAAGTAAAAGTAAAGGAAGAGTCACCTGTAAACTGGTGAATATAAGCAATAATAACATGAATATATAATAATATGATGACACACAGTGGTGATTATTATAGTAACATCAATGTATTTGTTTGCCGTTAAAATAGCTTTGGGAAGCCTGGAGTCTTCAACTGATTACATTAAGACCTAAGATCGTTTCCTTTGTTTGTTGACTTAAAACGCTGCACATCTTTCATTCGATACTTATGTAAACAGTTCGGCTACTGTGACATTAATCAAGCTAGAAATTTGCCCAAAACTTCAAAAATCCTAAAGTCATGTTCTTTGCACTTTACAGTTATAATTCCAGCCACATCTAATCTAATGGGTGTCTATCTTCACGTACATTTACTGTGACAATCAAATCAACCCAAAGCTATTTGTACGGCTATGAGTATTGTGAAAACTGGAGAGATTTCTTTACCGGCAGGGTAGCGTATTGCTGTAAATAAGACAACGGATGAATGAATGATTGGATGAATGAATGAATGAATGAATGAATGAATGAATGAATGAATGAATGAATGAATGAATGAATGAATGAATGAATAGCATAATCTAAAAGAATCTACGGGCACATTTAGTCTTTCTATTTTTTAGGGGTTTTTTTGCACAAAAAGTAGTTTCCAATTTCATTCGATTGCATCAGTACAACTCGTCCAGTAAGTGAAAGCGCTGACAGCCTCAAACAAAGTCAACGTTCTACTTGCTCTACTGAGATTCCATTACCAATAAATGATATTTGAAAAAGAAACAACCTCATCTTTTGGGCCAAGAGGAAAGGGGGAGGAGTAATTTCTTATGCCCAAGATGTATAGGTTAAATTTGATATCATAATAAGTACATGCTAAATAATTCCAAAGTATGGATTACAATACACACGTCTATATAATCTCGTAGTAAACAACAGAAATCAAATAGCGATGTTTATAAATATCATAATAATAATCTTGTGACAGACAGCTTTAGTGATCAGCTCTTGTTCAATTCAATGGCAGCAACATTACTATAGTTCCCCAAGAGTTGAAAGAGCTGCTGAACGATTTAGCCTGCTAGGGTATAAACATGGTGTGAAGCCTAGTGAAAAAACGTTGCTTGCACGCAACATGTAGTCTAGAAATCTCATGATTATTATGATCATTGTAAAGATATTATGTCTTATATCTGTATTCAAAGTCACCCATTACACAGAATGAAAGAGAGAAACACGGGAATATAATTCATGATGGCTTCGTCCACTCTGAAGGCGATTTTCATTTTTATTCAGATCAAGAACTCCAGTTGGTCCATCAACATTGAACAGTTTGAAAATGGCAAACACGCAAAACGTAGCTGATTAACATCTCTCAAATTTTTCATTCTGCGTCTTCGGTTTGGGCCACAGATTACAAAATCTACAGAGGCATTTATAGCTGCTTCCTGGATGTTATGGTGCCATCATCGTCAGGAAATTACCCTCAAAACGCAGCAACTAGCACGTAGCAATAAACAATCAACAAGTACGGATACAAGTGACATGCCGAAGAAAAACAATACACTCGACACGGAGACGGAGGG
>JAWQUT010000353.1:261-7761 GCA_033807755.1 Ellobium chinense | reverse complement strand
TTCAGTTGTTGGAGCGAGAGGAACAAACAAAACACCTGGAGGTGATAATTATGATATCAAACACTCCAGCACACACCACTAAATAAAGAGACAAAAAGCTATCTGCAGATTTCAGGAAACCAATGTTCTCGTCTACATCTATTGTGTCGATTCTGTCGTTTTGCAGAATTTACGGTGACCAACAACAACAACAACAACAACAACAACAACAACAACAACAACAACAACAACAACAACAACAACAACACAAGGGGGACATGTTTCTAACTTCTCTTGGTATAGTAAAATGAAATAGGAAGTTATAAGAAATTAAAACAAAGGCCCATTTTTTATCATTTCACGAAAACGGCATCGTTCGTTTTTTATGATTATTATTATTATTATTTGCAATGTCAGATAGAATTTGTTAATATTTTCATTTCTTCCAACAAGGAAATTGAAGGAGGATGTGAGATCAGTCGTTTTTGTTTGTACTTATACATTATTTACATTCCGTGATATTGTGATTCCAATGTCAGTGTCGTACAAGAAGGATGTGAATAAAGTAAGAATCTTGACTTTAAAGTAAGAATCTTGACTTTCTAATGAATACAATGGAAGAGTTCGCTACTGTATTTATAAACACTCTAGTTGTCTGACTCTGAGGTTGCAAGAGCCTAACTGGTAAAAGAAAAATGGACTATCCGAGTCGATAGTAGCAGAGTATAAAATCTGTCCAAAGGACAGAAAATATTATAACATGAAACCACACCGCAAAAGTGGTGAAATTCAGTTTTGAATTTGTAAAAATATAATTGTTGCAGGCAGTGTTTCCCAATGGCTTCAGCTGATTTCATTTGTGAGGACATGTGATCTGCAAAAGACAGCCAAATTTTTAACCCCTTTTCATGTAATTTAAAATTGGGAAAAATCTAACCGAAGGACCCCCACTGTAAACAGTATATAATTTGAGCACAGTGGTGGCACCAGACCTGCAGACGAGTCTTGGCCATCTCGGAAAGTTCCTGTGGTTCGACAAGAAATTTTTATTAAATGGCTCAAAGAAGCTTTTCCAATTTGGCTCCTGTGACCTCTGAGGACTTACTTGTTGCTCTGCACGCTGTCCTGGGTATGTGTGGGTTAAAAGGTCACATGGGGAGTATCTTTGTTGATAATATGACGTAGATTATCTAATGTTTGCTTCTCTGTCCTGGTGTCTCATAATATAATTGAATAGCGGACCCATAATAGAAAAGCGGACCCAAGTCTTTTGCTTTGAAGGCCAAGAAATATCATGGCTGCCTACCGATGTTATATGTCTGACTTGCATTGACAAATTATTAAATGTCTGTTCTGTCGAACACAATTTCAATCCTTTTTTTGGTAGCAGTGAGAAAATGGTGACGACTTCCTGACTGTCTTGGACATTCACTTCCTACCCAGTTACCGACCTTGCAATTTCGTTGTGTTGCTTTTAAAGTAATGCCTCATAATGTTGTTCTTGGAAACGTTTTCTTGTGATCGTTGCAGTTTCTACAGACACGTTTTCATTTATGTTTACATTGACAAGTTTCATATTGTATAAATATGCGTGTTTGAGACACCTATATAGTCTATAGTTTAGTTTGTTATGTTTGTGAAGAAAACTTTTACCACATACACAAAGTGAAGAGAAAAATATTTTCTGTGAAGACAATTTGGTTCAGAAGTCTATACAAGATCTGGAAATAATCCATATATAAATAGCAGGAACAGAGATATCTCAAAAACAAAAAACCCAAAACAATCTTGTTCATCTTTTTGTGAACGCACTATGAACATGACCCCTACCCCCTTTTACTTTTCAAGATTCCATTCTCACCCCCTCCTCTATAATCTCCTTGCACCTCATCTTTTCCCCCAATTCCCCTTAAGAGCCTAACCCTAACCTTCATTTCCTGTGACCCATGTGCAGAAGAAAAGCCACCGGACTCATGAATTCGTAAACAACGGAAACGAAATCTCGTAAAACCTCGAATAATCGCTAGACTAATCAGGGTAGCCTCTAAAGCGGAAGTGCGTCATCTGTCCGGTGGTTACTAGGGCCGTTGTATTATGAGACATTGTTATTGTCCAAGAAGACAAGACTGTGTCTGGTCTAATAAATAAAGGTATACTCCTCTATGAAAGCAGGCAATTGACTGAAGATTCTAAAAAGACGAGACTATGTCTAATCTAATCAATAAAGATATACTCCTCTAAGAAAGCAGGCAAGGATGTTGGCAGTTCCTAATAAGACAAGAGTAAAATTCTGTGACTCTCCAACCAGCTGCTCGGGAATTGCGAGCTGTGTTAGGGATAGATATTGTCGCTTTTGTTTGTTTGTTTGTCTGTTGTTGTTTTTTTAGGTCTATTACCCCAACCCGAGGCGTGGCACAGGCAGTTCTTGCGGGAAATAAGAAGCTATTGGTGACAATGATGAGACTGAAACATGAATTCAGTGACTGTCTGGACGGTGGCTAGAGCGCCAGTTTCTGGCTTGGGCCTGGAGAGAGTGGATGAGAAATAAGGGAACGAAAACTAGAAATAATACAGCAGTCCTGTCCGCTGGTTGGACAAGGACAAATGAAACAGTTTAGTCTAGCAGATTTCTCATGGCAATATTGTGGCTTTCTCAAACCGTCGCTTTGTCTCACTCTCACTCGCACTCTCACTCTCACTCACTCTCGCTCTCACTCTCACTCTCACTCTCACTCTCACTCTCACTCTCACTCTCACACTCACTCTCACTCTCACTCTCACTCTCACTCTCACTCTCACTCACTCTCGCTCTCACTCTCACTCTCACTCTCACTCTCACTCTCACACTCACTCTCACTCTCGCTCTTATCCAACCAACTAAGAACTAAAGTTGTTATAACCTGGCCAGTGTGTGTTACAAGTTCATCTCGTTGTTCATATTTACTTCTTAAAGGTGAGAGCAAACTCATCTCAAAGAGAAGACGGGAGGTAGGTGGGAAGTGGGAGGTGGGAAGTGGGAGGTGGGAAGTGGGTGGTGGGAAGTGGGAAGTGGGAGGAGGGAGGTGGGAGGGGATTTCCGCGATTTTGACGTCAAATGGCTGTTTTAAAATGCCTTACATAGCTCATTTCCTAAAACGAATACGGAGAAGCTGGTTCTTATCAGTAACTGATTATGTCACTGGCTGTCTTTCCAAAATTAAAACAAAACAAAACACGTGACGCATGAATAGAAAAAAAACAATGGGCAGAGTCGCTTTTTCACACAATTAAAAATGTGTGTGCGATGGGGGAGGGGGGGGACGGGAGGGGGGAGAGCCATGTGCATAAATCTACAAGACAGAATATTAGTGGATTTATTATGTTTCATCTGTCCAGATCTGGATATTTTCATCAAGTCAAATAGAACGGCAGGTCATGCTCCGGTTTAGCTGATGATAAAAACCAACCAACCAAGCAAACAAACAAACAGACAAACACACAAACAGACAAACACACAAACAAACTAACAAACAAACAGAACATAATAAATCTTTTTGCTGAAGGTCAAAATCAAGGTTTTCCTATTGCCATCTCTACAACTGCAAGACAGAAAAACTTCAGAATTGGAAGGTCTGGATCGCTTGTGACGTCATAAATAGTATAGTATAGTATAGCATGGTATAGTATAGTAGAGTAGAGTAGAGTAGAGTAGAGTAGAGTAGAGTAGAGTAGAGTAGAGTAGAGTATGGTATGGTATGGTATAGTATAGTATAGTATAGTATAGTATAGTATAGTATAGTATAGTATGGTATGGTATGGTATGGTATGGTATGGTATGGTATGGTATGGTATGGTATGGTATGGCATGGTATGGTAGAGTAGAGTAGAGTAGAGTAGAGTAGAGTAGAGTAGAGTAGAGTAGAGTATAGAGTACAGTAGAGTAGAGTAGAGTAGAGTAGAGTAGAGTAGAGTAGAGTAGAGTATAGAGTAGAGTAGAGTAGAGTAGAGTAGAGTAGAGTAGAGTAGAGTAGAGTAGAGTATAGTATTTATGTCAGCCAATGAGGCAAAAGGCACCTTATTATTATTATTGTTACCATAATCCCAACCCCCCTCCTCCACACACACACACACACACACACACACACACACACACACACACACACACACACGCACATCTCCCTATCCGAGTTTGTCAGTGAGTATGTTAAGAAGAGACTATGGGAAAAGAAGGAAAGAAAAGTGCAGAAAAAAAGTAAGGAGAAACGTAGAAAGACAGAAGATATATATAGAGAGAGAGAGCGAGAGAGAGAGAGAGAGTCAGAGAGAGAAAGAGAGAGAGAAATGGGGGAGCACGGAGAAAGAAAGGGGGAAACAGAAGATAGAGAGATATATTGAGAGAAGGAAACACGGAGAGGGAGAGAGACGAAAATGGAATAACAAGCAGGATCCACGTAAAGAGTTGTAGGGAGGAAGAGAATGAGAGAGAGAGAGAGAGAGTGAGAGAGAGAGAGAGAGAGAGAGAGAGAGAGAGAGAAACAGAAAAGAAGAAGTACAAATAAAATACTGAGACTAGGGAGACAGAGAGAGACGAGAAAGAGAAAGAAATTGGCGAATTTACATGGAAGAGAAGGATAGAACGAAGGAGATAGGTGAAAAAGGCAGAGAGACAGAGAGATGGGGGATAGGAAGTGAATAATTATAGACATAAAAATATACACAGGAACAAAACAAAAGGACACAGATATAACATTAAAAGAGTGACAGTAAGTATAACAACAACAACAACAACAACAACAACAACAACACAACATCTTTCCTGCTGGGTCTTTCTTTGCACCGTTCGCGAATTATCATTCATTATAGAATAGGTCGACCCATGGTAACTCCATTTGAGAACAGCGTAGATCTCAGGTTGGTGTGAATTAATTTTAACACCATTCACAAAAAGCCCACTGGGAGTGCCGCGCCTTAGAAGCCCCGTCTTAGAATCAGTCGATTGATATCGGTGGTTCGTGCGGAATTAGCTGTTTTCGAGAACGGTCCGCCAAATTGGATTTTAATTTTTCATGTTCCTTTCTCTTATGTATAAGTTGGTTGGACGGGCTGAGAGAGAGAGGGCTGAGTTGACGTCACTGAGACTAGTGAGACAGGCTGGCAGAAAATGACGAAGGGAGAGGTGGGGTGTAAGCGAGACAGAGAGAGAGAGAGAGAGCGAGACAGAGAGATAGAGACAGAGAGACAGAGACAGAGAATGTGAGAGAGGGAAGAGAAACACTGTGGAAGAGGGAGGGGAAGACAAATTGAAGGAAAAAGTGGCGAACAGGGCACGAGGCAGTGCTTCGTGTGAAGAAGGAGAGAGAGAGAGAGAGAGAGAGAGAGAGAGAGAGAGAGAGAGAGAGAGAGAGATTCACTTAGAACGATCGAGAAAAAGAGAACAAAAGAGAACGGGGACACCGAGGACGGCAGAACCAAGACAAATGTAAAAAAGGAACAGACAGACAAACAGACAGACAGACCGACAGACAGACAGACAGACAGACAGACTGACAGACGGATGTATGGCTAGATAGATAGATAGATAGATAGATAGATAGATTAGATAGATAGATAGATAGATAGATAGATAGATAGATAGATAGATAGATAGATAGATCACTAAACCTCATAAATCTGTGTTGAAGAATGTCATTAAAAGGCGACGGGAATTCCCGAAGTTATTAATTACACACATTCGTTTCAACTGTACAGGACAGGCTGGTCAGTGATCGGTTTTGCTTCAATGTGATTGATTGGTTGAAAGGAACCAATGACAGGCCGTCTGTTATCCCATGTCTCACGCAATGGTTTGGTTTCTGTAATGAACACAAGCTGGTGAAATCCTGTGTGACAATGTAAGTGCCATAAGCTGTTAAACATAGATACGATAGTTTGTAATGATGATGATAGCGAGAGTTGGCAGAATGGATTGGGGTGGAGGAGGAAGGGAGGAAAGACAAACAGATGGAAGGAAAATAGAGGAGAAATAGACATAAACACAACGAGAAAAGAAAGGAAAATATTACGTTGTTAATGTATTTTTTTTCTTACAATTCATTCATACTAAACACAATCACATACTAAACACAATCACATTATAAACACAATCACATTATAAACACAATCACATTATAAACACAATCATTATTAATAAGATAATTATTATACATAATGAAATCTTAAGACAAACTGACGGTCAGTGGTCGCTATTTCCCCCTGATAAGTCTCCAGTCTAGAACAAAGCTACCCATTTACGTCTATGTTTGTTTGTTTGTGTGCGTGTGCGTGCGTGTGTGTGTGTGTGTGTGTGTGTGTGTGTGTGTGTGTGTGTGTGTGTGTGTGTTATCATCATCATTACTTTTATCATCTCTTCTATCATCACCACCAGCGTCCAAGAAATGTTTACAAAGATCGAGTTGGTTCAGTTTCTATGACGACCCAAAAACAGTTCAAAGGTCGTGATGACAAGAGCGATGTTGGATTCCTTTGAAATGCACATAAATGTCAAATGAACCATGCGAATCTCCGCCTATGATATCTTGTTTTCTGGAACCTTCTGTAGGTCCATGTAAAAGTTCAAATTCGCTTGTCTCAGCGTCACGTTGTACGGGTGGCAAGTTAATCAAAGGGAGCACAAAATAATTGATAAGTTTAATCAAGGAGAGTACAAAATAATTGATGAATGTTACTGCAGAAGAAAGGGAAACTACTCCAACTTTATGCCCATCAGCAGTAACTCCTTCGTGAGAATTGGTGTACAATAACTCTGTAACTCGGTTGAAAATAATGTGGAGAGTTAGGCTTTTGTTTTAACTTTCTTTGCCTCTTGTCAGTTGTATGATGTGAGTGTGAGCCAAACTTGGCGTGATGTCACGAGACGTTTGGCCGACAACATGGCCAGGTAATTAAGTGATGAGGAGATGAGATGGCAGGTGCTGACTGCAATATGCCAGGTTTCCTTCCATTGCTATCTATTAATTAATTATTCTCTTGCCAGGTTAATTAATTAACTATTCATACTATTACCTCAGCCATTGATCGCAGCCTCTACGCTCTGTTTTCTTTTCTTTTTTATTTCTGTATTAGCATTTTTTCCAGTTATTTTTCAAACGTATAACCGACATTTCTTTATATCACCTTTTTCTTCCCTGCATGACATTACATTGTCTAAATGACATTACACTGTCTAAGTTCTTACGAAAGACAAGGAAATGCCAGAACAGCTTATAGCACTATTTTATATTGTCAATTGGAAGTTTGATTCTATATGCCATAAATGAGTTACTAGGAGAGAAAAACTATTTTTATATATAATTTTCCTCATTATGACATCTTCCATCAACATGAAGGATAGTAATAATAATGGTGTCAAATTATGATCTGTGTCGTCCGTTGGTGTTATTTTAACCAGGTTTCTCTAAGTCAAATTATTATACTGTTCCATTAGGGTTAGGGTTTAGGGTTAGGGTTTAGGGTTAGGGTTTAGGGTTAGGGTTAGGGTTAGGG
>JAWQUT010000352.1:803697-815820 GCA_033807755.1 Ellobium chinense | reverse complement strand
ACACACACACACACACACACACACACACACACACACACACACACACACAGACAACAAACACCAAAATCACCAAAATTCTGCATTTCCACTTGAACACATTACAAGCTGTACAGTTGCACTATACACATACATTACATCAATATATATGTTCTGAAAATCATGATAGTGATAGGTGTGACTGATGAGCTGGATGACTGGAGAGCATCAAGACAGTTATAATACATGAACTAATAGTACAATGGTATTGTTAGTGATGACAATGTGATAGTACAGTGGTACTGATGGCGATGACACTGTGATAGTACAGTGGTACTGCTGGCGATGACAATGTGATAGTACAGTGGTACTGAGGGCGATGACACTGTGATAGTACAGTGGTACTGCTGGCGATGACAATGTGATAGTACAGTGGTACTGAGGGCGATGACAATGTGATAGTACAATGGTACTGATGGCGATGGCGATGACACTGTGATAGTACAATACTGATGGCGATGATACTGTGATAGTACAATGGTACTGATGGTGATGACACTATGATAGTACAGTGGTACTGATGGTGATGACCCCGTGATAGTACAGTGGTACTGATGGTGATGACACTGTGATAGTACAGTGGTACTGACGGCGATGACACTGTGATACCACAATGGTAGTGATGGCGATAACAATGATAGTGATGACGAATGATGAAGATGGTGTTGGTAGCAGTAATAGTGATGAGTTATAGATGGAAAGTCTGACGTTTCATACGTACTCACTTTACACAAGGTCTCCCTCTCTTTCCTTCTCTCTACCTTTCACACACACACACACACACACACATACATACACACACACTCTCACACACACACACACACACACACACATACATACACACACAGACACACATACACACACACACACATACACACGCACACACACACACACACATACACAAACGCACACACACACACACACACAACACACACAGACACGCACACACACACACACACACACACACACACACACACATACACACATACATACACATACAAACAAACATACACATGCACACACACTTTTTCACCAACGCACACATATTTTAAATAACAGCAATAAAAACTCCAGTGTAGGACTTAAACGAACCTCAGATTGTCAATCGCCGGATGCACCTGTTCAAACACATCACACCATCGGCACTGTGTAGTGTGTACATGATATCAACAACGATTGTCCACGATGAAAATTAAATGTGTCGGAAAAAAGCTTATCGCAGTGTGCATTACAGTTTGTTTCGGGACGAAGCGAGCTTCTCCCGTTACTATAATTATCCGTTCAAGGCTGTTAGGAACGAGTCAGTTGTTTTTTAAGACTATCCTTCCAGGAAAAGTGAAGAGGAACATTATGTTATCGACAAAATTTACTGTAATATTGACACAAGGCGGTGTGATATTGACATTAGACCGGAAATAGAGCAGAGCGAAGGAAAGCAAGAAATGAGAAGGAAAGAAGAGAAGAAGGAAGAAAGGAAGGGCCAGAGTAGGTAAAGAAGGACGAAAAAGATGATGAAAAAAATGATTGAGGATGGAGAAATGGAGAAGGAAGAAAGGAAGAGCGGACAAAGAAAAAATGAAAGACGAAGGGGGGGNGGGGGGAGAGAGGAAGAGAGAGAGAGAGAGAGAGAGAGAGAGAGAGAGAGAGAGAGATGTTATGAAACTGAACAAATGAAAACGAAGGAAAACATAAGGAAGTATTAATGTTTTACAGTTAGGTTCTAACGTCCCCTTTCAGTTTACTTATGGCTAAATCAGTGATGAAGCTACTTTCCTCATTAATCTGCCATTAGAGGTGTGTTTTAAACATGGCTGAAAAATGTAATAACAACAACAATAATAATCATCATAATGCGTTTCATAAGTCTCGCATCCAGACTGATACCCGCTCACGCAACTTCACACTATTATTACCCCAGCAGGCCATATCACTATAAGACTGTTTCAACTCTCCAAGAAGTATACAGTGCCGCTGCCATTTGGAGATGTAGATCACTAGCGTTCTGACAATATCTTTTATGTACCCATTTATCCATTTTACAGACGGGTGGATTGAAGAAAATGTGAATGAAATGCTTTCCCTATGCACCTAAAGCACTACCGTGATCGGGAATCGAACCCACGACTTCTCGACCTTAAATCCAATGCTGGAACCATTCGGCCACGCTTCTAAATATCCTGAAAGAATCCATCGCTACTGGTAGCCGTATGTTACAGCACAAATTGTCACCGGGCACAAATTGTCACAGGTCACTGTATTGTGTTTATGTGTGTGTGTTTGAGCCCGTGAGAGTGTGTGTGTGTGTGTGTGTGTGTGTGTATGTGTGTGTGTGTGTGTGTGTGTATGTGTGTGTGTATGTGTGTGTGTTTGTGTGTGTGTGTGTGTGTTAGAGAGAGAGAGAAAAAAGAGAGAGAGAGCGAGAGAGAGCGAGAGAGAGAGAGAGAGAGAGAGAGAGAGAGAGAGAGAGAGAGAGAGAGAGAGAGGACAGCCTTTAGGCACGTATGGCTGCTTGTCACTTTTTAATGTCTGTGTGAGCATTTGATTATGAGATTGAAATCTCAGTTAGTCTAGTGTGATACAAATACTTAGACCCCTAAATAGCAGGAGCTGATTCACGGATGCTCAATCTTTAGGCTCCAGGTATCAATAGTATCAGTTCTTTTGTGATTGTGATATTTATTTGTTTGATATTTATTCTCTCGTTAATTCATTGTTTGATCGGTCGACAGGTAGTCGGCGGGTGGGTCGGCCGGTCGGTTACTTGGTTGGTTGGTTGATTAGTTGATTGGTTGACAGATCAATATGATTGACTGATTAATGGACTGAGTGACAGAATGATTGAGTGAGTGATTGATTGGACGATCGATAGATCAACTGTTTGTTTGTTCAATTGAATAACTGACTAACTGACTGACTGATCGGATGACTGATTGATCGATCGATCGATCCATACATTTAGTCAGTGTGATCGATGATAGCTTTTAATTGATCGATTGATTGATTTTGACATATTGATCGATTTTAAATTAGTTACTGATTTTGATCGAGCCACTGATTTTGATTAAGTTTGATCGATTGAAAGATTTTGACTAATTGATTCATTTTGATCGTGTGATCAATTTTGATCGACTAATCAATCGATCAGTCGATCAAAATAAATCCCTGGATTAAAATGAATCATTGATCAGAATCGATCAATAGAAAAAATCGATCAATTGATCAAAATACAAAAATGGATTGAAATCGCTCATTTGATCAATCGATTAAAATCAATCAGCCAATCAAAATACACCAATCGATCAAAAAGAATCTATCGATCAGAACTGATGGATCAGAGTCGATCGTGCTAAATCGATCTATCAACCGATCGATCGATAAGTCAATCGATCGGACAGTTAATCAATCTATAGACCGTACACTCAATCTTAAATCACTCAGTCCATTAATAAGTCAATCATATTGATCTACCAACCAACCGACCAACTAACTAACCAACCAACCGACCAACCAACGAACCATTCAATCAATCAATCAATCAATTATTTATCCATTCATCCATCCATACATCCATCAGAGTCGTAATAGAATCGGTGCTATCGATACCCAGAGCTTGAAAACTGAGTATCCAGGTATCAGCTCTTCCTAATTAGGGGTCTGGGTAATCTGCATCACACCTACACACTTCAATCTCATAATCAAACATTCATACAGAAGGAAAACGGTGACGGCCAGCTATACATGCCTACGCGCTCTCTTCTCTCTCTCTCTCTCTCTCTCTCTCTCTCTCTCNCAGAGAGAGAGAGAGAGAGAGAGAGAGAGAGAGAGAGAGGAGAGCCTTTAGGCACGTATGGCTGCTTGTCACTTCTTAATGTCTGCGTGAGCGTTTGATTATGAGATTGAAGTCTGCAATTAGTGTGATACAAATACTTAGACCCCTAATTAGCAGGAGCTGATACCTGGATGCTCAATCTTCAGGCTCCAGGTATCAATGGTATCAATTCATCAATTCTTTGTGATTGTGATAGTTTGTTTGATATTTATTCTCTCGCTATTTCATTGTTTGATCGATCGACAGGTAGTTGGCGGGTGGGTCGGCCGGCCGGTCACTTGTTGGTTGGTTTATTGGTTGGTTGATTAGTTGATTGGTTGATAGAGCAATATGATTGACTGATTTATGGACTGAGTGACAGAATGATTGATTGAGTGATTGACTGGACGATCGATAGATCAACTGTTTGTTTGATCAATTGAATAACTGACTAACTGACTGACTGATCGGATGACTGATTGATTGATCGATAGATCCATACATTTATTCAGTGTGATCGATGACAGATTTTAATTGATCGACTGATTGATTTTGACATATTGATCGATTTTAAATTAGTTATTGATTCTGATAGAGTCACTGATTTTGATTGAGTTTGATCGAATGAAAGATTTTGACTACTTGATTCATTTTGATCGAGTGATCAATTTTGATCGACTAATCAGTCGATCAGTCGATCAAAATAAATCTCTGGATCAAAATGAATCATTGATCAGAATCGATCAATAGAATAAAATCGATCAATTGATCAAAATACAAAAATAGATTGAAATCGCTCATTTGATCAATCGATTAAAATCAATCAGCCAATCAAAATACACCAATCGATCAAAACAGATATATCGATCAGAACTGATAGATCAGAGTCGATCGTGCTAAATCGATCTATCAACCGATCGATCGATCGATAAGTCAATCGATTGGACAGTTAATCAATCTATCGACCGTACACTCAATTTTAAAGCACTCTGTCCATTAATCAGTCAATCATATTGATCTACCAACCAACCAACCAACTAGCTAACCAACCAACCGACCAACCAACGAACCATTCAATCAATCAATCAACCAATCAATTATTTATCCATCCATCCATCCATATATCCATCAGAGTCGTAATAGAATCGGTGCTTGAAAACTGAGTATCCAGGTATTAGCTCCTGCTAATTAGGGGTCTGAGTAATCTGTGGCACACCTACACACTTCAATCTCATAATCAAACATTCATACAGACAGGAAAACGGTGACGGCCAGCCATGCGCGCCTACGCGCTCTCTTCTCTCTCTCTCTCTCTCTCTTTTTCTCTCATTCTCTCTCTCTCTCTCTCTCTCTCTCTCTCTCACACACACACACACACAAACTATACATAGATTCTCTCCTCAAGTCCTTCATAAACATAATTATGACCACCATCATCATCATCCTCATCCTCATCCTCATCATTATCGTCATCATAATTGATGTGGCCATCACCTTCATCAAGTTCACGAGTGGTGACAATTTGTGCCGTAAACGCAAAAAGAAGAAGAAGAGAAAGAAAAAGAAGTAGAACGTGTACATGAAGAAGGAGCAGAGCAAGAAGATGAAGAAGGAGGAGGAGGAGAAACAGAAGTAGTAGTAGTAGTAATAGTAGTAGTAGTAGTAGTAATAGTAATAGTAGTAGTAGTAGTAGTAGCATTAGTAGTAGTGGTAGTAGTAGAAGAAGAAGAAGAAGAAGAAGAAGAAGAAGAAGAAGAAGAAGAAGAAGAAGAAGAAACAGGATCATTTATTCAGACTGCATAATTGTGGGGGCATGCTTGCAGTTTTATTAATAAACATCCATGGTCTCGCGTTTGGAGTGCCAAAATTAGATTTGACATATTTAACACTTAAAAGCTGCTATTCGCATTCTGGGTCCTCCGGTCCGACTCTGACATTCTAAAAACAAAAAACAAATTTTAACGCACGAACTGCAGGCAGCGCAGAAATTTAGTGAACAACACTTTTTTTTGAGGAAAGTATTTTCCAACTGGATTTACCTTAGAAATACATTTTGGGCAGATTCCACTGAACTGTGCTTTACGTGGTAACGTTCAGATGTCACAATAACATGGGCTCAACAAAGTGTCGTAATACGAAACACTTTCCGTGTTTTCTTGAAAAGACACCACACTGAATAGTAGAGTCATATTTAGCATAAATCGTGACCTGTAAAGTAGAGAGTATGGGCATGCAGAATGAAAAGGCTGAAGAAATATTATTGTAACACAAGGCAATGCGTGTACAAGTCTGTCACCAACAAAGCATGACAAAGAAAATTTGCTCTCATGGCTGCACCATGAATTGAGAGCTATGTATGTGCCACTGAGAAACTTCACATTCCTGAACGATGATGACATCACTGCACAGGTGCTTCCTCATAAAGATTTATCCACAGGGTTATCACTCCGTAAGGTCTCAGTAANGGATAAGTAAGAAAGTACAGTTGAAGAAGGTATATGTGTCGCGCAGGTTTAAGTGAACTATTATGAATGCAAAATAGAAAACCATGATAAAGACGCGAGAGATGGAGCTACAGGGTGTGAGTGACTTTTCGAATGTGTTTTTCAAATTTATATATATATTTATTACGTACATATCCCCTATGTATACGTTGGAATCGGTTACAACGGCCTACAATAAACGTTGATTTGAAATGAATTGTGATTTCCCGGACCTTCACAACATTTCGTCATAACGAAAATAGGGGGATTACGACAGCCTAGAAGGAAGTCAGGCTGACGTCAAATCTGAAATTACGCAGCTTTCACAATTTCCTTCCTCCTTACTCCCGGACGTCTTTGTACGTGTGAATCCTGCATGTCGATTTTGACCTTCCAGAAGTCTTTGCTCGGCAACTACAATTTGACCTCTTTTATTGTACTCTCTATATTTGGACTATATTAAATTGGAACGTCTAAGTCAGGGAAACAGGAAGAAGAGGTTAAATATGTTATTGTTGCTCCCCTTAAAGAATCGTTCTAACTGTAAAGAAAGAAACAGGATCTTGAAGATCTTATCTGAGAGAGTATAGTGAACATCAATATTAGATATTCATTCAATAAATATACCTTGTTTATGTACACAGCTTCACTACTGAGACTATCACTTCATTACTAGGATAGATCGTGATTTTAGATATAACTCAGTAATAAATCAACTTTTTCTTGCATAAAAAACATACTTTATGTCGAGCTTCAAGCAAGAGGCACCACTCATGCTGAATCCTAAAGCCTGACATACGTGTGTAACTTTATTAACTGTAAAAGCGTGGAGCACACTCCACAGTTAACTGGAGAGAGGAGACTATAATTATGTAGATTACTAGCACCCATTGTTTTTTCTTCTTCCTCCCCCCCCCCCCCCNCCAAAACCCCTTTTTCCTCATACACAAAATGTGTTATTCTACGAATACTACTGTGATTTCGGAATGTCTTGCCCATGGATGTTAAAGTACATATCTTATTATCGACTCCTTTGTCTGGATGAGTACTCAGCACAACTCACGGTGGGTTTCACTACATTTGCATTGCGAGCATTCGAAGTGTCCCCTATTGCCTTCGTACATACTCTTTGTTCAAATTCCTTTGGCTTGGCAGCAG
Source organism: Ellobium chinense (assembly GCA_033807755.1). Taxonomy (NCBI): domain Eukaryota; kingdom Metazoa; phylum Mollusca; class Gastropoda; order Ellobiida; family Ellobiidae; genus Ellobium; species Ellobium chinense. Next base: position 808,335 of record JAWQUT010000352.1, on the reverse strand, counting down.
ACATCAAAGAACCAAATTTAACAAGTTTATTGGGGATAATAAGCCCAGTCCATAACTGTGAACCAAGTTTAACAAGTTTATCAGGGATAATAAGCCCAGACCATAACTATGAACCAAGTTTAACAAGTTTATCAGGGATAATAAGCCCAGACCATAACTGTGAACCAAGTTTAACAAGTTTATCAGGGATAATAAGCCCAGACCATAACTGTGACGACACAGAACCAGTGCCAGGCGAGACAGACCGGTAGGTGAGACAGGCCGGTCTTCTAGGCCCTTTACATGACCCATGACAATCGTAACTTCCTCGGACCATATGTGGGCGCTTGTAAGGGATTTTCGTTCTTAGAAAAACAATATGAACCCGAAAAAAAACAACCACGTTTTTCCATGGCGGTAGTCAAGCTTTTGAATAAAGGTAAACTCTGAAGTGAGGATGAGGGGACATTGGTGAGTATCCAGTTCTGAGACAACCTACTACGGGAAAGTAGGCATCGCGCACAATGAGTGTGATTCACGGTTTAAATCTTGAAAACTTCGACAATTTGGATGAAATAGCCAACGTGTACTTTTCAGTCTTTTAAAAACAATTTCATGGTACCATGTCCAAATCGTTTAATGTCACAACTGTGTATTGCTGGCACCATAATACATTAGTAATTCTGATAACTGTGCATCTCATATTTAATACCTGTGTTTTCTTAACTCACTAAATTCATTGATACTAATTTTCAACTTGGGATTCGTTTAGCCAGACTTGGTCTACTCCGGAGGAGTCGTTTTCGGGTCGTTTTTTGGGCACTGATCCCCTCCAACTAGGATGGCCATTTAGCTTGTCATTTCAATGAAACCTTCATAGGGCAGGACCATATACACCAAGGATATTATACTGTCGTCACAAAGATAAGACATGCTCAATGAAGAAGTCCCATTTGCAACGGTTTTGAAAATATGCCGTCACAAAGATAAGACATGCTCAATGAAGAAGTCCCATTTGCAACAGATTTGAAAATATGCCGTCACAAAAATAAGACATGCTCAATGAAGAAGTCCCATTTGCAACAGTTTTGAAAATATGCCGTCACAAAGATAAGACATGCTCAATGAAGAAGTCCCATTTGCAAAAGTTTTGAAAATATGCCGTCACAAAGATAAGACATGCTCAATAAAGAAGTCCCATTTGCAATAGTTTTGAAAATATGCCGTCACAAAGATAAGACAAGCTCAATGAAGAAGTCCCATTTGCAACAGTTTTGAAAATATGCCGTCACAAAGATAAGACATGCTCAATGAAGAAGTCCCATTTGCAACAGTTTTGAAAATATGCCGTCACAAAGACAAGACATGCTCAATGAAGAAGTCCCATTTGCAACAGTTTTGAAAATATGCCGTCACAACGATAAGACATGCTCAATGAAGAAGTCCCATTTGCAACAATTTTGAAAATATGCCGTCACAAAGATAGGACATGCTCAATGAACATATCCTATCTGCCACAATTTTGTGACTGTCAAGGACCGTATTGCAATTTTGTTATTGGTGCTCCAGGTGGAGACTTTTATGGTGTTTGGTTAACAGATTACAAGCACTACTTCCATTTTCCTCTTTCGGTATGCCCTTGTTCCAGTGTTAAGGGCTCCGGGGGACAAAATTTGATTGAATGGGAAACTGTGGGTCGGAACTGTCAGGTCAAGGGTGTGCGCAGACGGAAGATGAGGGATTTGGCGTTGACCAGTGAAGAAAGTAAAATGTGTTTGGAAATAGCAACCAAGCTCAAAATTCCAGTGGACTTGCTGGGATCGGGATAGTCTTAAAATCTGGGTCACATAATGAGCTTAAATCTACTATGGGTGTGGATGAAAGCTAAATCTTTGAGTTCAAAAGACAGCTCAAAATGCTAACATATCCACATAGAGAAGTAAAGGCGCCAATCTCATTGCAGGCCTGTAACCTTAAGGTTCCTAGTACTGCCAGTGAGAACATGTGAACATTGCTCCTGACTATATTACTATGTACCGTCAACTGCCGTCACCCCAGCCCTAATTTTCGTTGGCTGTTCTCAGTCACCAGTAATAGAAAAGAGCATTTGATCTGAAAAATACAGTAATTTTAATAGCCCATAACAAGTGAAGTTTTTTGCTGTGTATCTTCGTTTGAACCACGCCCATGAAAACCCACTTAAGGCCTCAGGCTAATTCAAGAGAACAGGGAGTTAGCTCATTGACAGCCCATATCTTTTCAAATCTTTGACCTGAAATAGTGCTGCTTTAATTTAACCTAAACTGCCCAGGAACGAGGCAAATGCATTCCAACAAGCTCCAACCAAGGTCACTGAGTGCCTGAGAGAGAGAAAAAAAATGATGTGATCAACATGTTATAATTTTCAATGTTTGTGATGCATATACTTTTAAAGTCAGCATTAAATCTTTTTGTCATTGTCATTGTCATTGTCATTGTCATTGTCAGATCACCCTTCTAGGAAAATCCAACTCCTGTGACGTCAAAATTAATGCGCGTGTATAACCTTCTAGGAATCGCCAACATTTTGAACCGAGAGACACGGCCCCCACACAAAAACTAATTAAATAACACGATTAAAGCCACACATAAAAACGATAGACGGATTATGGTGGGCATTGGAGATTTGGTAGGAATGGGGTCAAGGTCAAGGTGGAAGGAAAGATATTCGTATTAAAAGGGGATGGGTGCCGGAAGAAAAGGGGAAAAGCGGTTATGGAGAGTTTAACAGGTGGCAGAGAAATGATTCGTGTTGACAAATCAGGCGATGTAGTGACGTCAAATCAGCCCACAAGGTCAAATAATGTACAGTTCTTAGTGTGGCGTGTTCAAGCTCGAGGGAAAAGGATCGCGATTAAGAAGGGTGCATGGAGAATCAGATTTTTCAGAGGCGTCCCGTCTCAGGGGGCAAAAATATATATCCCGTTGCACCTCTTGACTGTAGGTTGCTGGAGCCTAATTGGTCCAAAAAATCAGAGTTGATAATTGCAGTTTGGACAGAGTGTGTGGAAATAACCGTATAACATAAAATCACACCGCAAAAGTGGTGAAATTGAGTCCTGAATTTGTAAAAAAATAATTGTTGCAGGCAGTGTAACCAATGGCTTCATCGGATTTCATTTGTGCGGGCCTGTGATTTGCAAAAAAAGGCCAAAATTTTAATCCCGTTTCATTGAAATCAAAATTGTGAAAAATCTAAATGAAGGACCCTTAATGCATACAGATTAATAATTTTACCACAATGATGGCACCAGATCTGCGGATTAGCCTTGGCCGGCTCCGAATTCTAATGTGGTTCGAGGAGAAAATCTTACTAAATGGCCCAAAGAAGCTTTTACAGTTTGACTCCTGCAACCTCAAGTGACTTAATAGAATAGATTTAGACACCAAAACAACAGTACCGCATTTTTGCTCCTGTCTTCTAAATTTGCAGCTTTTGAGGAATAAGAAGAGACATCCAGGGACTTCATTCAACGCTCTAACTCCTCGCGCCGATTCTTCAATGCAAAACCAATCTCAGCATGCAAAGACAAAAATCTGTGTATGTGATATTTGTACCTAGATCTTTAATATCATGTATTGCGTGCTGTCCTTTGCTAGTTTATATATACTGTATTATTCGTTCATGTACTACACTCGGGTCAGGTTTCAGGTAAATAAATGTGTTAAACTAAACTTGTTAGGTTGTTAAATAAACTTCCAGAATTCATTGTGGTTAGGCACACACACACCGACTTTCGTCTCCTCTTGTGGAAGATATACACTGGTTATTCAGTTAACAAGATATATGCGGCTTGAGAACATTGATAATCTACATACTCTACGTTACAGAAGTTGCCTGACATCGTATCTTTAAAAATAATTGAAAACAAAATATGGTATCTATTTATTGTATATTTAGGCTACAGCTCCTGCCAACTGTCAATATCTTTGAATCGCAACGCTTCAGCATCATGGGATGTGTTCCAGTTAAAAGGAGCTATAAATAGGTAGTAGATTTTATATTCTGTTACCTGAAGAATGCTGTAAAGTGGAAGTCCCGTTACGCTAACGTCCATGAAATGAAATCGACTTATAGTTGTTTGAGAAGAGAGGGAGCGAAGATAGAGGAGGTCTGGGTATGAAGTATACGCCTTTACACCTTTTCTTCCGTTTCAGCGCTACCTCTCTCTAATGCCAACAAAGCGCACCTGCAGACATGGTTCTTAAAAAGGGCATTCAAATTTATAATAGGACTTTAAAGGAGTAATGTTCGCTTCTTTAGTGTGACGTAAAAATGACAAGCTACTTTTGATGTCGCGGCCGGTTTGTGTGTACTCTTTCAACATTTCTTGCTGGTATTTTTTGTCCGGCTTGATCCTAATTTAGCAGCCCTCAACTATTTTAAATCTCGACAACTCTATATCTGTTCACAGACCTATTTAAATCACGAAGAGGATGCGGCACCGCAAAAGAGGTCAAAGATCTCTAGCTGTAGTGTAAATGCGTTTTATTTATCCACAAAAATAATAAAAGGCGAAATCTGTAGCTGCCGGTGAATTTTTCCCTGAGAAAAGAATTTACAAGATAATTGTCCTTTTTTTGATCTACAGAAATACATGCTTTTATATATATATATAT
>JAWQUT010000352.1:739954-764516 GCA_033807755.1 Ellobium chinense | reverse complement strand
ACCTATTAGAATACCAAAGCACTCATATTGTACAACCCAATTAATCCGCTAATATATAAAATCCCCCTTTTTGGGGGCATTGCCAGTCAGTGTCAGGGTGTAGAATTATGTAAAATGACCTGTGATTTAAATAAAGCATCTAATTTTAAAGATTCAGGTACAATTTGAGCCTTCTAGATTAAAAATAAAATGTTAAGACATATGTATTAGCACGCGGTCAAAACCAGTCGAATAAAAGATTGGGGACCAAATCAGAATTCGAGGTGACCTTTCTGAAAGAGATTTGTGAAAAATTTTGGGCGTTGACCCTCCTTTTTCTTCCCCTTTAAAGATTGGGCAAAACAAGAACTTTAACCTCCATGAGAGAAATTTCCCGAAATCACAATGGTATTTGTAGGATAACACATAATATTAACAGGGCCGAAAGAAGAAAAAAAAACCCAATAGGTTCCAATAACCTACACACACCAATCATGGGAGAGGTTATGGGAATGGCCATTTGAGGGGGAAATAATTGAGCCATTTGACATCTGTCCCACCAACTCTCTCAATAAGACACTCTTGTGCTTTATGACACATAATCTAGAATTATTAACTGAAACATCAAGACCTCGAACTTCATTTACTCGAACACATCCTCCCGCGCTCTTCCAATACTTGTCCGGAGTCTCGTTTATTTCTCCATACTGTGCTCACGAACCCCAACAGTAACAATAACAATAATAACAACAGTACGTTTATTGAGCTCAGACAACTATCTGTTGTAAATGAGCAAAATAACAATATTTTTAACAAGCAATTCACATTCTGCCCTTCCTCTCTCTCTCTCATAACTTACTTCGCAAATTCTAATACATGAACTGATCCCTGGATTGAAGTTCATAAAGTTCTATTGTGTATTATACTAGGATGCGCTTCCGTTCCAGAACGGAACTGTGGGTCACTGATGTCTCAGTTCAGAAACAAATTAATTCAAGCACCTTGCAGTAACAATTTAAATGAAATCAGTCGAGAAATCCAGAAATAATTATATTACAGCTGCTAAGGCCGAAAAAAAAAGGAAGGCGCGAATTCTGTACTTTTGGTTAAAGCAATGAAAACTGGTACAATTGTAGATGGACATATGACACATAGGTATGGATTTGGATCTCAGCAGAAAATGTACATTTTTAGCAGAAATCAAGCCCATTTCCAACATGATAATAATGAAATATTTCCACATTTTTAGGGCGGGCGTTTCGAGTATCCCACAAAGACCCATATCTAGCTTAAAAATAAAATTCCAGAGCAAACAACAAAAAAAAAATCCTATATTTTCCTTTTTGTCTATATTCTGATATCTTCATACACTATAACGCTCATGAACATTATTTTGGATGAGTGAAGGGGACGGATATGACATATGGATCAGGGCACTAAAAGAAGGGTATAACATCTATCTAGTTACTCCACCCTGTCTCCTAAGAGGGCACTGCCGCATTTAGTGTTATAGAGAGGAATTTCCTTAACAGTGTCACTGTATATTTGCATAGCTGCAGATGAACTTATTGAAAGGCTAGCTAGCCAATCCATAAGTGGAATAACGGCTTTTAATATGTGTTAATATTCATAATTTTGAGACCGGGAATGACGTCAAAACTATAAAAAATGTGATGATCTCACGTCATTGAAATAAGGATAAGCCAGACTGCAGCAAACTCTCAAACGACTTCTTATGTTTATGTTTTCTTATGTCACAAATTCTGACGACAACAATATGAAAGGGAAATAACGACTACTCTAGCATCGACTTTTTTCTCTTTATTATCATCGACCCTTACTATGCGCTCTAGGCACAGCTGAAGGGACGATGCTCACAAAAGGCCATTGAAAGATGTAAAAAGAAATTACTGAAAGATGCGTGACTAAATATTCGTTGAAATGAAAATCATGGGCATTATCTGATATGTTTTGTACATAGCGTGTCATTCTATATATCTATAACTTGTTGAACAAACTCTTTACATGTGAATTTTTTATTATTTTGTAATGACTTCGTGTGTCTTTTGGCCTATTAGAAATGCTGCTTGTCTTTTTTCAAAAAGAAGAAAGTTAACGTAAATGTGTATTCAATTTCCTTTCGGATGGATTATTGAACTAGCCATGATGTATTTAAAATTTGTCTTAATATTTTTGCATTGTATGTTGTGAACGGCACACCGAGAGAGAGAGAGAGAGAGAGAGAGAGAGAGAGAGAGAGAGAGAGAGGGAGGGAGGGAGGAGCCAATACAAGGGAAAGGATGATATTTACTGTTCTGTATGATCTCAATTTTGGGAGACATTTAATTTGCTCTCCGTCTGTTTGTTTGTTTGTTATTTTCTTCTTCTTCGTCTCCTCTATTTGTCTTTCAGTACTGCAATAGACCCAGCCTTGTGTGGAGCAGGGGAGGTAAAAATACATTTCGAAAGTAATGTTATGAACCTTTATGTAACTTCTCTCCCCTTAATCGGCATCAAGTCGCGAAAGACATTAGACCTAAAACTACTGTAGAATTCTGTTGTTTTGTTTTTGGCAAGGATCTGATTTTCGCGAGCTGAGCATCATCGCTTAAATTACTTCCCCTTACAAAACAATTCCCTGCAATTTTTTTTTCGAAAGGTCTGCTACTGTCAATAAAACGCAAAATGCTATTATTTCTGTTTATTATTTCTCATTCTTTCGACATTNTTTGTTATTTTCTTCTTCTTCGTCTCCTCTGTTTGTCTTTCAGTACTGCAATAGACCCAGCCTTGTTTGGAGCAGGGGAGGTAAAAATACATTTCGAAAGCAATATTATGAACCTTTATGTAACTTCTCTCCCCTTAATAGGCATCGAGTCGCGAAAGACATTAGACCTAAAACTACTGTAGAATCCTGTTGTTTTGTTGTTTATTTGGCAAGGATCTGATTTTCGCAAGCTGAGCATCTATCGCTTAAATTACTTCCCCTTACAAAACAATTCCCTGCAATTTTTTTTTCGAAAGGTCTGCTACTATCAATAAAACGCAAAATGCTATTATTTCTGTTTATTATTTCTCATTCTTTCGACATTATTGATTATGGTATGTTTATCTGCGAGTATGAAACATGTTGCCAGCAGGGCTGAGATCAGATCATATGAACGCAGTTCACGATCTTAAGTTCAGTTCACATGAACTTGATCTGAGCTTAGCAGCTATTTTGGACGGACTGCTCTGAATCTGAGCTTAGCTACTTTGGGTGCTTGATCCGAACTTGAACTTTCCGGCTTAATTTCAGTTCAGTTCACATCTACCTTAAAAATTAGAACCAAATGCCAATTTCAAAACCACGAGGAACTGATCTGATCTGAAAACTACTGAACTTTTACGGAACTGATCTATATTTGAACTTAGGGCTATTTTCTCTTAGTGAACTAAACTTGATCTGAATTGATTTTTTTTTAGTGAACTTGCTCAAAGCTGGTTGCCAGTTTGGCGCTTTCAGTGCCAAATTTTGTCACCCAGGATTATTCTAGACTTCTGCATGTATACACACATGAGAAAGCAAACATGCAAGGCTCGTGAAAATTAGATTCTCGCGAAAAGCCATTAGTGCAGTATGCGGGGACATTATTATTCTCTCAAAAATTTTGGAACATATACCTAAAATCTGGGACAACAAGAATCTTGAAGAAAATATTAAGAAAGACAGAAACAGGAAGGCGAGAGAGAAGTGATCATGAAAACTCAGGTGCATGCGTGGCATCTGAAAGGTCTAAAAACTCACCCCTCATGCTCTTTATCTAGGAAAATCATTTTTGACTTGTCAGAAGTTTCCGAATGGGGCAACCGCTTTTAGGAGCTGTAAATATAACAAAAAAACTAATCAACCTAACAGTTATCTCAGCTAATTCATTAGGTTAATTCCTTTTCATTCCCTGGTGTTCTTCGACAGGTGAAAACAGAATCTGGGTTGTTTGGAAGTCTCTGAATAGAGCAACCCTCAAAGCAAATGTAAATACCACCAAAAACTAACAAACCTAACTTTCAGCTCAGCATGGACAGGTCAGCTCTTTTTCACTGCCTTGTATTCTTCATCTATGTCTGGATTATTTGGAAGTCTCCATAAGAGGCAGCCTTTCTAAGGAACTGTAAATACCACCAAAACTAACCAACCTACCTTTCAGCTCAGCTTCGTCAGATTAGCTCTTTTTCACTGTATTCTTCATCTATGTCTGGGTTGTTTGGAAGTCTCCATATGAGACAGCCTTTTTAAAGACCTGTAAATACCACCAAAACTAACCAACCTACCTTTCAACTCAGCTTAGTCAGGTTAGCTCTTTTTCATTGCCTTGTATTCTTCATCTATATCTGGTTGTTTGGAAGATTCCGAATGGGGCAGCTAGCTACAACTAGCTAACCAGACAACATTTTAAACTCAGCAGAATGTACGAGGGTAGTTCAGTAGGGATGGGTTTGCAGCAATTGTTAATAGGCCTGTCATTGAGATAAGCCGTAGACCAGGTATATGTTCTTAATAATTCCATGAGGCCCCCTCTGCTGATAATTAAAGGAAACATTAGGCAGAATAATCCAACCTAGTCTTTTTAGCCTATGCCAAGGCAATAGACAGCCACATCTGTCATCAGTCTCATGACCTGTAAAAGTCAAATTTTAAGTAACTTTAAAGTGATATTATGCACGTTATATCTGCGACAGAATATTGTGCCATGCAATTTTTATGTCAGTTCTTTTTCTATCCATCCATCCATCCATCCATCCATCCATCCATCCATCCATCCATCCATCCATCCATGGTTACATTCCTGTAAAGAATCCACCACTGTTTCGCCGGACAAAGTGTACTGCTTATTCCATTTGTTAAGTGTCAGTGAGTTGCTCGTTGAGTAAAATCAAGGCAGCAACTACCTTGTCCAGTCCTCTAACATGCAAAACCATCTCTTAGGGCCCCCACTGCCATTGTGGGGGCTGCACGGGTGCTTGCTACGACTCTGAGAATAATACACCTTAGTGCGTGTAATTCACATATTCACATAATTCACATTCCTCATATCACCCACCTGTGAAATAAACTCTTCGCAACAGGCAGTTGATTAATCATTGAAAACTACTTGTCCTGTCATATATTGTCCTGTCGTAAATTGTCCTGTCATATATAGTTTTGAAATGAATATTGTTTCCACGAAGGAAATTAACTTTGATCCGAGTTCGTTTGCTTGTTGGTGTGTCAGCTGGTAGTAAACAAGTCTCAGACCAATGTAAATAAAATTCGCTGAGAACATGGTTCCTGATTAGAATTTGTATAATTTGCTGCCAAGCAGAACGAGGAATCTTTCTCTTCTGTGGCAGATAGGTTCTTGGCACCTCTGGAAGAGCAAACCACTCATTCTGTACAACCCAATTAATCCGCTAATATATAAAATCCCCTTTTTGGGGGGCCCTGCCAGCCAGTGGCAGGGTGTAGAAATATGTAAAGAGACCTGTGACCCACTTAAAACATCCAATTTTTAAAGTTTCAGGTACAATTTGAGCCTTCTAGATTGAAAATTACAGTGTGTAGGCCTATGTATTAGCACGTGGTCAAAACCAGCCAAATGAAAACAGTGGGGACCAAATCAGAATTTCAGGTGACCTTTCTTGAAGAATTTTGTAAACAATTTAGGGCGTAGACCCTCCTTTTTCTTCCCCTTTAACCTCCATGGCAGAAATTCCCCGAAATCACAGTGGTATTTTTAGAAAATCACAAAATGTTAATACGGCCGAAAGAAAAAATAATGGGTTCCAAACACCAATAGGGCTTAACCAAAATGTCCATAATCTAAGGGAAGCAACCGTATAAATATTGAAAGCTGCATTTTTTTCGTCACCACAGTCTCTCTTGGCAAAGAAATGCGATCTTTTAACCGACTGTCGATTTTACCATTTTTACCATAATAGTTTGTGACGTCATATCTTCCCACACTATGAATAAGCGTCAGTGTGAAGCAAGTTTATCATTAGAGAAGGAGAATAAGACTAAAGTAATAGAAGAGGTAGAGAGTTTAAAGCGAGTTGGGAGACTCTGCGTATGTACGTACGGGAGAGGGGAAAGGAGAGGGTGAGGGATTGAGTTGGCTTTTGAGTATAAGAATTAAAAAAGGTGTAATTGAAAGAGTGAACGTATACAGTTACTATACATTTTCTAAAAAATGTATGTGATGCGTACTTGTTTAGTCCTGATCATCTGTCCACCTTTTGTTTTCACCTTTGTCCCGTCCCTTGTTGGATATTTGTGTCTGCTCAAGCTTTTCATTTTTCATGAAATAATTTGTGTCTGTTCAAGCTTTTTATTTTTCATGAAATAATTTGTGTCTGTTCAAGCTTTTTATTTTTCATGACTATCGCTCAATTTTTATTTGAAACAAAAAAAAAACCAACAAAAAAACAGTTATATTGCATTTGCCATTTCATTCTTAATTCATATGTTTTCTGCATCTAAAGAAAGACGCTGCCAGTCCGAAAATTTATGTATTAAATTTGTTCAATTCTAAATAGTTATCTATATTTATTTATTTTTATCCCTTTTGGATTGATATTTTGTAAATAAATATAAAAGAAGTTTCATATTTATATATACATGTATATGGTTGCTAGAAAGCTTTTATTTATATTCAAGTCCGATTTTTTGTTTTTTACTGAGCGTTATGGTAGAAATAGGCATGCGCATATGAAATTTTTACGGTGTTATAATCACATTGCACATGACAACCTGCCGTGATTTTTACACCTGATTCTAAGTATCTAACATGTAATTATAACCGTAACATGTGAATGTCATTTAAGCATGTCTATCCTTGCCATTATGGTCCATATGGAATCAGGACTTGACAATAAAAATAAGATTGTATATATTTCTTCTGTTAGCCATGTATAGGTAATCTAAGGGTCGTAAGTTCGTTTCCCGATCAAGATCGTGTTGTAAATGTCTTGGAAAAGCATTTTATTCACATTTCTCTAAGTCCACCTCTCTGTAAAATGGGCTTTTGACAAAAAGCAAATGGCAGATATTATCAGAAAGCTAGTGATTAGCGTCTGTAAATAGCAGCGACATTGCATGCCACCCGAGAAGCTGAGAAAGTCCGAGAGCGATCAGGACTGATTGATAATGTGAAGTTGTATGAGCGGGCATTAGCCTGGACATGAGACTTATAAACAACATTACTGTTATTAGATACGGAAGTCCAGTAGCTCAAATTACTCATTTGTATTGATCTTAGCGATGAGATTTTCTCTCATTTCAGCGACATGGTCGAGCTGTCTCAGTATTTTTAGTCACTAAAAACTACCTTTTCATATTTTTCTTATTCTTGTTTTTCTTAAGTAGAGGTTTTGCAATCGTTCTTGGAACTGTGGATCGAACTGTTTCAGTATTGATCTCAGTAGTCACTGAATACTACTTTGCATTTTATAGTATTTTTTTCCCTAAATGTAAGCTCTGCAATCGTTCTTATATTGTGGATCGACCTGTCTCATTGTCAGTACTGACCCCAATAGTCTTTAAAAACTGCCTCTCATGTCTCATGTAGTCTTCTTTTCCTTAAATGTAGACTTTGTAATCATACTTAAATTGATGTTTCAGTATTTACTCCATTAATCACTAAAAATTACTTATTATCATCATCATTCTTGTTCTTAATTCTGGGTTTTGCTATTCGTTCTTAAATTGTGGAGCGAACTGTATCAGTATTGACCCAAATAAACACTGAAAACTACCTGTTATGTCTTAGATTCTGTATTCTTATTTGTTAGTAAATATGGGGTTTGTAATATTGTGTGTTGAACTGTCTTTGTACAGGCTCCGTTAGTTACGAAAAATACATATTATTATATTATGTCATAGTTTTGTTTCTTAAAAGTAGGTTTTGCCATCGTGCTTAATCTGGGAGTCTATAAGAATAAACTACAAACAGTGGAAACATTAATTCTAGTCTAGAGTGGTCATGGGTTTCTTTTCTTTTTTTTTTTTGTATGGTCACCAATTATTTTGCATACATATATGCTGATATATACAAACTTGCAGGAAAGAGAGAGAGAGAAAGAGACGAGAGAGCGAGACAGAAGGGGAGAGAGAGAGCGAGAAGGAGAGAGAGAGAGAGAGAGAGAGAGAGAGAGAGAGTTGCTGGGTTAGAAGCAATTAACAGATGCATATAATGATAGCAGAATTTCAAGAAAAGCTACACAAATAGTGAAAAACAAATACCTCCAACAAAACAACTACAGCAGCAGCCGTCACTACCACCTTCACCTCTACCAACACCACAAGCAACAACAACAACATCAACAAAACCATTACCACCACCAAAAACAACAACAACAACAACAGTAATAACAACAACAACAACAACAACAACAACAACAACAACAACAACAACAACAACAACAGTAAAAACAAGCAAAAAGGAACATTGATCCATACGATTCAGAAACAAAGTATTTCTTTAATAATCTCTCTGCAGTCTCGCTCGGCATTTGCTGGGAGGAAATCTACGCAGATTTCCAAGATTTTCCAAACCCATAATCAACAAGAACACCTTTATATTAAAGGTAGACTAACCAACCAACCAACCAACCAACCAACCAACCAACCAACCAACCAACCAACCAACCAACCCACGTTTCAAATATTCTCCCAAAAGATCAAAGTTGCTCCAGGTAATATTTATCTAGACACGTAAATAAGCAGGCTAATAAAAAATTATAATAAAACATGGAGCTTTCAACTGTCTTCAAGCAGATGTATGCAAGTCTCTTTTGAATTACATTTCCTCTCAAATCAATTTTGTATATTTATGAAAAAGCAACAGTTTAAGCCATCAGAATTTAAGCATACTACTAAATGAAAACACAACATTAAGACAGTGGATACAAGAACTTATATTATGTTCTTGATACAGCATCAAATAGTCCCAAACATGCGGCGTGTTGCCGCGCACGAAGACGAAGACTTTCTATACTGGATGTCAACATGGCGTCTTTTCCGCTTCCGGCTGGGCCAAGCAAAGTCAGCTGGGGGTCGGCAGCGCGGATTGGATGCCGCATCAGAAGCTCGTGGAGATGTGAAGGGGAGTAATAGGAGGACCACGTGCCAAAGTGGGGGATGGGAGGGGGCAGAGGGCAGGGGAGGAGCGAGGTGGGGGACGACGAGGAAGATAACGAGGAGGACATTGATGATGATAACGAGGATGATAATGGTAACGAGGATGATGAAAGAGTTGGTGGGGAGAGGGATGTGATATGCGACGACAGGATTGGTGGGCCTGGGAATGAGAGGTGGTGGCCCGGTGGACCTCCATCTGGTTTGTTCAGAATTAGGCTCGATCCCGAGTCTTTCTGCAACGCCGTCAAGAAGTTCAGAGGTTTGGATAGACTTGAAGACATGCTGTATGGAAGGTAAGAACTGGAATTCGGAAGAGGCGGTGGTAACTCAAGACCTGAAAGGGAATTATGAAAAAAGAAAGTCTTAATAATTGTGGCAACGTGGCCGAATGGTTACGGCGTTGGACTTAAGATCTAAAGGTCGTGAGTTTGATTCCCGACTATGGTCGCGTTGTAAGTGCCTTGGGAAAGCATTTCATTCACATTTTCATCAGTCCACCTGTCTGTTAATGGGTACCTGGCTATGGGCAGTGGAAGATATTGCTAGAATGCTAGTGACCAGCGCCTGTAAATAGCTGCGGCACTGTATGCTCCCCAGGCAGTGGAGAAAGTTTAAGAGTGAACAGGCGCATTAATATTATTATTATTATCAATAACGTATCACAATACGTTTATCGTCATACCCCAACCAAAACTTAAAATAGCTTAATTCAATAACAGCATCAGCTGCATAATGCCGGCCTTGTTAGAAACAGAGCTGACCTGAAGCAATACAACCATCTCTGTCTCTTATGAGAAATGCACTTCAAAAGCATTTACCATTGCCCATTTAATATGATAGTCCCTTTATGTTATACTAACGCAGTATCTCTATATATAAAAATGGACTTGGGAGACTACTTTTCTTAACTCCTCCGTTGATGCAGGTGGTAGAAAAATCATATTTTCAAAAAGAGTTAAGGACATTTCTGTCTATGCTCTAGTCGGGTGAAGTCAGTAAAATATCACTTCTCTTATTTTTCGAGTTTTAATTAATTCGGGATCAGATACTTCCACTTGCCCGCCGCGGTCTAAATTTTTTTCATGTTGTGAAAGGTATTCGTTCCAGGTGCGCTTCGATGCGTTAAGTATTCTAGCGCCTCTGGTGCTTGTCTGTTTTGCTTTGATAATGGGGCATGTAGACGCAGTGTGTGACTGACCGCTCTGAATTACTACTGTCGTAAGTCCAAAAATTACTTTAAGGACTTACGAAAGTATTCTTTACTGGCGACTTTAATGATGTTGTTTCACTTCCTAAATTGCAATTCATGCCCCTGTAGTTTGTGAAAAATACTCAAACTCGAGGTCCTAACATTTCTTAAAATTATCAAAAAAGGTGGCTTTTGTGATGCAAATGAAAAAAAAAAGACATTTTAGTCTGATATTCTTTTTATATCTGCGATAGTAAACACTGACAAATAGTACGTTCTATTTTCCAAGATAAGAAAACTGAATGCATGTCACTTTCAACAGTGAATTAGGCCCAAGATTCTACATAATACGTATCAATGAACTCAAGCTATTTTTAAAGGATGATAAAGTACTTTTTCGGTCAATGTTAGTTAGCTGTTACGGCAGCGTTTCCACAATGTTTGGCAATGATCCTTTACCAAAATATGGACGTTTTTACTGCACACTTCATACATGTCCACTTTGTTGCAGCTATGCCACTGACACGTGAGATTATCTGAAGAAAGATTCACGAAAACCTATGATTCACATAAATTGCATACACTGTCATTCACAGTTTGAAAGACTACTCACTTGTTATATGTGTGGAGGATGGTGACTTTCCATCTCTTTCTTGCCCTTGTCTCAAAGGCGAAGCCTTAGCCAGTGATTCATGTGAGTGACTTGGGTCATTTTGGGGTTTACATGAAGACTGGGTTTCTTCAGGGGGTGATCCTTGGGACTCTGTGGTCAAGATATATAATCGGTAATTAGGTTCGAGTGTTGCTAACATCTAGAAAACAAGATAAAAGTGTAGAAGAAGCCTTAATTAACGTTGTTTTACAGGACTGTTCTACAAATTAAAGGGACAGGGGTTAATAGTTGGTTCACAGCCTAAAACCTTAACATGATTTCTTTCAAAAGTTTTAAAACGCGTACATTTTTCTCCCGACCGACCATTTCTGAGAAAACACACCCAGAGTGTCGGGAGTTTCACCCTCTGTACGCCGCCATTACTCGGGCTGCATGACGTATAAAGCGAGAAAAGCTGGCGGACGATTGGTGCAGACGCATGTGAAAACTATCAAGGCCTATCGTCTACTAGCCTATCTCGCTTTTTGATGTCAAGCAGCGAGAGTAATGGTCGAGCTTGCAGAATAAAAATCCCGACATTCTTGAGGTGTTTCTCAAAAGCTGTCAAGCGAAAGGAAAACTATACTCAGTTTAAATTTGATGAAATCATGACTTCTTTGGCTGTAAAACAAATAATGTATCCCTGTCCCTTTAAAGCACATTCTATTCAAATCGCAGAAAATTTCAAGCCTTAGAAAGTTTTTGTGGCCTCCTAAAACGCCTTTGCAGTTTGAGCACTGTCGCACCGAAGGGCATGTAACTCAGGTTACATTTTTTTCTGCTCTTAAACTGAAAATTGAATTTATAAAGAGCATAAAATGACTCGAAATTTGACGAACTATTCAAACACTGCAAAGGACTTTGCAAATCCATTTGACTCGGTATAAAATTTTGTCACATACCTTAACAAAATGCGATTATTGAGAATTATGATTGTCTACTGAAAGAACAAAGCTTCCTGTTATCTGAAAAAGTTGCATTTAAGCAGAGGTTGAGATTATGGAGATTACAATTATGTGTAGCTGAATATATTTTCATGCTTTTATACTCATAAATCTACTTACCTGTTGCGGTAGTCTCGCGCAGTGCTGGGCTCTTTCTTACACTTGATCCAACTTCTTCGTCTCTCTCAGAACTTGAGGCAACCTCTAGCTCCAGTGGTTCTTCATCCGCAGCACGGCATGATGTGTCATCGTCATTTTCCTCATCATCACTGTGAGAGTACGTGCTGTCTCTACAAGAATCATCTTTGCCCATATCGTCGCATACGTTGACCTCGGAGTCAGTAACGTCACTCTTGACGTCAGCAGAGGAGCCGGATGTGATGCCATCTTGGGACTTGTGTCTCACACCGCGCTGCTTTTTCCTGTATTTAGCACGTCGGTTTTTGAACCACACCTGTGACGACAGAACAGATATTGACCTTTAGAGTACAGTAAATGCCAGATTCATAGTTGGACACTTAATGAGCTACATTATTCTTACTGGAAGATTTTTAGATATCTCCTTCTCTAAGTAGTCTATATGCTGTCAAAGGTGGCCGCCATTTCTTTAGAAAAAAAGCACAAAGAAAACAAACTGATGACCCCACACCTTTCGCCATTTTGCTAAAGGCCTACGTAATTTAACAGACCCAGTTGCAGGAAGATCTAAGAATGATATCATTTTATTTCTGTCTATCCAGGGTACTCCATTCAACGTGGAATTATACACAGTTTCAACAGTTTGTATACCAGTATGCTTAAAATCAGAAAGGATATACGTTTTGGGAGAAGGGAAAGAATTAGGGGCTGTGGAATACAGCACTGATTAATATTAATGTCCATCTTTGTAATAGTCTCAAGTCTTTGCAAGAGTCAAGTATGAATTTTATTGTCGATTTCTTCCCAACTACAAAATATTTGGTGATATTTAAGCATTGCCAAAATTGAAAAAAAATGCTGGTACATGAGACTGTGCCATAATCTCAGTAACTTCGTCCATAACATTAAGACAGTCATGATCCTTTGTCTAATGCTCTGTGTTTACAACTTCCTTAGGTCGTCATTTGTTCAACTACTACTGGTTCGAGCAAATATTCATAGGATAGCATAGTGCATTTCTGTTCAAGAAAAATCTCTCTTATTACTACTAATGAAATATCTGTCTAACTGTAAAGAGCCAGGTTTTGTCAAAAGCCTTTCAATGAGCTCCATAACCTTGGTATGTCAGGCTGATTTTAAATCCAATTATGTATTTATATTAGGAAGGTTTCATCATTCTTTACCTGAATTCTTGCTTCTGGCAGGCTGGTGATCATGGCTAGGCGTTCGCGCATGACAACATCCGGGTAATGGGTCTTGGAGAAAGTCTTTTCTAATGCTGCCAGCTGTTGGTTGGTGAAAGCCGTGCGGCTTCGGCGCTGCTTCCGGTGGGCTCCGTAACGTGCGTCAAACAGAAGGTCTGCAAGAATAAACAAACCACCATATTTATAGAAGAATGAACAAAAAGAAAAAAAAATTAAGAACTAGATACGGTAAATTGATATGATAAATAATAATATGAATTTTTAATTTCACGGTATTACCAAATAATAGCCGTTTTAAAGAGACAAAATCAGCTTAGAAAAAAGATTGTTAGCCAACCAGAACAAATCTGGATCATTTGCTTGATCAGAAATATTATCTCATATAAATATTTGGGTGTTTCGATTTTACTACAAAAAAACCCATACTTTTTTAAAATATTGTTGTATTACAGATGCAGCAGAGAAGGCCAAAGATGTGGTACCAAAGATGACATATTGTTACACCCATAATCTAATTGTTTCAACAGTATCTGAGAGACTTGAATTATCAGAATATGCCAGGATATACCTGAGTTGTATGCAAACAATTTTCATTAACTCTAAATTATGTCAGAATTTGAGAATTGTCAACAACATAATGATTACAAGCTCTGACATTTGAACAAAATGTTTTAAAAAGTTGATTGCCTCCTCTTTCAGTGCAATAGAAAATGAAAACACATTCTTTGAATTTCTTATAATTCAAACATGTCAAAGGTAATTATTCGGACCCTTTAAGTTACGCTACCCATCCATTTACAGGCGAAATAAAACACGTTTATGAAGTATGAGAGAAAAAAAGAAAACATACAGTAATCTAGATTATTTTGATTACATTGCAGGATAGCATCGGATTACATTCAAGTGTTTTTGCAAGCCAGTTCATCGTTTCCTTGTAGCTGATAGAGAGGACATTTTGACTCTGTCGGTAATCCTTCTCATTGATTAAGAGAGTTTGACAACAACAAACAACAACAACAAAAACAAAAAAATACAACAAACAACAAAGATTTAGACAGAGGGCCTTACAGTTCGAATATCAAAAGGAATCTGCGCATAATTTCGATCTTGTGAGTGTTTTTGTTCGTGAAAATTAATTTGATGCAGTCAATGTATGATTCAGGACCCGGAATTACAAGGCGGATGTTCAATTTTCAAAATATTAGACTTCAGATCGCAAGATCCTCCTACAAAGATTCTTACGTACCTGGATATTGTCCAAAGAAGAAGGGTGACGCCAATTGGAGGGGATGGGTGGGCGGTGGAAGGCCGAAGAAAGGGTGAGGGGACTGAAATTGGAGTCCAAATGCACCATATCCTTGCATTCTGAGGATGAATAAAAATAAATCGTGTCGTAAAATGCTACAACATTCAACAATCAGAACTCAATGGCAGTGACGAAAACAGCGTTTTATCGGAGAAAAGAAAAGAAATAAGTCATTGGCGTAATTGTCGTAAGATATTAGAACGTACGAGTGTGTACATACATGTGTACATTCTGACCAAACGAATAATAGGTGTTGTTGGTCTACTAAAAAGTATGAGTGCTTTTCCAAGACAACCCTGTCACGACTTTTGTAACCTGGTTGAAGGCGTTCCCAGTCAGCGATACGATAATAATCAGTTGAAATTAGCTGATATACACAGGTTTATCTGATTTTCCTTGGCATCAATTACAAAGACGAAATTAAAAAAAAATCATATCCCTGAACTCTTAATTCGTAAATCTTAAATATAGACAAAGTTTTTATGGGCGCCATGTTTTTGTCAGAACGTTTGCTTCCTGGTGTTGGCTATAAGGAAAAAGCAATGTCCTGTATTTTTAAGTCCTTTATTCTTAAGCACGTAGACCCACAGTTCTCTTATTCAGAGCTGTCACGCAGCTGGACTTGTCTGTCGACGGTACCGACAACTGAGTAATAGATAGTTTGAAGGAAGATCAACAACCAGGTAGTAAGTGTTCACCCAGCGACTTCATATTCTACGTCAGCTGAGTGGTATTCCGGGAGTGACCGCGCGCCCTTTTTTCAGGAATCGAAAACATTAATATTTCATCCTGTGGGTGTGTTTCAGATTTCAATACATAAATATCGCCTATCAACAGATTCTTATTTCTGATAAAAGTTCTCCTTCTTTACCTCACTTGTACGACTTTGTGGAAGAGGATGAGGTAGAGAGAAACAGATGAGTGGAAAAACCAACAGAATAGGAGATGATAATTCAGACGACACTGGTGTGGACTATAACACTATAAAATAAATAGTATAGAATTTATGCAGTTCAGTTGCGATCATATACATAGCTTCGCTAGTATTTTTACTAAATTACTCTTGATGGGTGTCTTATTGTCACGGTTGGGGCTGAGTGATAAAGAGAACGAGAATCATCAAACATGTATTATTTCTCATCTTTAACGAAAATGGTGAAAACTTAAGAGCATGCCTTTTTAAAAGCGGTAGAACGATTATTGTGCATTGTGTGCCGATTTCCGTAGCTTCACAGTTGATGAGATAGAAGGTTCCTAAATTGCTTGGTTACTAGATGCTATCACTGTCGAAGAATATATTCACCAAGACACTGTGATTATTACATTTCAGTGCAAGGGGGTTCAAATCATTGGTAAAAATAAACTTTAAAAGTTTAGTAAATGTGAATCCAGACCACAGCTCTTGTACACACACCTTTAAAAAATATATTACGTACAAATCAATAGTATGTAGTATGCGTTTGACTGTATGGCGATCCACACAGCGTATGCATTCCAAACATGAAGTGCATTTTCAAATTATGAAGCTTAATTACCATCATCTTAATTGTAAATGTTAGTAATTATTAAATTCATGTTTAATCACTTTATTATTGTATGACATATAAATTTAGATTGACAACAACAAGACCACTCCCACTAGCTTATAGCAGTGGCTTACTATGATGACAGGCAAAGATTCCAAAGTGCTAATGGGTATAAATTTATGGGGCAGAAAAATACATCGTAATTCTTCTAACGACGATTTGTGAAGAATGGCCTAAGGGGCCAAGTACAGTATTTGTAAACAGCGCTGAAAATTAAAATGGATTGTTTTCTTTAGCCGTATGCATAATCCTTGTGTTAATTTGCGCATTCTGTTAACGGCAGTGAACACTACTAATGTTATTATCGGAGTTTCTCGTAGTTATCGCACTGTTTTAATTAACTCAAGGGTTAGACATCTATTGACATGAAAAATGAACAAATCTGTGGCCGTATGCATAATCCTAACGTTAGTTAACGCACTGCGGTAACTACGGGAAACTCACAAAACATTAGTAGTGTTCACCGTGGTTAACGTAATACGTTAACTAACATATTATGGATTATGCATACGGCCACTGAAGTCTATTCATTGTGGTAACCGGTCGGGTGTGAAGGCCTCGTCATCTTTCGCACCCACTTTTTTCTTTAGCACGACTGCATTGTTTTCAAAATTTTAAGACACGCATCCTTATATCTCAAAGAACGTATTTAAGCACTGAACAAATGTGGATGCTCAAATCTTAATGACAATGTAATCCTCTTGACTACTAGTCTAGACCCCTATAAGTAGTCTAAGTAAAACAGTGTTTTGGCTTGTAGAGGCAATTGATAAGTTTATACCTTCTATAATATCACAGTGTCATTACTTTAAAGTTATAGCAAGAAACTAATCTCACCAATGTCTTAAGAGATTAAACATTGAAGAACACAGTACTACAGAATCATGACAATGTTCTTCAAAGGGTAAACCATGAACAGAATTACATAACTATTTTCAAAGCGTCGCACGGTATACTGTACTTGGAAACTGCATGATTTGCTAGGAATTGAGGTAATTGAAAGTAACTTTACCATTCACACCATTTTTAAACGTTGAGATTAAACATTGAAGAACACAGTACTACAGAATCATGACAGTGTTCTTCAAGGGGAAAACCATGAACAGAATAACATAACTATTTTCCCACAGTGCAGTTTAAATCTTTGTTTAAATCTTGAGACGATGGAAAATTTTAGAAGTGGTAATGAAATTCTTCAGACTCCAGATATCTTGTTTCCCTCCAAAACTGAAGAACACTTATTGATATTATACTCAACGATATTATTATATAACCTACCTGATAGCTTCTGTGTAAAGGGACAACGGCAGTGTTAAACCAAGTCACAAGGTATGAGAGAAAGATATTCCTCCTTTGACACACAGCACGTCAGGTTCACACCACGAATATTGAAACTGTAAGATATTTCACAAGAATCCTGGCTTTTTATCACTTGGTTATTTCCTTGTATTCCTCATCAGCGCGCCCGGTGCCGGGTCACATGGCGGCACGTCGACCAATCAGAGACCGCCAGTGATCAAACAGAGCTCCCGTCTCAAGCACCTTTTGACAGACCTCCAGTAATCCCTTCCTTCACGAGCTCGCCACTCGCTCCGCCCCCTTTTAGGAACTGTTTTAACAGTCACGAATATTTCTAAAGGCCGCTGTTTGTCAAGGATTCGATACGCGAAGTGAGCTGGTAAGACAGAAGGAGAGACAACTCAGACAGATTATAACAAGTGTTAGAGTAAAGGGAGGATAATCGATTCCAAGCTTATCTTCGCCAGGGGTTGGTACACTATTAAACATAAAACTTTAGGCCTACTACAAAATAAATTTCTTGTTCGAGAAATGACTAGCATCGGTAACTCTGTGCTATATAGATAGCCTTTTTGTTGCAACTATTTTCTGACATTCAAATCGGTTTTCTTCAACAATGCAGTTGAGTTTCGAAGTTTTAAAAAGACCAAAGTGTGTACTAGTTTTGAAATTCTTAAAAAAAAAAAAAAGATCACCTTGTAATTTTTAGATTACGATAGTATAATTAATTGATTTTTGATATCTTAATGCCAGCTTTAAAATTCAAAAGCCTTTTATCTCTGTGAACATGCTCGACGCCTTACACTGCAATGATTGCAAACGGCGGCTTTCATAATAGATTAAGTCTTTCCGTTCTTCTACGCTCGCCTTTATTCGATACAATACACATATTATTTGATACATTTGATTGATAGCTTAAATGGCACATCAATGCAAGGTGACAGTGTTATTCTCATTGGGGGGAAGGAGGGGAGGGAAGAAGGAGGGGGGCAATAACTTGTATAGATGATTAATATCAGCATTTCGAGGGGTTAAAGCAAGAATGTCATATCTGCAAAAATTCAGATTTGTAGTTGTCATATTTTTCAAATAAACTAGAATATCTGCAACACTTAGGCGATTCAAGTGCTTAAATTAGTGTGTACGGATCACAACAAGCATAGTATATGACCATACAAAGGAATCTCTTATTTCACAGCTTTCATCAAAAATTCAAATTCATTTATCTCAAAACAGCATTCTTGCAGATATGACATTATTGCTTTAACCCCTCGATTTACGAATTGTGAAGGATACGTATACTCCCGAGAAGGGTGGGAAGGTNAAAGTGGTTTATTCCAAGGGACTCGATTCCTATCTAAACCGTCGTGTTCAATACCAGTATGCTTGTTACATCTCTCTTTCTGTCCAGCACAAAGTATCATTCAAGTTCAATGATTCAACAGGTAGAGTCGCCTAGGCTACATAAAGATTCGTGTGAATGATGTCTCAATGCGTTACTAAATGGAAGACTTTGGCCACTTAAAGGTGATATTTGGAAAAGTGGAGCCAGCTATTAATGAAGTGATCTCTCTGCACCTTCTTTGAATGTCTATCGCAAAAATACTAAAACATAATGATACACCTTTTGTGGATGAAATAGGTTGAAATCCAGTGGGGTCATCATGTGTCTTCGTCCAAGCATCTTTTTACCAACTCACTTCCTCAAATGACAAAATAAAGATATCAATGACGTTATCGGTTTATTTTCTTCCTATTCCAGTAATTCTGTCAAAATGGCAGATGCAGTACAAAGGTTTACTTGGGTTATGAAAATCCCACACCACAGTGTGATATGTGCGGCACACATTTACAAATGCCAATTAATGATAAAATAATAATGGGACAGATCCAACATCAAAACATAAGCTCTTTTCAATAAATACTCTGACAAAATGGCCGACTCTTTAACCGAACCCTTACATTGCATCATGTGATATTGGCCCTAAACATTCCTGCCCGAGCGCGAGATAACTCCAGCGACAAATAACGTAGATCAACAGTGATAATATCCTAGTTTGTCATATCTGACCTCCAGGTCACGGTATAGGGTGTTTAGAGAAACACCGCTGTTTGTGTTTCCCTCTGATAAATTATAATGGTGATAATTTTTTTTTTAAACGATACTCGCGGCTCTTGTGGAAGGGATGAAAGAGTGTTGTCTGGGACAGATTATAAATCATACGCCCCTTCCCCCTTTTTCAGAACAAAACAAACAAAAAAAAAAAGATCCGAAGGAGAAAAGCAAAGGAACACACCAGCAACATTTCGCCCACTCTTCCTCATCGTTTGCGTTGGTGTATAGCTTCGTATTCCATAAAACTAAAATTTAGAGAGAGAAAGAACAGCATGTACCAGTTTTTGTAGACAAGAAGAGAGCTAATTCCTCATAATATGGGAGTGACGTTTTTGAGCTCTTCCACGATATTCGCTGTCGTCTTCATATTCGGCTGAAAGTTCTTAACAAACTGCTACCAACATTTGCACTATGACTAGGGAATATTCGGCGCCCAATCTGGGTACAAACGTCTTTGGGTGCGGACCCACTGAACCTGCACAAGGCACGACACGGCAAATCGCGACGCTGGCAGACCTCTGTCCCCTTGTATGATGACGTCATATGTGCGTCGTGACGTGCAAGATCCGACGGAATCAGCCTCATCCAATTAAACAAAGAGAAAGAGAAGACATAAAAACTTCTCTGTGCCGTGCCGTGCCGTGTCATTCCGTATCTGAATCTGATATTTTCAAATCCGTATTCTTCAAAAACGGCTTTCACCATCAAGTCCCGCCTCAGGCAGTCAAACCCAAACACGTTCCGAAATCTGTCTCTCGCAGAAATACGAGTCTTATCACTAAACAGTCAAATGGAATAATATACCATATTCCACGGGTCCTAGATCCCGTGCATCGCCACTAACCCGAGCTAATTGGCAGAGCGCAAATACACGGAGCACCCCGACGAGGCAATTCAATCCCGGTTCAGCGCTTTGGTCTGGTCGGCCTGGCGTCTGGTCGGTGAACGCCATCGCGGAACAGAGCGACATCACCAGGTCCAAAGCACGGGTTACGCCATTTTCTTTACGAGGGTACGCAGTGCGCCTCTCTGGCTCTTCATATGTGCTTAATCTGTTTGGACAGAGTGTTAATACCGCCGTTACACGAGCTGAAAATTGCGAGAACCCATCTAACGGACGCTTGCTTTCTACACCAACATACACTTGCCAACTTGTCACGAGAGCTGACTGCAACGGAGTTGCAAGGCGAGATTAAACGGTTACCACCTTGCGAGCCTTCTTGACTTGACACGTTCAACATGAACGCAGCAACGAGAAGGCGACAGGATTAAGTATCACCAACCAAATGCCACAAATGTTATTGTCACAATAGGGGAAAACATGAGTTTAAAAAAAAACACGAAAAAAGACAGAAAACACCGACTGAACTCTCTTGGTCATCTGTGCGAAGTCTATTTCAAACTGAAAGGATAATAGTAAAGCACGAAATCCAGTGTGTGCGCCGAGTAGCAAACCCTTGCATACTCACCGGACGCTAGGGATGCAGTATATTAGTTGACCCCCCTTAGCATTTAATTTTCACCTGGGATTATAGAAACAGTGTAAGAGTTGATCACCTTAGAATACTCACCGGAAGCTACAGTGTAATAGTTAACCACCCAAGCACTCTCACCGAAAGTTAGAGAGATTATTATTGTTCTTAGATAACTACCTCGGCATTCACACCAGAGATTAGCAGCACAGGGTTTGTGACATTCTACTGTATACAACATACTCGATCACAAGAATCCTGCACAATAGTCCTAAAAGTCGGAAAACACCCGCGATAACATCAACAAAGACTTTAATCTTTACAAGGTTTTTTTCTCTGTGTGCTACGCTCCCCTCCAACATGTTATGAAAGTGGCTTTTAAACTTGGACAATAGATAGAAGGAAATAAAAACAGATTTTTGGAAATTAAAATGTAATCTATTGTCCGTTTCTTGAATAGGACCACTTGATCAATTGACAGTTATCGTCTTAAGACTTGTGTGTCCGCTCGGTGTAATGACGAGATCACACTGCTTGGCACCACCCCACTGAATGTGCAATTTACAGAAAGCTCTTCGGTGAAAAGAGGAAATGCACACATCTAACTGAGCAGATGGGAAAACAAACCACTTCATACACCTCAAGAGATATAAATTATGCACTTGAAAACGCGTTATTCAATGTATTCTATGTTGAAAGCAAGGGCTTTGATCTCACAACATGCAGTCTCGTGCAGACATTAAAAAACAATGTTTAACAAACACCATGTTATCTTCAGCACTTAGACGTCTAGATACGAGCATGACGTACTTTTCATAGCGCCGCTACCGTTGTTGAAGGAGAGAGGTGACAAGATTGTGACAAGAGTCCTGCAATTCCCTCCAGATATGTTGGTTGCTGGAGCCTAATTAGTCCAAAAAAATAAAAAAGTATCAGAGTCAATAATAGCAGAGTATTTGGTGTTTAGCAGAGTAGAGGCAATAGCAGATGTTGTGTACAAATAATCGTAAAACATGAAAAAAGTGGAGAATTCAGTCCTGAATTTTTGAAAAATATAATTGTTGCAGGTAGTATTTCCTAACGGCTTTAGCAGCTTTTATTTGTGCGGGTCTATAGTCTGCAAAAGAAGGTCAAATTTTTAATCCCTTTTCATGTAAATTCGAACTGTAAAAAATCTAAAGGAAGGACCCCCACTGCAAACAGTGTATAATATGAGGACGGTGATGGCACCATTCCTGCGGACTAACTTTGGCCATCTCGGAACTTTCCTGTGGTTCGAGAAGAAAATTTCATTAAATGGCTCAAAGAGGCTTTTATATGTCATTTCGGCTTCTGCAACCTGCAGCAAAGCCCCAGAAAGACCCTCTAGAGTGGAGAAAATGATGTTATGATCCAACACACAAGTAATGTGCTAGGAAGTAAAATGCTCAGTGGATTATCTCGCTCGCTCTGAAGACATTCTGCCGATTCACTCCAAACAACAAAGAGTTTTTGCCTTGATCATTGTTTTGACATCCTGCTTTTGTTGTGAATTTATTTTTTAAGTTGTTGTCATAGTTGTTTCAATGTTATAGCGAGTTTTCATGATGTTTTCAACAACTGACTACTTTTTACTTCAGTGCATCTCTTAGCTGCCGTTTGTGATGTAATACACTCGTAATCTGTGCTCTGGGCTTTTTCCAGTAAACCTTGAAATCTTGTTGCACGTAAACGGTAGTTTCAAAACTCGTGGACAGAGTAATCTACGTGCTCTTGAACAAAGCCAGTCTTGTAGTTTCTCAGTCACACCCTGTCACACAATGGTTCTTGAACATGCTGCATCTGAACAAACACATTAACAAAGACAAAAGACCCAGTTCCTACTCCGTCCGACCAACCCATCCTCTGCTCTATGCTCTATGTCTTTAACCCTTGGAGTTTAAGATTTGTTTAACAAGAACTAAACTCACGGTTTATCACAGGGGAACAAAGCGACCTCCCATCTTTGCAGTAGCTTTTGACAAGGGTCTGCGAGCGCTTCCAGTGACAAACGGACTGGATTAAGGCTGGGATCTTGTGTTGACAGACAAGGTGAGAATCCTGGGCACTCCCAAGGTCGCAGGGAGCCACGGGCGACACGGACGTGACCTGGTCCCAGCTGGCAGGATCAGGGGAGGCTAATCGGCAGACAAAGTTCGATAATGACGGATGGTAACATCATCGGTCTTCAAAGTCTGCTGGAAATGAGCGGAGGAGGCAGGAAGATGCGGAGGATACGAAGGAAAAGATGACGCGGGAAGTGGGGGATAGAAAAGCTTTGGGATCAGATTAAAGATTACAGCAGACAACGGTTGAAACGAAAACGTTTAAACCGAAAGTACCGCTAAAACAAAAGGGAACAAGAAGCCCCAGTTTATTTTCCTCGTTTTCGACTTCTCTGACTAAACCGAAACCCGGTCTAAACTGAACATAAAGTCTTTGGTTCCGCGGATTTCAGGCATTGTGAATTGTATTATGGTCATAAGCGATCAGAAATACAGATCACCTTCCACAAAACCGAGCCAGAGAAGCATGTTTCTTGGACAGCTAGATCTATTCCTTCGTCTTCCTGCCTTAAATTGAAACCTGACTTTAAAAAAATGAAGAAAATGACAAAACAAAGAATTCTGTGCCATGACAGGAATGTTACGAATAACCACCTCCAAGTTAAATGTGTGACAAAAGAGCGACAGAAGAGGAGACAAATATTTTCTGTACAATAATCGTGGAATTCAGACCAGATGAACAAACGCCAAAGAGGGGGAGATCATTCCGACGGTGAGGTATCTGACTTCCACCCGACACCGACTCCGTGACCAAGGCTAATCACCTCATCGGCTCACCAGTCGCATACGATTGAATAGAAGGCGGGTTAGGGCGGGTGAGACAATGTGAAGAATCGTCGCTATCTGCTTGTGGTGAGGATTTACCATCTGATCTCTCTCAACATTCTACATGTTCCGCACACACTCTGCTCCGATACCGGACACCTCAGCCCTGCCCCTGGCTCGGACGGGTGCATGGTACCGCTTGTTGTCCTTCACCAGCCTCAAGCGGATTGGCGTCCAACTTTAAATACGAATTTCAGTAATCCGGCCTTTATTCGACAATTTGTACCGTCGTTTCTCAATAGGGCTCTTGGGTATTCCGATTTTTTTTTTCTTTTTGTAATCCGGGTAGAGTTTCATTCATAGAGCAAATGACAAGATACCGCTGGTTTTCAGGTTGGATGGGGGATCAGACTTCAGAAAGACCGGGATCTGGGTTTGTGTAAATGATTTCAGGGCATTTAATCTGTTCGGAGGTAATGATCGTCACTGCTGTTGTTGATCATAGAGATGTTCTTGCACAGCTTCAAAATTTGATAGTTCTTCTAAGGGTTAAAGGTACCATGGTAACGACAGCAACAACCACCAACACAACCGCCATCACCATATATGTATGTATGTATGTATGTATGTATGTATGTATGTATGTATGTATGTATGTATGTATGTATGT
>JAWQUT010000352.1:715807-734762 GCA_033807755.1 Ellobium chinense | reverse complement strand
CCCTTTCCTCAATCATCCCGGCTAAGTAACGTTAATTGTGATTCGATTCTTTCCCGTGAAAAAAAAAAAGTCAATTTCCTGAACCTGGCTTAGAATACCTGAGAAATTGCAGGTTCTTCCTGTTTTAACAGCGCAGGGCTTGCGCAACTCCAAGACACACACCTCCCTTCTCTATGACCGCCTACTCTCGGCGTTCAAGTCCGTCTTTGAACCCTTCAAAACTTCGTTATCAGTTGACGAATTTGTTCCCGTGACTCAAAACCGATTAATCCCCTGGAATTATGAAAATCGCGGCGATTAGAGCTAGAGACAGACGGTTTACGCCAGCCGTGTAAATAGACTAAATCTAAAGCATCCGTTTCGTCTTACCACAAAAACTTCGTTAATGCGACCTTCTGTCGGCAACGGAATCCTAAAGTTTGGCCGCCGATAGTGTGTTGTTAAAAAACACTGTTATGATTTTAACCCGTTTTAGGTAAACACGGATTAGTCTCCCTTTTGCAAGTTTGGATCCAAATCCATTAAGTTCTTCACGGAGAGGGGTTGGTTTATCGCCCCTGTTCTGCATTTGTACACGTTATTTGCCGGGTTGCGCTGGGTGTGCACAATTATTGTTCAACAAATCTTCGGGGTTATAGTCATATTTGTAAAGTCTGTAGGGAAGAAATCTCGGTACACCAAGATCCAGTCACTTTAATCCTTACAGCACTGGAACTCGGCTTAGCTCTGCAGTAACGGGGCGTTCCTTAATAAATTACTCTATGTAACGGTTACAGAATTATTAAGCCGTATTACAATGACTATAAAGAAAATCTCGCTCAGATGAGTTTAATCACTTGATAGCGTATTGCTTTCAGATGAATAATAATAAGCTTTATAAAACGTGTACACTTTGGGGTCCAGGCCTAGTCTTTGTTTGTTGGTGACTTAGTGTACACAATGCCTCGTAATAGTGTGATTGTAAGGCATTAGTCTCTTTCAGACCTTTGAGTAATGTAGGTGTAAACTTCAAGATGAAGGTGAAAATATAGGGAAAAAATCTTTAAACAGGATGGCCTTTGGTCTTTTGTAGAGATTCTTCTTTTTGCCGGATAAAGATGAAATGCTCAGACTTTTGATAGAGATATCCGTGTTGTGACGTTTATGTGACATAATAATCACGGTGGGTTTTCTCAACTGTGGCGGATATAATTTCATCTCCTAGAGGTCTTCTTCTTCTTCTTCTTCTTCTTCTTCTTCTTCTTCTTCTTCTTCTCCTTCTGTTTTTCTTCTTCCTTTGAGTGTCAGTTGATGACTCGAGCTCAAACGCCATGTTCCAACTGCAACTCAGTGGCTCACCTCCTAAAGCAAACATTTTAAGATAGAATACGCACCTCATTGTAATCATCAAAGCATATAAATTTTGATGATGTGCCCCGTGCGTAGTACTTTTGTAGTGTGAGCTTGTCAGTTTTGCTCTTGATGCTCCCCAGTTTGTTGCAAGGGACTCAAGCACTTTAAATGTAAGAATGATTAAAGGTTTGTTTAACAGAATAATGTCAGTGAGCTGAAGCTGGCTCCTTTTAATTGTCTTGTTAATTGTATCCTTTGCTTATTCGAAGCCTAGTATTGGTTGTTATTAGAAAACAAAAATTATATTTTTCGAAATCAGCATGGTCCAATCCGAACTTTCGTGTAACTATAGCTTTCTTCTAATGCAATAAAAAAATTACTATTAAGAGGAATTGACTGTCTTTCAATTCAGTGAATTACAATGCTTGACTTACATGAGAAAAGTCCGTATGTACTTACTACTGCCCACATATTGAAAGATCACCTCAAATCATCGTTGTCTGGTTCAAGCAAGGTTAACTGACAACAGCTCGCACAAAGGAACTGTGTCTTTTGTCCGAAAATTCCTCGTCTTTGGCTTAAAATATTAACAGACAGAAAATATGTGAGACAATATGAAAGATGCCAGTAAACACCTCTTTTCCCCCAGTGAAAAGCAAGCAACAAGTGGGAAAGGCAGAGAGAGCCGCCGTCCAATCGTCGGATTCCTATTGTCTTAACGTGCTTGCTCTGTTGACCTGTGTGCCATAGGGGTGGGCAAGCAAATATGGCTTTCTCATTGCCCAACTTAGTGACAAGGCGTTACGGGGCCAGAACAAATTTGCCCCCATCACTAGATGCTAGCAAAGACTGGCTGACTCGGCCTGAACTGGCCTCAAGTCTGCAGTCGTAGCAAGCGTCTGTCAAAACGTCTGCTTGCCAGAGTCTCCTGGTTGTGCTGGTAGGATGTTTGCCACATGGTTTGTCCTGCAAATTTCCTCGGCCAGTGCGCAGAACAGAAGCCATTTGTTATGAGGCGCTGTGCCTTCTCGGGTTTTGTCTATAAAGCCCATTGTTACCTGGGATAGGACTCCAAAAACGTGGGGATAAAGTCAGCAGGTTGACCCTTCTGTATATTTAACGTGGGAAGAATGCCAGGCTGAGGTTAGAATTCTTTGGCTCAGGGAGTTGACTTGTCAGAACTGATGTCTCTGACTGCATTTGACAGTCAATGTAACTTCCTTGTACTGTAGTCTATGCCAAAAAGGAAAATCCTCCTTCTACAGTGTCTTGCAATCACACAACGGAGGCGAGAGAGGAGGATAAAAGGTGCTATATAATATGCTGAATTGGAGTGAGATTGTTTTGAGTTCTTACCATGAGAGTCTTCCCATGTACTCACTTATATAATATAAAACGAAAATGACCAGCAAATTGATGTCATCTGTTCGTTATTTTATTATGGCTTTCTCTTTCTCTGACAATATGGTGGGCACATTTTTTCAACACAAAGCAAAGTGAAAGAATAGGTACACCACACAAAGGAAAAGTCTTCCTCACTGATAGTGAATAGAATTCAATAACAGCTTGATCCCTTGCTGCAAACCAAGGACAAAGGCTTTATATAATCAAATAATCACTGATGACCTTTTGAGGTGTTTCTTGCAGAACCACGACCCCCGTAATCAGTCACAAAGGCTTCTGCTGGACCATTGTTCATTGTCAGGATCAGATCTGTTATCAATTCGCCCCTATTCAGCATCTGACATTCTCAAAATCAAATAATGTCTATAATTAAGAGGTTTAGAAAGGAAAATTTGACGTTTCTGCGGCACAAAATGGAGTGACCTGAGCAAGATTGAGAGAAAGCAAACATTTCACTATGGGTTCAAAGGGTTTGGCGTTTCAAATGTTCATGTCGATAAAAAGGTATCTAGACTTTACAGGAGTAATGGTAAAATAGGCTACCTTACAATCTAAGACTGGTCTGGGACGGAATTTCGTGATATTTGTGTTTCCTTAAGTCTGTTGAATTTGATAATATCCTGAAAATGGTGCCGTTTAGTGTAGAACCAACAATCTTTATTACATTTTGTTATTGTCCTTATTGCCCTTTGACAGTCCTGGTGATTTGGACTTTGTAGCAATATTTATGTCCTTATGTCTAGGAGCAATGTATTAGCTACTTTAACTAGCTCTAAACTGACCGAACTTCAGCGAAAATAATTTATCTTTTCCTTACAGAGGGAGCTCTAACGAAGAATCATCATCATAATAATTATCACCATTTTTAAAACAGAAAACATTCTCAAACTAGGCATTTCAACATCTAATTTCACGTTCAAAAGCTTTGTACTTTTATTCCTTTATCAGGGAGCTAGATCTAACATAGTAAGGATACAAAATGACACAAAATGATCCCGACAAGACAGGCGAGCACACATGACGCATCACGGAGTACTGAAAAGGAAGAAAAGACCAAATACAAACAAGCGATAGCGATAACAATAACAAGACTTAAACTCACAACAAACGAGACAGCAGGTTTGGACCATACACTCTCCACCCCTCCCTCTCCCATTCTCATACACACACAAAATTATACGTAGGCACATGATACTCGTTACGCTCGTTTGCATGTGTACACCAAAACCCATCATCATCATCATCATCATCATCATCATCTTCTTCTTCTTCATTACCACTACCATCATCACCTTCATGAAGATCATCTTAAATTGTCACCAAAAAAACAACAACCTTGAAAGTGAGTAAAAATTTAAAGGCAATGTTTATTGAAATATAACGCATGCAACTTTCCGCAGGATCTCCAGCTTCATCAGGCTAAGACATAAAAAAAGAACGACAACTTCAAACAAGAAATCAAAGTGAATATCATATTCATGATCCAATAAACGAAACAATAGTAGCATAATAACATCATCATTATTGTCATCATCATCATCATCATCAAGTGGCCAGTGCTCATTCCTGAGCTTGTGAGTGTGTCAGTATGTTGTCATTTAGTGCAAAGATGAGGGCGTAGTAGCTCAAAAGGCGTGGTCTACTATGCTAGAGCGTGAGAGTATTTTGTACTGGGGTCAACTACAAAGTATCCTGCTCACATGCCAGAGATGGCAAGTGTTTCTTGAATGCTACTCTAAATTTAGCAGCCTCAGGTAAGAATGTTTCGGAAAATAGACATTCAAAACATTCTTACACCTGGGAAGGTTACGAAAACGTAGACCTTAGACATAGCAACGACTGTATAGCAGCGTCTATGTACAGTATACAACTCATTCTGTTCCATTTTTAGGTCCATGTGTCAAATTTAGGAAGTCTTGTGGATCCCAGGATTAGGGCTGAGAAATCTAGCTGAGTCACAAACTGTTGCCCTGAGATAGAGCCGCAGGGACACGCTCGCAAACAGGACCCCAAAGAGACTGTGTTTGTTGTGCATGGTCTAGAGGAGGGCAAGAGGCGTGGTGATAGTGGAGCGGTGCGTGTCTGCCCATGAGTCTTGGGGACGGCAGTTTGCGATTTGTGGTTGACATAAACAACGAGTGTTGCTTGCCCAGAAGGTAAAACCTTTCTTGACACTCTGTCAATACGCCTCCATCCAAAATACTGGAATTCGCAAGGTTTTGTTACGCGTCTTAGTAGAGAAGGGCTTGAGTTGTGGTTACACACGTCTGTTTGCTGGCGAAGACAAAGGGAAGTCAGGAAATATGAAGATCGGGAAGGGAGAGTGAGAGAAGGAGAAAAAGAGAGAGAAGAGAGAGAGACAGACAGAGAGAGAGCCAGAGAGACAGAGAGACAGAGAGACAGAGACAGAGAGACAGAGAGACAGAGACAGAGAATGTATGATTGTGATGTTGAACTCAAGATATAAAAAGAAATCGTGAGTTTCATCTTCGTCAGGGTCAGGTTGCAAAAGTCATGGAAAAAAAAAATTCAACCACAATATTCCTCTGCTCAGCTGTATGTAAAATGAATGTTTGGCTTAGGGCATACAAAGCTGTTGTCTTATTGATGGTATTTATCGTCTCGGTGGCAATAACAATAACAATACGTTTATTGAGCTCAGGCACTGTAATAGTAATAACCTTCCTCCCTTGGAAGTTGAGAATATCATCGATTGTTACGGTCATTGGGAGAGTGGGGGTTAATAGAACCTTGAAATCAAATGAGAGAGCTCGTATTGCTTA
The DNA here is from genome assembly GCA_033807755.1 of Ellobium chinense. Taxonomy (NCBI): domain Eukaryota; kingdom Metazoa; phylum Mollusca; class Gastropoda; order Ellobiida; family Ellobiidae; genus Ellobium; species Ellobium chinense. Next base: position 729,243 of record JAWQUT010000352.1, on the reverse strand, counting down.
GAACGGGACTTTTTTTTTGAATTGTTTGTTTGATCTTGTTAATATTCTTTTCATAGAACGAGAAGAATGGCACTGCAAATAGATAGATTCAAAACACGGACAAAGGAGAGAGTGTAGAAACATAAGAGTAAAGAGGGAGATGGAGAGAGAAAGAAAGAGAGAAAGAGAAGGTAGATAAGATAGATGAAGAGATGAAGTGAAACAATAGTGGAGATCACTGAAGTTTTTAAGACGTTTCTACCCTATTTTCATGAAGTGCCGCAGAACGTCTTGAAAGATGCATATTTCTTATTCACTCATAAAGCCTGGAGACAATATAGAAACACATCGCTCTTAAGTCCTAAGACGACATGAAATCTTCCAAAGATTTTGTCTTGTAGTCCCTCAGCGAGCGAGGTAAGCACCATTACTTCACTGGCCTGAGATCTGTGATCACTTATCGGCCAGTAATTCCCCTGATCCCCCTCTTGCCCACTTATGTCCAATCAACATGGCGTCACACACGGCCACAGTGCCAAACTCCAGGTCCGCCGACACCGCCATTGTTGTGGTGGACAGCGCAACTTAAAATGTTCGGCCAGATTAGACGGGCTCTGGTTTGCACAGGCGACTTAATCTGGGTCTTGGAGAAAAGAACTAACAATCATTAGCGGATAGATTCTTGACTTCACTATGAAGTGGACTCACTTAGAGAGGATAGATCCTTATCTCTGCTGAGAAAATGGTTTGTTTGTTAACGATCGGGTAACATTGGAGGCGGCGAACGACAACCGACGCCAAAGACCTGGAAGTATAATATAATATAACATATCAAAGGTGGAGTAGATTCTTGTAGTCAAAGCTAAGTTGAGCCAAGGCGTCAGCCATTAATTTTCAAGATACGCAGGAAGAAAAAAGAGCAGAATGATGGTATCTTCAGATCGATTCTGCTAGAGAAAGTGAATAGCAAGGGAGGATCCATGCAATCACCAAAGATGAGGTCATTCTGTGTCAAACTGTAACCCTATTCTGGAGACATGCATTCTCGTCTCATCTCTTTCCTTAGATCTACCACCATTATGGAAGCTGAAAACGGGTGATAAGTTCGACCCATCTCTTACAATTCGCCTGAAGATGTCACACTGTCTAGACCCGACAATGCGGACATGGAAGAAAAACCATTTCAATCGAAAATTTCAGGAAAAACTAAAAATTGTAAATTGATGTCCATAGAATGATGCGTTATTGAACGCATTTTTTGTGTGTGTGTGTTTTTTTGTTTTTTTGTTGTTTTTTTTTGTAATCATATTAACATATGCAAACTGTAAGAGCAGAAGTATTACAGTATAACATTGAAATGTACTGGATATTATATTTTCAAACGTTCATGTTTCACAAGAAAAATAATAACAAACTATCATTTCGTCGATGCTCTTACAATGTTAAGAATTGTTGGTGAAAACTAGGAATGATACATTACAAGAAAATAACTAATAATAGATTGTTTCCTTGCAAATTCTCAAAATTCCATTTTTCAAACTTGGTAACGGCAGGCGGGCCATTTCCCAGTTGAAAATATACAACCCTTGGTAAGAATAGGTCATATACATGTGTGGATATCGCAGCATGTTTTTGTACATTCTTTATTCGATTTAGTAATATAAATGTAACGTCTCAGGTTTATTCCTTGTGATTTTATGTGCATGATATTCCTCGTTACCATACCGAAAATTTTCGTTTTGTTAATGAAAACGATTGTGAACATAGGACTTTTACTTACTCCATCGGGAACTTTGTTTACAATGCTTTAACCGTTTTCGCTCTTTTTCTATTATGCTCAACATTACGTGAGAACTGTATCTTAAATACCATCTTTTTAAAAGCTAAGTAAATTCTCTTAACTATCAAAGCCGTCATGGTCATTGTGGAGTTTTTTGCCAGTGATTGTACAAATAATTTGTTGGCCCCGCCAATCAGTCAGTTACAAGAGATTAGAAAGAAAGAAAAGAAGCTCAATCTCCCTTTCTTCTCTTCTTCCTCTCTGTTATTTTCCTCTCCTAGTTCCCTACTAGACAGATCTAGGTTCTCATCCGCTCGACCCACGTCAAGTGATGTCCTGACAGTTGCTATCGGGCACGACTTTTTTGGGGACTTTCTCAGGCCTAATCCGACCAAATTCCAGACAATTCCTGTTTTTGATCCGATTAAGCGGTCCACTCTCTCGCGGCAATCGGATGGAACAGACTCTCCGACGTATTGGTAAACATTCGATTAGCCCCTTTTCTGCTCAGAGCGATCCACTTAGGGCCATCTAACGACAGCTTCGCAATTTGCAAACTGTCTCTCACCCCTTGGTATCTGCGTGTAGTCATCAAATAGAAACCAAGTAGGGACACTTGCAAGCTCAGAATAGTAAAATAATAAAAAAAACAAACTCACCAGGATGGACTATAATAAATGACTATACAATGATTTCTCTGAATCAGAGAGTGGCTCAACCTCAGCTGTCGCTAAAAGAAATTGAGATAACATTACGGGGCCCATCCAGAACCACCAGATGGACTCATTCTGACTGATCTGATGGAGATCACATTGCGTCACAGAGACAAAATAAAAGACCTAATTTTAAAAAAAATAAAAAAAAATTGTCGGTCCACCTGTAATCATCATGGTACACAACTCATACAAAGAATCAGAGAGTTACATATAATACACACGAGACGTTATCTGTTCTGCCAATATACACAGCTTGCGAAAATTCGATTCGGGGGTATGTGAGCTTCTTGACTTCATTCATGAAATTTGCCGGACTTCCGGAGTTCTACCTCTACTTCTACCCATCAGTATAGGCTCTTGGAAGAGTCTCATAATACTGCTGTTAAATCATGCATAAACCTTTTATATAACCTAAAGCAAATTTTTGATTGCCTGTTACTGACTGCACGTAAATCATTCTGACTGTTTGGCTCCCTTCATAATATCCAATATTACAGGAAACTCCGCCTAGAGCATGGGTTAGGGTAAGGGGCAGAATTAGTACGTGAAAACATACATGAAAGTGTGTCATGAAAAAAATGTTTGAAAATTATGATTATGAAAATACCAGCATGCGACACTCCCACATACATTGCAACCACTGCTACAGTCAAATCAAAAGGAAACAGAAAACTTTTCATAAAAGAAGTATTTTGTCTTCAGAAATCTCGTAAATCCGAGAACATTTTCCCACTTCCAAGGAGACTGGAGACGGGAAACAAAAACTCATTTCCTAGGTTTGAACGTTGCCGTAAAATTCACAAAAGGAATTGCATAAAACATTCACATTTTTGCAATAAAGCTTTCAGTGACTGGAAATTAATGAGCAAAAAGATATTGTTTCGTTAAAGACCACTAGGTCTCGACACATTTTCTGTTTTCAATTCAAACACAAACAGAAAACGAAACCAAGAGAAATGCCCCCGAAATTTGTTGAAAGAATTTTTAGTTGAAAATTCATACTTTTGTGGCAGCCATTAAAGTTCTCTATAAAAACAGAAGTGGAAAGAAAAAAAAATATTCTTTCTTTAAAAATATCCACATAAATCCAGATTTGTTTTCCCAGTTCCAGACCGAAGAAAGAGGCCGGCAACGCTATCTTGCTACGTGTTGACTTTTTATCTCCGGCCTGCACGTTTCGCCTCATACAGGGGCAGCAATAACCAATACAATTATAAAGCGGTTTGTTCCCCTGGCTCGTTAGGGCTAATCTGCGATTAAGTCGAATCGTGATGCGATTGAGACAGGGCCCGAAATTCGGCTGGTTTTCATCCCGTTAAGTTGAAAATCTGGCGGGTTTTCCAGGCCCCTTCTATCCCCTTAGGCGCTTAGCTTGGCGAGATACTGTCACATTTTTTGTGATCAAGTGAGTATCGTTGAGTATCAGACGCTCTTCTTCTCGCACTGCCTCTCGCTGGTGCCGCTGGCGGTAGGTAATCAAGAGAGGCTGTTCTTTCATTCAAGAAGAGAAGAATGGAGTGGAATGAATTTATCAGTGGGGTAAGCAGGCACATAGTCATGTGCTGAAGTGATATTTATTTTGCTTATTAGACGTCCATTTCTTGGCAGGCAACTACTTTGTGAAGTATCCTGCGGAGTCTTTTGTGTTTTGCTTTGCAGACTGACGGACATGACGCTGTGTCAGTGTGTGTGCGTGTGTGTGTATGTGTGTGTTTGTGTGTATGTGTGTGTGTGTGTGTATGTGTGTGTGTGTCAGTCTGCCTGTCCGCCTGTCTGTGTATGTATGAGAGAGCGAGAGAAAAGAGAGAAGAGAGAGAGAGAGAGAGAGAGAGAGAGAGAGAGAGAGTGAGGGACAGAGGGAGAATTTGAGAAAGATAGATTGAATGAAGCTAGAGGGACAGAATTGAAGTAACTCAGAATAAGAGTAATGTCCTTTCCTAAGATACAGTAAATATGTGCGGTCGAAGAAAAGACAGAAGCTGGAGTGAGAAAAGTACAAAAAGGAAGCAGGCACCTAGAAAAAGAGTAGAGGGAATCACAAAAATAATAACGAGGAGAGAGGTAAGTATATGCGAGGAAGGAGATCATGAAAAGGAGGAAACATTTAAATAGAAAATGACAATGTATGGACTAAGAAAGGTAAGAGAGAGGAAACAGCGATAATAAAAAAAGAAAGAAAACACGATAGAAATTGATCATAAAGTGTAGGAATTTTTTTTAAAAATTAAGGAAAAATGGGATAATTTGGATTCGAAGAGCAGGAAGAAGAAGAGGAAGAGGATGAGTGTGGAAGAAGATTATAATGATGAGAACGGGAGCTGAAAAAGATGCAGAAAGGGAGAGGAGAAGATTCAGGAGAATGAGAGGGAGAAGAGCTGCATCAGAATAATGAAATGTCTCTGTGAGGAAATAACCCGATCTCCGAGGACAAAAAAAAAAGGGCAACAATTATAAACAGGAGAAAGAAAACAACCGCCCACAAGCCAGACAATGTAACTTTTGGAGGAAACGGATGAGGAACAATACAGCACATTGAAAACTGATGCCTGCACCGTGCCAAGAGCTGCTCAAGCCAAACTAAGACGCGTGCATCAAGTTGATTTATTGATCAGTGTGTGGTCCTATTCTCTCCCCTTGTCCTTCTGCTAGAAGGCCGCCATGTTTGGTTATTATGTCGTCACTTCCGGTAAACACCTGACTAAAAAGTCTGGACGAGAAAGCGGATTGCTCCAAGCAAACGAAACGCTTGACAAATATTTTAGTGGGATATTCTCGTTTGATATTATAGAACGATAAAAATTCATCACACGGCCGCACAGACTCTATTTTGAACTCTACCTCCAACTTGCCATGTCGTTCATTTTAGTGCAGTTTGTTGTCTAATTTTGCTCTTTTCAGCTGCAGAGGATACAATATCTCCATATTAATGTATATCTTTACTCTGAGAATAATAGTAGCCATATGATACAGTAGGTAGGTGGATGTAATGTTATCAATGGATGCCTAACTCGTAGGTCAAATTCAGCTTTGGCACTACCAGCACTGAACTTTTTTTGTTGAGTTTCTGAAATGACAAGTTTGTATTTGGCTCATCTGGATTGAGATAGCATGTTGAACGTTAGTCGATCTCTAGGATGGTTTTTTTTTTTTNTTTGGGGGGGGGGGGTCTTGTATAAAATTTCGGAGGGTTATAAAAGTGTGCAAAGTCGATAATTCTTCAATAGATAGATACGTATGATTGAGCTGAATCTGACACTTATTACATGCAATTGGTACTCTAGTGCCTCAGTGAGGGACATCAAGCCGAGATTTTGTTGAGCTAACTTCAATCGGTTTTTGACCACTGATATTTGGAAACGTTACCGTTACCCGGATTCCAGAGCCTTTTTCATCACTTACGTCTCCTCAAGTTGGAAAGAAGAGTGGTTGGTTATAAATCAAACACTGAAGAAATGTGAACTGTTTCCATTTACGCTACTAGAAAGAAAAACAAATAATTGCATGGCATGAAAACAAAAGGCGATTTCTCGTGCTCGAAGTATTCATACTGGCCAACTTAGGAATGTTGATTGTGTCAACACACAGAGATTATTATTCTTAACGTAAAATCAAGATTACTGAGAAGACTCCTTAACTTCACAACGAGGTGGCGATTGAGCCCATAATTATACGATAGTAGGTAGTGAGCAAACACAAACATAATTGTCACACAATATAGAATGGGAAGACTTTCAAGTCTGGCTGTTTCGAAGTGAGCAGAAAGCAAAAGGTTGGGTAGGGAGATGGGGATTAAGGAGGGTAGGTGTCGGGCCTCTTCTGATTCTTTCATCTTCTCTCCATGTTTGTGGAGTTTTATTCTAAAAGATTCGATGTCCTTTATTTTGATGTTGATACAACAACAACAACAACAACAACAACAACAACAACAACAACAACAACAACAAGAAAAAAAACCTCTCCAGGTTTGTCATCCGAGCACTTCACTTCCATCTTACCCTGCCTTATACGAGCATCTGCGTGTTCCTTCTCAATCCTTACTAAATTTACATCAGTTCAATGACTACAGAGACGAGCACCTCCCCTCCAGCACCCGACCAAGATGTCAGTGTGTTTTAGGTTAAGCAGACAAAGCAAATTCACTGAAAACAAGACGGGCACTCGGTGTCCGTCAAAACCTTATTACGCTAGGACTGCAAACAGCATCACTCCCGGTGGTCCCTTTCAAGCCGTCCCGTCTCGTCCCTATTCCGTGCGTTTCCAAATCTGATTGGAACATGAAGTGCTTCCGGTTAATACCGCGTGATCAGGGGCCAATCAAAACATACTAGGCGGCTCAGTCGGCGGGATAGGGACACAAATGTCAACAGCTTAAATCCGAACTGGCCGAGTGGCGAGTGTTGCTTTTAGATTTGTTCACAAGCCTTGTAATCTCCGCTCCCAGACTCGCCGAGACTGGCCACACTGGATGCTCAAGTCGTTCATTAGCATGTAATTTATCGCCGGTTGACGCCGTTGTTGGTTTTTTTTTTGCATCCAGCTAGAGAAAATCTTCTGATCGTGACAGATATGGTTACTGAACGGTTGAGCTGGGCATTGTATTCGGAGTTTTATTACGTGAACGGTTTTAGTACTCGATTTGGAAGTAATGAGTTGATTCTCATAGCTTCATTTTAGTCATTTGCACCTTTTATTCGGTATCCAGTATACAACTGACTACTGTCTTTTATTTCAACCTTAATACATAATAAGCATGCAGGCATTATGTTCTATGTTTTGCCTGATACCGTTCTGGATCCGTGTCCTCTGTGCGAAGATAAGATCACAAATCTCATGACAGGAAAGTGGATTCCAGACAATGTCTCTGTCTTTCTTCCCTCTCTCTCTCTCTCTCTCTCTCTCTCTCTCTCTCTCTCTCTCTCTCTCCAACTGCTTCTCTATTACCTCTCCCTGTTTTGCACACTCATTCACTCATTCACTCACGACACTAAAAGAGTACCAACCAAAGGATTCGATAACGCCAAGACTCGAGTAACACATGATGTCCTGATTATTCGATTCCACCGGAAATTTTCACAAGAATCGAGTAATTTCTCGAGTACCGCCCAGCCCTTCAGAATGCCGATACATTGAACGATTTGAAAACATTTGTTTATGCCAGGATGAGGAGAATGCTGACACTACACGTCGTTTTGACGCGCTCCCTTTGAGCAGCACACGTTTCCGATACGTGCTATCCGAGCACTCCCGATCATTCTTTGCGAGCTTTTCCACGTCAAGTGACGCAGCGCTACAAGAAGACACATTGTTTGCACAGAACGCTACGAGACAAGAGGAATCATTTTTATAACATAGGTTCCCACAATCCAGATCTGAATTTATGAGCTCCTAAGTCGAGGATTTTGACATGAGAGATTGACGTCTCATACCTAAACCACGTCTTTCTACCAATTCAGCGAAAACAAACGTTGACTGTTGTGAGGCAGTAAAAGCATAACACAACGGAGTGTGGCTGTCAAGCTGATATAGCCAGCACTACACGCTGCTTGACAAGGATAACCCTCATCGCTGAGCGTGTTGGTCATTAATTTTGATCTTGTACTAACAAGACTGATCTGGCTTTTTTAAACACCCCCTAGGGCAAGCTGACCCTATTTGAAGGGAGATTAAAAAAAAAGGAAAGGAAAAGGTAACTATAATTGTTTGAGAATGCGTTTGATCAGCTACGTAATTGAAATGCACTGCATAGAGTTAATCACCCCTAAATAATTACCGGAAGTTTGAGACATGCAAGGGTGATAATTACAATTTGCATAGAGGAAGCCCAGTTCAGTTTGCCTCTTGGAGCCAAATGAATTATTTTGTCTACTGAAAGTTACAAAAAGCTCATCAATGACGAAGTCTTTTTCAATAGGTGCAACAATCAGTAAGCGTATTAAAAATGCTATTGAAATTACGGGCTTTTCAATTTGCTTTTGTAAATATGTCAACTTGATTTCCTAAAGACAAGTGTCCCACATAGAAGGCTACAACCACACAGAAGTCTTTACCCGAAACTTCAGATTTAGTTTGGATTTACGAATCGATGGCCTTTTCTGCGTAATCTTTCCAACTTCAGATTTAGTTTACAAAATCCAAAGGATAGATTTTGTACTGTCCTCTCACTGAGCATGATAACGCCCTATTAATTGTATCTTCCTTAGTAGTGTGGAGCCTTGTAAGTCGCGGGGATCACTTTTTCTGCAATCTGGAGAGGGAATTCACCATTTCCACAGAATACCATCCAAGCGATCGGCCTATAACATGAGCGATAACACAGACTTGGTTGTGGGTACATCCTAAAAGTTTCGCAAGACAATGACTAAGTGAGTGATATTAGGTATCAAAATGCTATCTTAGAAGCAGTGTGGATGAACGTTAATAGCTACCATCTAGTCTGCTTATAATATACCATTCTTAATTATTAGTCAACTCTAATAAAGCTCACCTCCCGTTTAAGCGAAATGTAAATCGAAATAATAGTATGATTGCGTCATCAAATCTCACTTCCGAGAGTAAAAGACACATCAGCTGATAACAGCCCATGTTACAGATCAAAATCAGCCAGTCATATTCCTCTAACTATGAAAAAGTAGAAGACAAAAGTAATGGTTGCTGATGTTGTAGTTTGCAATGCCCGGATATTCGTTCATGCATGTTAACTGAGAATGCTCTATGTCTTCCTAGGCGTAAAAGTCGGGAACGAAGATGTGAGGCTCGTCTCCAACAGTTTCAACAAAGCCAATGGATTCGCGTTCTGAAATCTGGTTAGTGGGCGCCAAGCCTTACAAGCACTCCAGGATGGCAGAGGGTGGTGGATTCTACATAAAAACTATGTCAATACTGGCCAACTCGTTATCTCTAAGCTCTTAAATTAACTAGGTTTTATGAACCCGTCAGCACTCTAATGATTATTTTAATACCTCATGATATGATGATCATGAGTGTCTTGTTCAAAATGAGATTCGTTCAGGTATCTCAGGGTTAATGGGTGTAAGACCTTATCGCGGTGGATCGCGACCGGCGAAAAATTATATATCACTAAGAATCGGGTAATGGGTAGAAGGAATGTTAGTCGGTATATAAAAATACTATGTAGCTATAGATAGTTTATGTAGTGTCTGTTGGTTGTTGCATTGTGCATACTTAATTTCTTCTGCCCAGTTCCTAAAATTGCCAGTTAAAATTCTAGGAAGTATGATTGTAGATGATTCAAAGAGTAAAGGAAACTGAGGAATGGGTGGTTTTTTTGGTGGTGTCTTTTTGTGTACCTGTAATGTGCTTTTCACTATATTCACTGTCAGTTTTAAAGTTCGTATATCACGGCATTGCACAACTTCTTTCACTCTCAGCATAGATTCTCTGTAGATTTTAAACGACATAAACTTATCATTAATGATACTTAATGGCATCATTCCTATTTACTATTACTATACTGATACCAGTCATAACAGAAAGCGAGTTCTCAGTCCATATTTATGATAGTAATTTCAAATAACATGTCATTTCCTGGTTTATTTTATCATTTTTTTTATATTACAGACATAAATTCTGGAACTAAGGGCTTCTTGTCTTCTTAAACGTGGTATTATTACAGGAAGTGGCCAAAACAAAATTGACTTTATTTCAAAGTTTAATACCTTCAACAATTCAAACCTTCTTTAGGCCACTGATTTTTTTTAGACACATTAGCAGATGAATATTGTCAGCAAAAGCTGCAAAATTTCAATTAGCAAAAGTCTGTGGTTTTGTTACAATCGAAAAATGAAAAACATACGATGGCATGCAAGGGATGCAGCCTAACACACTGGCCATGGCATGATATTTTAAGTTACATGTGGTTTAATATTTTTGCTCTGACAGGAGTACAACACCTTGATTATTGAATCTTGCAGCGAGTATAGGTTTATAGGCCCTATCTTTCTGTCCATGTGCGTAAAATTTTTTATCCCAGTTTTTCTGTAACTCTGAATTAACTTTGAAGTGAGTTTTTTTTTTTGTTTGTTTGTTTTTGGTTTGGCCATCTTGTACAAGAACAGGTGAACATCTTTATCAACGCCCTTCCCAAATATCTTTGCTGCCAGCACTGTTTAGGAGAAGCTCTAATGACTGGGTTAAGCTATTCGCTCTATATGATATATCTTAAACTTAGATGAATAAGACAGGAATCTTCTCTCATTTGGTTGCTTAAAAACTGTCTTAAATTCCAATCCATAGAGCTTCATTAACCAGCTTTGGGATTAGTTTTGTTTACTAGCGATTTGGAAATAACTTTTTATTAGCTATTTCATTGTAAACTGTATTGGATGAAATGGGATAACATTCTTGCCTATTTTTTTAAAATGATGGCCATCTTTAACGCAGCGATTTATGAATCTATTAGATCAAGCGTTACAAATGTAAGTGGTGTGAATGTGTCATGCAACTGAGCCTTAACGATAATTATTATTAATCTCCATCTCGCCTGAGGTTAATGGCGAAGAAGGGGTTAAGTTTTACACTTTGAACCTGGTCAATGTCCATAGGTCTAATGACCAATGAAAGATTGTCATAAATGTGTGCAACTCATTGATGGGAAACGGCGTCATGGTAAAGTCAAAGTATATCAAAGTCATGTGATGCACAAGATTACGCAAGGATTATGCCTTTGGCCAATTACTACCAAGCAGCGCAAGGTAATACATTGTTGCGTAAGGATTACAAGTGGACAGTCTTCCCAATAGGTGGATCTAGTCGTCACAATTATAACCTTTGTCTAATTTCCGCTTTGCATGTTGTAATTTTGAGACGGAATTTGTTCACTGCCATCCTTCATCAACTCTTGAGCTATTTTACCCACCAGTGTGAAGTAAGTTACAGTTTGTTTTACTGTTTTAGTGAAAGTAACATAGTACAGTAAATACTTTATTAATAAATATGCCTCGTTATTAAATACAAAATTTTCACATACACAGACTTGTTACTGTTCTAGCATTTGGTTATTCAGGCTGACCTTGTTAGTACATTTATAACTAATGCGTAAAAGATTTTTTCATGAACAAAAATATTCTTGCCATTGATGAGATTTGACTGTAGTAAGCTTTACTGTTCGTAATTTTTATGCCTGGACAGTCAAATTATCCTGTGGAGCTTATTGTAGCCGGACAGCCAGACAGTAAGATTTTTGTACGTGACAAGGTCCAGCAACATGCTTTTCACCCATCTAAGAAAAATGCTGATAGACTGGTTCATGTGAAGGTTGAGATCACCTTACCGTCTGAGTCGGCGTGATATTCCACAGAGCTAGAGAGCAAGTAGCCGATACGAATGAATTTAAGTACATAAACTTGTACACATGAAGAAACTGTAGCTGTTGGATAGGGAACATGACTCAAAAAATGTTCGTTTCGGTTGAAAAGTGTATTCGGGCTAGGCGGCCAGTATACTCACTCCAAATTTTTAGACAGTCTGACAAAAGGACGTATACAGCCAATAGATTTGGATACTGGGCAAACTTGAATTTCAGTGGATCAGCCCGCTTAATCGCAACTCCTCGGGAGTATCGAAATAACTTGCAATTAAAAAGGAATTGCGATTATCAGTTACTTTTAGTTAGAAATATAACATTGTGTTATGTAGCAAATGTTGCGATTAAGCGGGATCAACTGTATTTCGAAATTGTGAGGTGATCGAGTTCACCTGTAAAATTTAACATAGTGAAGAAGTCAGAGCTAGAGTAGTAAAACGTTTAATGTGGAGCAGCGTGGCCAAATGGTTAGGGCATTGGACTTACGATCTAAAGGTCGTGGGTTCAATTCCCGACCATGGTCATGTTGTAAATGTAAATGCCTTGGGAAAGCATTTTATTCCCATTTTCCTCAGTCCACACGTCTGTAAAATGATACCTAGCTATAGGCAGCGAAAGATATTGCTGAATGCTAGTGATCAGCGCCTGTAAATGGCTGCGGCACTGTATGATCCCCAGGGAGCTGAGAAAGTGATCAGACCTGGTGGGTTAATAGTAGTGTGAAATCGCATGAGCGGGCATATGCCCTGATAGAGACTTATAAACAGCATTATAATAATAATTATTATTATTGATAGTGAGGGCCTGCTGTTTGAATAGAGGTTGTCAGTATGGACCACAGAATATCTATCTTTGAAACCTCCAGTTTCCCGATAGACCATTCTTATTCTTCCAGTCTTCAATCTTTACCAGACACATGGTTTCACAAAACTCACGAAGTCAACAGAATTAAAGATTTTGCTATGTTTCCTCTCATGAAAACAATCTAGTGGAAAAAAATAGTATACATAGAAATACATAAACTATCAATTTCAGATCCAGAGATCGTGTCGTGGGCAGCGCTGGTTAAAGACTTTTTATCCCGTAATGGTCTCGCATGTCTATGGATAGAACAGAATGTTGTAGATGAAGACGTATTTCTATTTGAATTTAAAACATATTTAACAGACTGCTAAAGACAGGAATGGAGGGAGACAGTAATAGCAAGTAGCAATACTAGATAACAATTATATAAACATATTAAATCAGACCTGAAATATGAAAGTTATTTATTAATCGAATATCATAGCAAAGCAAGGAGAATGGCTCTTACCAAGATCAGATGAAGTTCCCATACTTTTATGACGGAGAGGGGATGGTGAGAGAGACCTAAATAAGCCCATGAAGTTAGAACATGTAGCTTTTGTAGTGATGAATTCCATTGCCGAATGGCGTGTCCCCGATTTAAAGAATTAAGGAAGATATTATTTAAGATTTAAATCAAATAGTCTATGCTTAGATTAGTAAACTACTTTAAAAGTGAATGAATGAAGACATACGAAGACTGAGTAATTTATGATTCGAAATTTTGAAAAAAATACAATTAAAAAATTTAAGCTGAAATGGGTCTCCTCTGGCAAGGAATTGTAGAAGAGGGTGG